>CM049438.1:72335594-72824618 GCA_026929855.1 Poa annua | reverse complement strand
GACCCAAAAAACGTGGACTATAGCCCACGAAAACAGCCAGAAATGCCCGATATCACGATTTTTCGCGATGCCGCTGGAGTTGTGTACTGGGGGTCTCGGGGCATCGAAATCCTCCCGGGACCCAAAAAACGTGGACTATAGCCTACGAAAACGGCCAGAAATGCCCCGAAATAAACGAGTTTTCACGATGCCGCTGTAGTCATGTACCGGGGGTCACGGCGCATCGAAATCCTCCCGGGACCCAAAAGAAAACGTCGGCTATAGCCCACGAAAACGGCCAGAAGTGCCTGAAATCATGAGTTTTCACGATGCCGCTGGAGTCATGTACCGGGGGTCACGGGGCATCGAAATCCTCCTGGGACCCAAAAAAACGTGGACTATAGCACACGAAAACGGCCAGAAATGCCCGAAATCACGAGTTTTCACGATGCCGCTGGAGTCATGTACCGGGGGTCACGGGGCATCCAAATCCTCCCGGGACCCAAAAAAACGAGGACAATAGCCCACGAAAACGGCCAGAAATGCCCGAAATCACGAGTTTTCACGATGCCGCTGGAGTCATGTCCCGGGGGTCACGGGGCATCGAAATCCTCCCAGGACCCCCAAAAACGTAAACTATAGCCCACGAAAACGGCAAGAAATGGCGAAAATCACGATTTTCGACGATTTCGGCTCACGGGTCACGGGCCATTAAAATCCACCTCGGACCCCAAAACAGTGAGCTATAGACCATGAACATGGCCAGAAATGGCCGAAATCACGGTTTTTGACGATTTTGAGTCACGGGCCATTAAAATCCACCCGGATCACAAAAATAGTGTGCTATAGCCCATGAAAACGGCCAGAAATGCCCGAAATCACGAGTTTTCACGATGCCTACTGGAGTCATGTACCGGTGGTCACGGGGCATCGAAATCCTCCCGGGACCAAAAAAACGTGGACTATAGCCCACGAAAACGGCCAGAAATGCCCGAAATCACGAGTTTTCACGATGCCGCTGAGTCATGTACCGGGGGGTCACGGGGCATCGATATCGTCCCGAGACCCAAAAAACGTGGACTATAGCCCACGAAAACGGCCAGAAATGTCCGAAATCACGAGTTTTCACGATGCCGCTGGAGTCATGTACCGGGGGTCACGGGGCATCGAAATCCTCCCGGGACCCACAAAACGTGGAATATAGCCCACGAAAACGGCCGGAAATGCCCGAAATCGTGTCCCAGGGGTCACGGGGCATCGAAATACTCCCGGGACCCAAAGGCCACGAAAACGGCCAGAAATGCCCGAAATCACGAGTTTTGACGATGCCGCTGGAGTCATGTACCGGGGGTCACGGGGCATCGAAATACTCCCGGGACCCAAAAAATGTGGCCTATAGCCCACGAAAACGGCCAGAAATTCCCGAAATCACGAGTTTTCACGATGCCGCTGGAGTCATGTACCGGGAGTCACGGGGCATCGAAATCCTCCCGGGACGCAAAAAACGTGGACTATAGCCCACGAAAACGGCCAGAAAATGTCCGAAATCACGAGTTTTCACGATGCCGCTGGAGTCATGTACCGGGGGTCACGGGGCATCGAAATCTCCCGGGACCCACAAAACGTGGACTATAGCCCACGAAAACGGCCGGAAATGCCCGAAATCACGAGTTTTCACGATGCCGCTGGAGTCGTGTACCGGGGGTCTCGGGGCATCGAAATCCTCCCGGGACCCAGAAAACATGGACTATAGCCTACGAAAACGGCCAGAAATGCCCGAAATCACGAGTTTTCACGATGAAGCTGGAATCGTGTCCCAGGGGTCACGGGGCATCGAAATCCTCCCGGGACCCAAAAAACGTAAACTATAGCCCACGAAAACGGCCAGAAATGCCTGAAATCACGAGTTTTCACGATGCCGCTGGAGCCATGTACCGGGGGTCACGGGGCATCGAAATCCTCCAGGGACCCAAAAAACGTGGACTATAGCCCACGAAAACGGCCAGAAATGCCCGAAATCATGAGTTTTCACGATGCCGCTGGAGTCGTGTACCGGGGGTCACGGGGCATCGAAATCCACCCGGGACCCAAAAAACGTGCACTATAGCCCACGAAAACGGCCAGAAATGCCCGATATCACGAGTTTTTGCGATGCCGCTGGAGTTGTGTAACTGGGGGTCTCGGGGCATCGAAATCCTCCCGGGACCCAAAAAACGTGGACTATAGCCTACGAAAACGGCCAGAAATGCTCGAAATAAACGAGTTTTCACGATGCCGCTGTAGTCATGTACCGGGGGTCACGGGGCATCGAAATCCTCCCGGGACCCACAAAACGTGGACTATAGCCCACGAAAACGGCCGGAAATGCCCGAAATCATGAGTTTTTACGATGCCGCTGGAGCCATGTACCGGGGGTCACGAGGCATCGAAATCCTCCAGGGACCCAAAAAATGTGGACTATAGCCCACGAAAACGGCCAGAAATGCCCGAAATCACGAGTTTTCACGATGCCGCTTGAGTCGTGTACCGGGGATCACGGGGCATCGAAATCCACCCGGGGACCCCAAAAAACGTGGACTATAGCCCACGAAAACAGCCAGAAATGCCCGATATCACGATTTTTCGCGATGCCGCTGGAGTTGTGTACTAGGGTTCTCGGGGCATCGAAATCCTCCCGGGACCCAAAAAACGTGGACTATAGCCTACGAAAACGGCCAGAAATGCCCGAAATAAACGAGTTTTCACGATGCCGCTGTAGTCATGTACCGGGGGTCACGGCGCATCGAAATCCTCCCGGGACCCAAAAAACGTCGGCTATAGCCCACGAAAACGGCCAGAAGTGCCTGAAATCATGAGTTTTCACGATGCCGCTCGAGTCATGTACCGGGGGTCACGGGGCATCGAAATCCTCCTGGGACCCAAAAAAAAGTGAACTATAGCACACGAAAACGGCCAGAAATGCCCGAAATCACGAGTTTTCACGATGCCGCTGGAGTCATGTACCGGGGGTCACGGGGCATCCAAATCCTCCCGGGACCCAAAAAACGAGGACAATAGCCCACGAAAACGGCCAGAAATGCCCGAAATCACGAGTTTTCACGATGTCGCTGGAATCGTGTCCCAGGGGTCACGGGGCATCGAAATCCTCCCGGGACCCAAAAAACGTAAACTATAGCCCACGAAAACGGCCAGAAATGCCTGAAATCACAAGTTTTCACGATGCCGCTGGAGCCATGTACCGGGGGTCACGGGGCATCGAAATCCTCCAGGGACCCAAAAAAACGTGGACTATAGCCCACGAAAACGGCCAGAAATGCCCGAAATCACGAGTTTTCACGATGCCGCTGGAGTCGTGTACCGGGGGTCACGGGGCATCGAAATCCACCCGGGACCCAGAAAACGTGGACTATAGCCCACGAAAACGGCCAGAAATGCCCGATATCACGAGTTTTTGCGATGCCGCTGGAGTTGTGTACTGGGGGTCTCGGGGCATCGAAATCCTCCCGGGACCCAAAAAACGTGGACTATAGCCTACGAAAACGGCCAGAAATGCCCGAAATAAACGAGTTTTCACGATGCCGCTGTAGTCATGTACCGGGGGTCACGGGGCATCGAAATCCTCCCGGGACCCACAAAACGTGGACTATAGCCCACGAAAACGGCCGGAAATGCCCGAAATCACGAGTTTTCACGATGCCGCTGGAGCCATGTACCGGGGGTCACGAGGCATCGAAATCCTCCAGGGACCCAAAAAATGTGGACTATAGCCCACGAAAACGGCCAGAAATGCCCGAAATCACGAGTTTTCACGATGCCGCTTGAGTCGTGTACCGGGGATCACGGGGCATCGAAATCCACCCGGGACCCAAAAAACGTGGACTATAGCCCACGAAAACAGCCAGAAATGCCCGATATCACGATTTTTCGCGATGCCGCTGGAGTTGTGTACTGGGGGTCTCGGGGCATCGAAATCCTCCCGGGACCCAAAAAACGTGGACTATAGCCTACGAAAACGGCCAGAAATGCCCGAAATAAACGAGTTTTCACGATGCCGCTGTAGTCATGTACCGGGGGTCACGGCGCATCGAAATCCTCCCGGGACCCAAAAAACGTCGGCTATAGCCCACGAAAACGGCCAGAAGTGCCTGAAATCATGAGTTTTCACGATGCCGCTGGAGTCATGTACCGGGGGTCACGGGGCATCGAAATCCTCCTGGGACCCAAAAAAACGTGGACTATAGCACACGAAAACGGCCAGAAATGCCCGAAATCACGAGTTTTCACGATGCCGCTGGAGTCATGTACCGGGGGTCACGGGGCATCCAAATCCTCCCGGGACCCAAAAAACGAGGACAATAGCCCACGAAAACGGCCAGAAATGCCCGAAATCACGAGTTTTCACGATGCCGCTGGAGTCATGTCCCGGGGGTCACGGGGCATCGAAATCCTCCCAGGACCCCAAAAACGTAAACTATAGCCCACGAAAACGGCAAGAAATGGCGAAAATCACGATTTTCGACGATTTCGGCTCACGGGTCACGGGCCATTAAAATCCACCTCGGACCCCAAAACAGTGAGCTATAGACCATGAACATGGCCAGAAATGGCCGAAATCACGGTTTTTGACGATTTTGAGTCACGGGCCATTAAAATCCACCCGGATCACAAAAATAGTGTGCTATAGCCCATGAAAACGGCCAGAAATGCCCGAAATCACGAGTTTTCACGATGCCACTGGGGTCATGTACCGGTGGTCACGGGGCATCGAAATCCTCCCGGGACCAAAAAAACGTGGACTATAGCCCACGAAAACGGCCAGAAATGCCCGAAATCACGAGGTTTCACGATGCCGCTGGAGTCATGTACCGGGGGTCACGGGGCATCGAAATCCTCCCGGGACCCACAAAACGTGGACTATAGCCCACGAAAACGGCCGGAAATGCCCGAAATCACGAGTTTTCACGATGCCGCTGGAGTCGTGTACCGGGGGTCTCGGGGCATCGAAATCCTCCCGGGACCCAAAAAACATGGACTATAGCCTACGAAAACGGCCAGAAATGCCCGAAATCACGAGTTTTCACGATGTCGCTGGAATCGTGTCCCAGGGGTCACGGGGCATCGAAATCCTCCCGGGACCCAAAAAACGTAAACTATAGCCCACGAAAACGGCCAGAAATGCCTGAAATCACGAGTTTTCACGATGCCGCTGGAGCCATGTACCGGGGGTCACGGGGCATCGAAATCCTCCAGGGACCCAAAAAACGTGGACTATAGTCCACGAAAACGGCCAGAAATGCCCGAAATCACGAGTTTTCACGATGCCGCTGGAGTCGTGTACCGGGGGTCACGGGGCATCGAAATCCACCCGGGACCCAAAAAACGTGCACTATAGCCCACGAAAACGGCCAGAAATGCCCGATATCACGAGTTTTTGCGATGCCGCTGGAGTTGTGTACTGGGGGTCTCGGGGCATCGAAATCCTCCCGGGACCCAAAAAACGTGGACTATAGCCTACGAAAACGGCCAGAAATGCTCGAAATAAACGAGTTTTCACGATGCCGCTGTAGTCATGTACCGGGGGTCACGGGGCATCGAAATCCTCCCGGGACCCACAAAACGTGGACTATAGCCCACGAAAACGGCCGGAAATGCCCGAAATCACGAGTTTTTACGATGCCGCTGGAGCCATGTACCGGGGGTCACGAGGCATCGAAATCCTCCAGGGACCCAAAAAATGTGGACTATAGCCCACGAAAACGGCCAGAAATGCCCGAAATCACGAGTTTTCACGATGCCGCTTGAGTCGTGTACCGGGGATCACGGGGCATCGAAATCCACCCGGGACCCAAAAAACGTGGACTATAGCCCACGAAAACAGCCAGAAATGCCCGATATCACGATTTTTCGCGATGCCGCTGGAGTTGTGTACTGGGGTTCTCGGGGCATCGAAATCCTCCCGGGACCCAAAAAACGTGGACTATAGCCTACGAAAACGGCCAGAAATGCCCGAAATAAACGAGTTTTCACGATGCCGCTGTAGTCATGTACCGGAGGTCACGGCGCATCGAAATCCTCCCGGGACCCAAAAAACGTCGGCTATAGCCCACGAAAACGGCCAGAAGTGCCTGAAATCATGAGTTTTCACGATGCCGCTGGAGTCATGTACCGGGGGTCACGGGGCATCGAAATCCTCCTGGGACCCAAAAAAACGTGAACTATAGCACACGAAAACGGCCAGAAATGCCCGAAATCACGAGTTTTCACGATGCCGCTGGAGTCATGTACCGGGGGTCACGGGGCATCCAAATCCTCCCGGGACCCAAAAAACGAGGACAATAGCCCACGAAAACGGCCAGAAATGCCCGAAATCACGAGTTTTCACGATGCCGCTGGAGTCATGTCCCGGGGGTCACGGGGCATCGAAATCCTCCCAGGACCCCAAAAACTTAAACTATAGCCCACGAAAACGGCAAGAAATGGCGAAAATCACAATTTTCGACGATTTCGGCTCACGGGTCACGGGCCATTAAAATCCACCTCGGACCCCAAAACAGTGAGCTATAGACCATGAACATGGCCAGAAATGGCCGAAATCACGGTTTTTGACGATTTTGAGTCACGGGCCATTAAAATCCACCCGGATCACAAAAATAGTGTGCTATAGCCCATGAAAACGGCCAGAAATGCCCGAAATCACGAGTTTTCACGATGCCACTGGGGTCATGTACCGGTGGTCACGGGGCATCGAAATCCTCCCGGGACCAAAAAAACGTGGACTATAGCCCACGAAAACGGCCAGAAATGCCCGAAATCACGAGGTTTCACGATGCCGCTGGAGTCATGTACCGGGGGTCACGGGGCATCGAAATACTCCCGGGACCCAAAGGCCACGAAAACGGCCAGAAATGCCCGAAATCACGAGTTTTGACGATGCCGCTGGAGTCATGTACCGGGGGTCACGGGGCATCGAAATCCTCCCGGGACCAAAAAAACGTGGACTATAGCCCACGAAAACGGCCAGAAATGCCCGAAATCACGAGTTTTCACGATGCCGCTGGAGTCATGTACCGGGGGTCACGGGGCATCGATATCCTCCCGGGACCCAAAAAACGTGGACTATAGCCCACGAAAACGGCCAGAAATGTCCGAAATCACGAGTTTTCACGATGCCGCTGGAGTCATGTACCGGGTGTCACGGGGCATCGAAATCCTCCCGGGACCCACAAAACGTGGACTATAGCCCACGAAAACGGCCGGAAATGCCCGAAATCACGAGTTTTCACGATGCCGCTGGAGTCGTGTACCGGGGGTCTCGGGGCATCGAAATCCTCCCGGGACCCAAAAAACATGGACTATAGCCTACGAAAACGGCCAGAAATGCCCGAAATCACGAGTTTTCACGATGTCGCTGGAATCGTGTCCCAGGGGTCACGGGGCATCGAAATCCTCCCGGGACCCAAAAAACGTAAACTATAGCCCACGAAAACGGCCAGAAATGCCTGAAATCACGAGTTTTCACGATGCCGCTGGAGCCATGTACCGGGGGTCACGGGGCATCGAAATCCTCCAGGGACCCAAAAAACGTGGACTATAGCCCACGAAAACGGCCAGAAATTCCCGAAATCACGAGTTTTCACGATGCCGCTGGAGTCGTGTACCGGGGGTCACGGGGCATCGAAATCCACCCGGGACCCAAAAAACGTGGACTATAGCCCACGAAAACGGCCAGAAATGCCCGATATCACGAGTTTTTGCGATGCCGCTGGAGTTGTGTACTGGGGGTCTCGGGGCATCGAAATCCTCCCGGGACCCAAAAAACGTGGACTATAGCCTACGAAAACGGCCAGAAATGCCCGAAATAAACGAGTTTTCACGATGCCGCTGTAGTCATGTACCGGGGGTCACGGCGCATCGAAATCCTCCCGGGACCCAAAAAACGTCGACTATAGCCCACGAAAACGGCCAGAAGTGCCTGAAATCATGAGTTTTCACGATGCCGCTGGAGTCATGTACCGGGGGTCACGGGGCATCGAAATCCTCCTGGGACCCAAAAAACGTGGACTATAGCACACGAAAACGGCCAGAAATGCCCGAAATCACGAGTTTTCACGATGCCGCTGGAGTCATGTACCGGGGGTCACGGGGCATCCAAATCCTCCCGGGACCCAAAAAACGAGGACAATAGCCCACGAAAACGGCCAGAAATGCCCCAAATCACGAGTTTTCACGATGCCGCTGGAGTCATGTCCCGGGGGTCACGGGGCATCGAAATCCTCCCAGGACCCCAAAAACGTAAACTATAGCCCACGAAAACGGCAAGAAATGGCGAAAATCACGATTTTCGACGATTTCGGCTCACGGGTCACGGGCCATTAAAATCCACCTCGGACCCCAAAACAGTGAGCTATAGACCATGAACATGGCCAGAAATGGCCGAAATCACGGTTTTTGACGATTTTGAGTCATGGGCCATTAAAATCCACCCGGATCACAAAAATAGTGTGTTATAGCCCATGAAAACGGCTCGAAATGGCTAAAATTACAAGTTTCGACGATTTCTGCACACGGGCCATTAAAATCCACCCCGGACCCAGAAACAGTGAGCTATAGCCAATGAAAACGTCCATAAATGGCTGTAATCACGAGTTTTGACGATTTCGGGTCACGGGGTCACGGGCCATTAAAATCCATCCCGGACCCCAAACCAGTGAGCTATAGCCCATGAAAACGTCCAGAAATGGCTGAAATCACGAGTTTTGACAATTTCCGGTCACGGCGTCACAAGCCATTAAAATCCATACCGGACCCCAAAACAGTGAGCTATAGCCCATGAAAACAGGCAGAAATGGGTGAAATCACAATTTGTGAAGATTTCGGATCACGCGGTCACGGGCCATTAAAATGCACCTCGGACCCCAAAATAGTGAGCTATAGCCCATGAAAATGGCCAGAAATGGCCGAAATCACGATTTATGACGATTTCGAGTCACACGCGATTAAAATCCATCCCGGGCGCCAAAATAGTGAGATATAACCCATGAAAATGGCCAGAAATGGCTGAAATCAAGATTTTTGACGATTTCAGGTCACGGGGTCACGGGCCATTAAAATCCACCTCGGACCCAACGGTGAGCTAAGCCCATGAAAATGGCCAGAAATGGCTGAAATCACGATTTTTTACGATTTCGAGTCACGGCCATTAAAACCCATCTCGGACCCCAATACAGTGGGTGCCACCCACAAAAATGACCAGAAATGGTTGAAATCACGAGTTTTGACGATTTCAGTCACGCGGTCATGGGCCATTAAAATCCACCTCGGACCTAGAAACAGTGAGCTATAAAATCCACCTCGGACCGCAAACCAGTGAGGTATAGCTCGTGAAAACGGCCAGAAATGACTGAAATCACGAGTTTTGACGATTTCGGGTCACGAGGTCACGGGCCACTATAATCCACCCCGGACCCAGAAACAATGAGCTATAGCCCATGAAAACGGCTAGAAATGGCCAAAATCATGAGTTTTGACGATTTCGGGTCACGGCCTCACGGGCCATTAAAATCCATCTCGGACCCCAAAACAGTGAGCTATACCCCATGAAATCGGTCAGAAATTGCTGAAATCACGATTTTGGACGATTTCGGGTCACGGGGTCACGAGCCATTTAAATCCACCTCGGACCCCTAAAAGTGTTCTATAGGCCCTGAAAATGGCTAGGAATGGCCGAAATCTCGATTTTTGACGATTTCGAGTCACGGGCCATTAAAATCTACCCGGATCACAAAACAGTGTGTCAAAACGGCAAAAAAATGGCTGGACTCGCGAATTTTGAAAATTTCGGGTCACGGGCTCACGGGTCATTAAAATCCATCTCGGACCCCAAAATAGTGGGTTGCAACCTACTAAAATGGCCAGAAATTGCTGAAATCATGAGTTTTGACGATTTCGGTCACGAGGTCACGGGCCATTAAAATCCATCCTGGACCCCAAAAGAGTGAGCTATAGCCCATGAAAACATCCAGAAATGGCTGAATTCACGAGTTTTGACAATTTCTGGTCACGGGCCATTAAAATCCATCCCGGACCCCAAAACAGGAGCTATAGCCCATGAAAACGGCCAGAAATGGCTGAAATCACGATTTTTGACGATTTCGGGTCACGGGGTAACGAGCTATTAAAATTCACATCGGAGCCCAAAACAGTGAAATATAGTTCATGAAAATGGTCAGAAATGGCCGAAATCACGATTTTTGACGATTTTGAGTCACCTGCCATTAAAATCCACCCCGGACCCAGAAACAGTGAGCTATAGCCCATGAAAACGTCTAGAAATGGCTGAAATCACGAGTTTTGACAATTTCCGGTCATGGGCCATTGAAATCCATCCCGGACCCCAAAACAGTGAGATATAGCCCATGAAAACGGCCAGATATGGCTGAACTCACGAACTTTGACGATTTCGGGTCACGGTGTCACAGGCTATTAAAATCCACCTCGAACCCCAAAACAGTGAGCTACAACCCATGAAAACGGCTAGAAATGGTTGAAATCACGAGTTTTGACGATTTCGGTCACGGGGCATTAAAATCCTCCCCGGACCCAGAAACAATGAGCTATAGCCCATGAAAACGGCTAGAAATGGTCGAAATCACGAGTTTTGACGATTTCATGTCACGGGCTCACGAGCCATTAAAATCCATCCGGGATCCCATAACAGTGAGCTATAGCCCATGAAAATGGCCAGAAATTGTCGAAATCACGATTTTTGACGATTTCGGTCACGGGGTCACGGGCCATTAAAATCCACTCCGGACCCAAAAACAGTGAGCCATAGCCCATGAAAACGTCCGGAAATGGCTGAAATCACGAGTTTGACAATTTCCGGTCACGGGTTAAGGGCCATTACAATCCATCCCGGACCCAAAAAACAGTAAGCTATAGCCCATGAAAATGGCCAGAAATGACTGAAATCACGATTGACGATTTCGGGACACGGGGTCACGAGCCATTAAAATCCACCTCAGAGCCCAAAACAGTGAGCTACAGCCCATGAAAATGGCCAGAAATGGCTGAAAACACGATTGACGATTTCGGGACACGGGGTCATGAGCCATTAAAATCCACCTCAGAGCCCAAAACAGTGAGCTATAGCCCATGAAAATGGCCAAAAATGGCTGAAATCACGCTTTTTGACGATTTCGAGTCACGGGCCATTAAAATCGATCCCGGACCCCAAAATAGTGAGCTATAGCACATGAAAACGTTCAGAAATGGCTGAAATCACGTGTTTTGACAATTTCCGGTCAGGGGTCACGGGCCATTTAAATCCATCCCGGGCCCAAAGCATTGAGGTAAAGCCCATGAAAACGGCCAGAAATGGCTAAAATCACGACTTTTGACGATTTTGGGTCACAGACCATTAAAATCCAACTCGGACACCAAAACAGTGAGCTATAGCCCATGAAAATGGCAAGAAATTTCCGAAATCATGATTTTTTAACAATTTCGAGTCACGAACCATTAAAATCCACCCCGACCTCAAAACAGTGAGCTATAGCCCACTAAATAGCCCATGAAAATGGCAAGAAATTTGCGAAATCACGATTTTTTGACGATTTCGAGTCACAAACAATTAAAATCCACCCGGACCTCAAAACTGTGAGCTATAGCCCACTAAATCGGCCAAAAAAGGCTGAAATCACGAGTTTTGACGATTTAGGGTCACGGGACACTATAATTCACCCGGACCCAGAAACAATGAGCTATAGCCCATGAAAACGGCTAGAAATGGTCAAACTCACGAGTTTTGACGATTTCGGGTCACGGGCCATTAAAATCCATCCCGGACCACAAAATTGTGAGCTATAGCCCATGAAAACGGCCAAATACGGCTGGAACTATGATTTTTGACGATTTCGGCCACGGGGTCACGGGGCATTAAAATCCGCCTCGGGTCCAGAAACAGTGAGCTAACAGGATATGAATCGTTCCCGGACACCAAAACAGTGTGCTATAACCTACAAAAACGACTAGAAATTCTCCGAATGAGAGGTTATAAGAAGTAGCAATACTTGTCTACCGGGGTTCAGTGGTCGATGAAACCTTCCTCAGACCCCAAAACAGTGTTCTATAACACTCGAAAATGACAAGAAATTCGTGAACAACGAGTAAATATCCAATATTCGTGTACCGAAGGTAAAGGGTCATTAAAATGATCCCGGAACGTAAAACAGCGAGCCGCAAAACGGACATCACAAAATCCATATGCATAGCTTTCCATGCACAATTTTCTTACATTTGACAAAGGCCTTTATTGAGTGGCCGATGAATAGCGTTTGACTATCGACATGTATACGGCTCGATTCCGGTTGGCAATCCCCCTCGATCAATTTTATATGTTTTTTTTGAACGGGATCAATTTTATATGTGGTCTAGATGCATAGTAGTCATGGGTAAAACAAAATTAACTTGATTCACTCACCCACGCTAGACAGAAACAGGAGAGAAGCGTAATTACAACCCAAGGTGATATAATAATAATTATTGAAGACCGAATACCAAAAATTGTGAACAGCTTAAAAGCAAGCAAACATATACTACTCCAACAGATACTATTATAACAATTATTGAAGCCTCCATGCACATTTTTCTTCCATTTGACAAGGTGATATAACAATTACTATTATTAATGACCAGACCGGCAGCTATATATACATATATCACACCTCGTAGTTGTAGGCCGATGGCAAGAGCCTAGGTGTGGGTCGGAGCATCAACGGGACGGCCCGCTGCAAGGTGAGGCCATAGGCCTCCTCCATGCTGAGCTTCTCCGGCGTGACGCCGTGGAGCAAGGACCAGTCGAAGGCGTGCAGGAGCGTGGCGGTCATGAGGGTGACCATCCTGAGGCCCCAGCTGAGGCCCGCGCAGATCCTCCGGCCCGCCCCGAAGGGTATGAGCTCGTAGTCGCTGCCCTTGACGTCCACGCCCTCGTGCGGCCCGCCCGGGAGGAAGCGGGCGGGCCGGAAGTCCAGCGCGTCGGGCCCCCACGAGGCCGGGTCGCGGGCGATGGCCCAGACGTTGACGAGGAGGGTGGTGCCCTTGGGGATGCGGTAGCCCTCCACCTCGCACTCCTCGGCGGCCACCCGGGGCAGGGACAGCGGCGTCGACGGGTGCAGCCGGAACGTCTCCTTGACAATGGCGGCCAGGAGGGTGAGGCGCGGCAGGTCGGACTCGGCCACCAGGCGGTCCCGTCCCACGACGTCGTCGAGCTCGCGCTGGGCCTGGGTGAGCACGTCCCGGTGCCGGATCAGCTCCGCCAGCGCCCACTCCACTGTGCTTGACGTCGTGTCCGTCCCGGCCGTGAAAAGATTCTAAAACGATCGAGCAGTACTTCTTAGTAGTATTATGTTTTGTAGTATGTACTCAACACAACAAACAAGCTACTCTAGACTCTAGTAAGTACTGTACTTACCAGGAGAAGAGCCTTGATGTCGGTGTGGTTGAAGCTCATCCCCTCCTCATCGCCGCCGCCGCCGCCCTCCGGCCCCAGCATGACGCTCAGAAGGTCCTTCCCATCCCCGCCGCCGCCCCCCTTCCGCTGGTCCCTCTCGCTGATGAAGCCGTCCATCATGCCGTCGTACCGGCGGTGCAGGCGCTTCATCTTGCCCACCACGCCCTGCGGGTCCAGCCACCGGAGGGCCGGCACGAAGTCGCCGATGTTGAACACGCCCGCCAGCTGCATCAGCTCCACCACCATGTCCTTGAACTCCCTGGCGCCCTCCCCGGCGGCGCTCCCGAACACGCGCCTCCCCACGGCGGCCCGCGCCAGCGCGTTGGTGGCGCACACGTTGGCCTCCTGCCCCACCGCCACCCCCGCCCACGAGGACGAGGACGAGGAAGAGGACGAGGACTCGGCGGCAAGCTGCTTCACCATCAGCGCCACCTCGTCCTGGCGGACGGCGCGGAGGGCGTCGAGGGCCTTGGCGTTGAACAGGCTGACGGCGCAGAGCTTGCGGAGGGCGCGCCAGCGGGCGCCGTAGGGGGCGAAGACGAGGTCCTGGTAGTTGTAGGCGACGTGCTCGGCGCCGGAGTTGGGCGGGCGGTCGCTGAAGTTGGCGTCGTGGGCGCGGAGGAACTGCCCGGCCACCTTGGCCGACGCGGCAACCACCACCTCGGCGCTGCCGAACCGTAGCCGGAACAGAGGGCCGTGCTGGAGCGACAGCGCCGCCATGGTGTGGTGCGGCTTGGCGCCCAGCTGCGGAAGGTTTCCCAGCACCGGCCAGCCCCGCGGCCCCGGCGGCAGCGGCAGCTTGGACCTCTTCCGGCCGCCGCGGAAGAGAAACCAGAGGGATGCGGCTGCCACGGCAGCCAACGAGCCGAGCAGCAGGAGGAGAGCGTCGTGGTCCATGGTGCTCGCGCGTGTCGTTGGGGCTGTTAGAATATTGAGGTTGATGTAGTTGGCATGCACATACATACATATATATAAATAGAGGTACCCGTGGCGCGTGTCACCTAAGAAGCTAGCTAACACCAAAGAGCAACACATGGAATGGAGGATCTGCCACTCCTGCTACCTACCCACAGTCCCACACATATCACCTAAGACCATTTCCCACAACATGTCGTTATGAGAAAAGATTCGCAGAGAAAACCCATTGCTCATCTCCATCAGCTTACCCAAAACATGAAAATTACAAGTTCAACATCAACATGAAAATGCAAGCATGGTGTTTGATTGTAGCAAGATGGGCATCAATCACAACATGATGTTCATCCTGAAACCGAGCATAGCGATGAGCTAGAATGGAACGACGATGTTGTTGGCCATTTCGCTTCCACCACTCCTCGTTGAGACATTTCAAAGTTGTCGACGGTCATTCTCTATGATCATATTGTACATGATCACACAAGTTTCATGGTCCTTTCAAACCATTTCCTTGTTCAAGAATCTAGCTGATCCTCGGCCAACGGCAAATTGGTCTTGCTGCACCACAAATGCCCACTCTAGATCCCTCTTGTCAGGTGCTTGGACATCATGAAATTGAACTTGTTTGTTACCCTATGGGTTTGAAATTTGAACAACAATTAATTTTCTATTATTGATATATCTCATCCGGCTGGATTTTTGAGTTGTTTCGTCTGCACAGTTGAGCGTGAACTGCCGTTGATTCTGACAGCCTAGGCTACTCTATTCCAAACCTTGGACTTTGTAGTGCGCTAACGAAAAAAATGGAAAGGAAGGGAAGGAAGCCACATGACCTAACAACGCTCCTCCGCACCTCCTACCTACACGCCCCAGTAAAGTCCAATGTTTGGAATTATCTGTCTTGGGAGGAAACAAGCACACCAGCATCACGTACCACCTCATGGGGACTCTGCTTCCATCCTGAATGAATCACGTAGGTGCAGTTCCACTCCACACACTCAACCAACCAAAAAGTAGCTACACACGGGCCAAAATAACCCAAGCTTCTTTCCAACAAGACAAATGCATGAACCTCCATGCCAAGACAAAACCTAGCGCGGGAGAACATCTAGAAAAAACACAATTTATTTTTCATTCTTCTCAAACCGGGGCTAAATGAGCTAAAGTGGCTTGTCCAGCCGAAAACATGACTCCAACCAGGATCTTCAATTGGAATATAGATAGATAGATTCAAAAAGAAGCTGCACTTGGATTATAAATAAGACCAAAACTTTACAGCCTCTGACCTGACCTACCTACCGGCCAGTCATCTAATAACAACCTTTCCTAACAAAACTGAGATCCACCGTCTCAATTCGCCTATAAAGTTAGCCCCATCATCCTGCTCTAGATCGATCTTGCGACCTTTCTGCCCTATTTTCTTCTTCGGTATGAAAAACAAAACAAAAAACGAGAAAAAAGATCTCCGAGGTTGCCAGAGGCAGAACCTGTGAGAACCTAGATCTCGCGTCCAAATTTTTACTCTACACTGTACACGACCGAGTCAGATGTTCACCCGTTGAGCTTCGCCAGGAACTGCTTCATGTCGTACTCCTCCGCGTACTGCGACTGATCCCACAGATCGTCCAGCCCGCTCAGGATCGACTTGAGGCCCTTCCGGCCAGGTTTTCCATTCGAGTCTTTGCTCTCCTCAGCACTCGAACTGCTTGGGAGAACAGACGCCTGCACATCATTTCAGGAGAGATGGAATAAGAAGGGAATCATTTGAATGAGAAATGGAAATATACGATCATGAAGAAATCATTCGAATAAAATCTCTCTAATTCCCAAGGATTTACCTTTCTGGAAGCGGGGGTCGAAGTGAACAAATCAAGTAACTGGTCGGTGTTCATGGTTTTCAGGCTAGCGTTCTCAGCATTGATGACTGCATTGGCGACCGACATCTTGAACCGCTGGAGGCTCATCACTTTCTCTTCCAGGGTGCCACGCATGATGAGACGGTGCACATTCACCACTTTCCTTTGACCCAGGCGATGTGCTCTGTCCATTGCCTGTATAAGCAGAATACCACTTATCAGGGGACAACGTGAATAATACAATTTGAAGGCATTAATAGTCAGACAAATAGCATAGCTAATCTAATGCGAAAATTATCCCTGTGACAAGATGCAAAAGACGAACCTGGAGATCCTTCATCGGGTTCCAATCATGTTCCATGAAGACCAAAGTGTCCGCAGACGTCAAATTCAAGCCAAGACCACCAACTGCAACAGAACAGAACCTGAGAATTCTTTTCTACCATACCAAAGGAGCTAAACTCCAGTTCTTATGGATCCCCCTGAACCTACCGTGAGTCGTCAGAAGAAGCACATCGATGGTTGGATCTGAATTGAACGATTTGACGATTTCAAATCTCTTCTCTGTTTGAACAGAGCCATCAAGCCGCAAATATGTGACGCTGCAACATTATCAAAATTTCCCCAATCAGATGACTTAGCTAGTAAGGGCACATGATGATACACGGGCGTATAAATTGATGCTGAATACAAATGCTGCAGAAAGATGAAATGGCAGTAAACAACTGACAGGCTAAGTTAGCTTTTGGTCAATATAATTCAGTTGGTATCCCCATGATTTTTGAGTCGCCGAGTCGAGTCGAGTCGCCGAGGCTGAGACTCGTGACTTGCTGACTTGACTCAGCGACTAGGCGTGATTAGTCGCCCCAAGTCGCCTACAGTAAAACATAGGCTGTTCTCTCATTTGCATAACCCATTAAGGCCAGATGAGCAAAATCGGTCCAGAAATCTATCCCAGCCAGCCCGAACAGGCCCAACACGGCCCAGCTAACTGCTAAACCTAGCAGTTACGTGAATCCTCTCCTAGCGCCGCCAGCCGCACTCAAGGCTCGAGCCTCTCCTCCTGCTCTGCCCTCTCTCTCCCATCCCATCCCTCCTCCCTTGAACACAGCCATGCACCGCCGCGACCCTCACCTTCCTCCGCGAGCCTCTCCCAGCAACCAGTCCCAGCAACCGCCGGCCGGGCCCAGCAACCACTCCCAGCCTCCGCGAGGAGCGGCGGCAGCTCAAGCCTCTCCTCTGAGCTCTGCCCTTTCTCTCCCTTTCATCAAGTCGCTGAAATCCTGAGGCATCAAGTCGCTGTATAGTCGCAGAAAATCGCCGTCGAGCCAGTGACGTGGCGCGACTTGCTCCGTGAGTCAAGTCGCTAGGGCGGCTCATCCACGCCAGAACGACTAGGCGATTAGTCGGCGACTAATCAACGATTAGTCGGCGACTCAAAAACCATGGGTATCCCAACTCAACTTTACGGATTATACAGTTTAGCACTGCAATATTTAGACTCCTTAAACAGAGAATACAAGATGAAGCACATGATAATATACAGCAACGCTCTCGCAGATAATTTGCACCAGCAACTACTGATACAAAATGATTCATATATACTCCCTCCATTCCAATTTAATTGACTTGCTATGCACCATATGTAGATGTATCTAGGTATGTAACATGTCTAGATACATCCATATGTGGTGCATAGCAAGTCAATTAAATTGGAACGGAGGGAGTAGATGCAACTAACATAGGTAAGAAAATGCCATAAAACTCACCTTCTCATATGGGCCTGAAACAGGTCCTTCTCGATAATGTCAAGGAAGGCCTACAGAAATAGTTGAGAATAGAACAAGGATGAAATAAGAACAGAAGCAAGAAAGAGAAAGAAATGTCACAACATAATGGACTCAGTACCTTATGCTGAGCAAAAATCAACACTCGGTGTTGCCCAACAGCTGCGGAAGAATCAGGACTTGATATTTCTGATCCTATACCACACTCTTGAAGTATCTCTTGAAGAGCAACAAGCTTAGGAGAGTGGTGCAGCTCATGCAGCTCGCCACCAGTTCCCACACCTATTTCTCTTAGATGATCCACAAGATAGTCAGGTGGGCTGTCCCCGGTTACTAGTAACGGATGGCTGCAGAGTTTTAATAGGTATTGCAATGCCTGCATACAAAAAGAATATCCCATTTAGCAGGCAGTGCAAAAGCAGACGATACATAATGAAGAAACAAGAGAGAGTTGTTCAATTCTAGCACCTGGAACACATGACGAGTTGCCTTTGGTTGGGCGGTGGACTTCTCTGATTCATTTGCTTTTACAATAGTTGAGATCTCTTCCTTCACACTGGAGCTGGAGAATTTGTCATACAGTTTCAGCTGCAACTGACTGAGGTTGCAATATCTATCCTGGATGATCTTCTCTGGAAGATCAGATAAGACTTCATCCTTGGTTCTTCTGAGTAGAAATGGCATGACCTGGTATAGCAAGGTTTATTTATTTATTGACAAAAGGTCACATCGTGTTATTTCTATAATCTAACAGGGATAAAAACCTGTTTATGAAGTGCCTCCATTGCAAGAATGCCAGCTTCAGAATCCTTTGCTGAACATTTTGAATCTTTAGCTGCTATCAGTGGTTTCCCATATGTAGCTTGGAACTGCGGAAAGCAATCTTTAGTCAGATTGCAGCAATAAAATACCAGCCAGAATAAAGATAGCTGCCACAATGGCATATGTGTACTCCGGACGAGAGTACTAAAGATTTCTTCAGGAAAACACTTATTTTTAGCTGGTTGATATCATCTTGTATTCATTAGGGGTATTTTTGTTTGGATTGTATCCAAACTTATCCGGCCAATTTTTTGTTCATGGCCATATCGTCCTTGTTTGGCCTCTTGGGCCAATCTAGTTCACTTATCTTGCTGGTGTTGCCCAACTCATGGGAACCAAAATTTTGTCTAGCAAAACATTTGGTGGGGCAACCATGGAATAGAATCAAACATTTTGGGAACCAAAATTTTGTCTAGCAAAACATTTGGTGCGGCAACCATGGGTTAGAATCAAACATGCTCTGGTATAATTTAAGAAAGGTGTCTTGTTTCTTTGGTTTGTAACTTTGTATGTATAATTGAAGAGGTGTCTCCTTTTTTGTATGTATCACTTACAGGTTTATCCTTCCTGAACTAGTTGGAATAAATGATCCTATGATGCAGCCTATCACATACAGCATAATTTAAACATCATATATAACAAAGTGTAATGCATCATAGTTTTAGTTGCTATGGTGTCAGGACTGCACCAAAACGTATTCCAGGTGACCATTCTTCTACTAACAACCATATATTGACGAAGCAATTATTGGTCAAACTCTTATCTTAATCGATCCAAATATGCTTAATATTTTCGGATGGGAGTAGGAGGCTAATGCTGTAATGCAACTGAATTATAAAAATTTGAAACTCAAAAATGTTCTTGAAAAGGGGGCATGTTTTTTCACAAATGGTTCCTTCGAAGAAATTACAAGCTCTACAAGTAAAAATTCTAAGTACAACCTACCTGTTTTTCAGTTCCAAGAAAGCCAGGCATAAGGAAGTCGAATAGAGACCACAATTCCAATACATTGTTCTGCAAGTTCAGTAGATAGTGTCAACAGCAGTAAACTTCCACAAGAACACGGACAACAAAACAGTAGTACCTATGTAAGTAAACAGAAACAGAGAGCAGCTAAAGTTTTACCTGAATAGGAGTTCCACTCAGGATAAGACGGTGTTGTGCTTTCAAGTGTTTCACAGCAGACGTTATTTTAGATCTTGAGTTTTTGATGATGTGCCCTTCATCCAGAACACAATAGTTCCAAGAGATATTCTCAAGGAACTCAATATCCTTGCGTATGATATCATACGATGTAATGATAACATTGAACTTATCAAATTGACTACGGAGCATGATCCTGTCTGGTGATGAACCAACGTACTGAAGAGGTTTCATAATAGAGCTATCTATGTATTTCTCCATTTCGTATTCCCAGTGTGCTACTAATGTAGAAGGACATATAATCAAAGATTTTGGATCTTTGTCATCATTTCGTGCACGTGACTCAGCAATATCACTTGCTACAATAGCAGACGCCTGGAGTGTCTTGCCAAGCCCCATGTCATCACATAAAATTCCATGTAACTTAAACCGTCTCAGGAATGCTAACCAGTTGATTCCTTCTTGCTGGTACCTGGCAAAGCAGATTTTATTAAGAAACATCGACACAAAAATTGTAAAACTGCAGAGGCAATATACAGCACGAATTTCAACATATGAAGCGAACTACACTCAATTTGTATGATAATTTCTTTTATGCATCAAACTGATTCGATAAAGTAGAATGCCATCATGAAGCAACATTCTGATGAAGAAACTTCAATGATAGTTACACACCTTCGCAACTCAACACTGAGATCAATGTTGAGCTTGTAATCGTCAATCTGGGAGTTGTCAAGGAGTTGTTCAAGAAATTGGGCATCTTCTGTGCTTCTATATAAGCGTTCACTTAGTCCACTTGGTAGCGGAACACCCTTCGCTAATGGCAGTAAAGGAACCAAAGCCGCGAAACTGTGAGTGACAGACTGCCTAACAGATCCATCAGGGTCACTCATGCACCTTAGAAGAGGTACAACAAGGAAAGGAGCGTAAGGAATCAACTCCACAGCCAAACCCTGAACAAGAAGGCTCAAAAGCATCCCAGCTCCTTGTCTGGCACACACAGAAGAGGAATCCGACAGCATTGGAATGGCATTTTCTATAACAACTACCATCACATTACCAGTCAATGACTTCGCCATTGATGTGATACACCTGGCAGCCGCTAACCTTACAGCCACATGAGGGTGACGCACACATCCAAGAATACAGGGAAGGAGCCTTAACAGCTGAGGCCTCAGCAGCTCAGGCAGGTGAGGCGTAACTGAGCGAACAACCTGCAAGAATCAGGCACATCATTAGCATGGTGATCTAAGCCTAGAGAATACAGCTGTTTTGTCTGAAGAAGCCACGATAACAACGAGTCCAAATAAGTCCTAATGGAACAAACCTGGATATTGTTTATGAGGGACTGTGGGTCCTTATCCTCACAAGATCTGCCCAGTTGTGTGATACTTGGATCGTCTTTCTGAACGTCATCTTCGATCTCAATAGGTTTAAGAAATTCAGCAAGGCAGTCCCATAACTTTGGAAGTTTTTCAAATAATGATGATCCAAATTTCTCACAGAGATGCTTTAGAGCCAACTCTGATCCACGACGGCTTATGAAACCTTCCATTTTTGTTCTATCTTCAGCACCAGAACTCACATGGCCCCTGGATTTGTGATTGCTAAAACGCTTCCCGATCGACAACAGATTTTGGTCCTCAATAACCTGTATTGAATTGATAACTGCGGCCTGAGGTGTCTCGCTTATGTCAGTGCAAGCTAAGGTGCAGAGGTTCTTTGTTAGCTTGTCATTGGGGCCCGGCTTCCGGCCAACACAACTAAAAATGAGCTCCGCAAGTGCATCTGCAGCTTTATCTTGGAGTAGTTCCTCCTGCATGACATGGAATCATCTAAATTTATATGCTCAACTGCAAAAGTAGAAATTGCTAAAATAAGCACAGCGCTACATGTTTTACCTGTTCTCTTTTTATAGCAGCCATTAGAGGTAAAATGACTGGGTTCAATTTGCTTGGTAACCCTGACATCCAGACGACAGCAGAAGCAACTAAAGAAGAGACTGTTACGTGCAAATTATTCTGCAGAAGAATAAATGATGAAACATATGTGAAGATATTACCCTGGACCGCTAAATAAATCAGAAATAAGTACATAGAATGACGTAACACAGAAGTTCAACATTCTAGCACAAATAGACTTCAAAAAAAACATACCTGAACCAATTTCAAGTATCCTGATGTAGACAACAGGCCTTGTTTTGCTGACTCTATGTTATTCAGGACAATTTTCTCACTGTCTGAAAGATGATCGAATTCGGAGGGTACCAACAGCTTTGAAGCAAAATTAATAGCATCGTCGATACTCAGCATATCAGCATTAAATTTTAAGCTGCTAGCATTATCTTTGAATATAGTACAGGAATCAACTGAGCGGAACAAATTAGTGGCTTCATTGCGCATCTTTGTGTAGGTTCTTGCAAGTTCAGAATAGGGAAGCACAGAGTCTTTTGTTGGAAATGCAGGATCAGAGCAAGACAGTAGGTCCAACAGGTACTCCTTCACAGAGGAGAAGAAAGCTAGCAATGCGCCCACTGCAGTGGGATCTCTTTCTCTGAGATCTTTAAACCAAGAAACAATAACCATAGAAGCAACCTGGAACATAAAAACAAATCAGTACAACGTGGGTAGTTCAGCAGTGAAGATATTAACACACAATGGGGCCATTACAAACCTGTCTCTGGACTCCTGAGAGAGACATGACATCGTTCACAAGAGGACTAACAACAACTTGCCACGAGCCAACTGGCAACTTTGAGGCGAAAAGCCCAAGGGCCATTGATGTTAGCACACGTGTATGAGTAACAGATTTGTCAGAATCAGCCCCCACAATTATCTTTGGAAGATTCGACGAAACATCAAAATGCCTCTCATGTGACGTATTTTCTCCTGTAGAACCAAAAGATATCATTCTTGAGCTTTCATGTTCTAGCCTTGCCGATCTTATCTTTGCAGCAGCTCTTGAACGACTTCCTCGGGGAAGGGCAACTGGCAAAAACATTTTAGTAGAATCCAGCGTTGAGCCATATGGAGTTGTAGCAAGTTGCACCCAATTACTGAAGTATGACATTGCAGCACACTCAAGGTCCTTCTCAGAGCACTGCAATTATAAAGACAGATTTATTTAATAGCATCTTATGATAGATAAGATTATCCAACTTTCTTTTACAGAATGTCCAGAAGTCTATTAACGTCAGTAACCTGAAGTAGAAGTTTCCAAGCCCTTTCAGAAGATTGAAGAATCTCGTCATTTGACTCCAAAAGTATATTCTGGAAGACAACATGCAGTGAGTCGCCTAATATGGATGTAGGCCAGAATGTAGATGTGGTGTTTCCATCTGAGCTCCCGGTGTTGCCAACCTCAAGAAGCCTCTCCTGCAAACAGTTGAAACTTCACAGTTAACTAGGGAGGCACAATATTAGATGTGGACGCGCACAAAGAATCTCTATACATAATGGCGATGAACTTGCATTATTATTCCATGCTTGAGACTCGAAAAAATATCTCAAGGAATGTTGTTTTTACTAAACAAAGTTGCCCAAAACGTTAGCCAAATGCAACTGATGCAGATGTTAGATGTGGGCTTGCACTACAAAATCATTACACATAATGGCAAATTGCATTGCACAGTAATTGCGACTTGGAAATATATCTCAGGGAAGGTTTTATAAGTTGAAAACGGGTTAGCCAGATGGTTCAAAACTGCTGAACTACATAAGTTGTAGAGACATGTGAATGAATGGTGACGACTCTGCTAATTTCTATAAATTAATTCTAAGACTCTGGTTACCTTTAGTGAACAAAGTTGCCCCACATGGTTGTTATGGTGCTAATTTCCATAACTCAGTTCAAGAAGTCTAGTGGATGCCTGATACATTAGCACAAAAAAGTAACGTGGATCCTAAATTCTAAGTAGTTCTTACCAATGTTCGTATAGCAGAACGCCGGACTGAAGTAATACTGTGTCTCATAAAGGGCCACAAACGGGGTGTCAGTGTGGCTAAAACATAAGGGTTCTCACTATATGCCAACATGTCTTCTTGCTCAGCGGTCTGAGTAGCTTTGTTTAGATCAAATTCTCTTTCTCCTAAGGCTGCCATGCCAAGCATCTTTGGAACCATCTCTGGTTGTGAGTATATCTCAGCTAACAAATTCATTACACTGAAATAGAAGATAAATTCATGAGCAAAACAGAAAACAACAATACACAAATTTAACTCCATATATACAACAGGATTAATGGTAATAGTGGCTGGTTTAGTTAAGCCGAAAGAAAATTGGTCGAATATATCTTGGGTGTATTCCCAACTTAAGGCTAATGCATGTATGCTACACGATGCAAGATTGAAGTAATACCTGCTTGTAGATGGACTTAAGTCATCAAGGTCAAGCAATATATCCCATAACAACATCACAACTGAATGCAGCATTTGATCATTTAGTCTAACTAAAGAAGCAGCAGCCGGGATAAGGGCCTCTGCTGCTACAGCACGGACATCATCATCTGGATCCTCCAGACCAGCCTTACATGCATGAAGGACATACTCGAACAGATCTTTAAGCATTTCCTGGTGAGGCAGGAATCAATATTATCAAATTTGTAAACAGAGTGGGTATCAAATTCATACATCAGTATTAATAAACAAGCCATTAGCTGTGCAGACTGGAGCACCTAGATTGACAGGAGTTGAACAAAACCAAAGGTGTCAACAATCACATAACAGTGCAATATGGAAGTAAATAATCATATTAGGTCATTAGTTAATCGATTAGCAATCACCTTGCGAACCGCGACCAAGTATTTGATTCCAAGGAGGCTCCCATGACGAACTTCCCACTCTTGCCTACGCTGAAAAAACAAATAAAAGAGAGACGAAGAGATCATGATGGTGATAACAATTGTGAGTGTATTGTTGTAGAAGTGGATGATCATGAGACAGATAACCACAACACATACTTGCATTTGCAGTAGGATATTTAGTGTATGGCACACTAAAGAAGGATGCATGTACTTCAGAACAGCACCAAGAGCTTGAGCACAAGTTTCACGGACAGGGGCAACCACTTGGTCAGATACATAATCACCAAAGCTGCAAGCAGTATAAGACATACAGGCATAAGGCTAATACCCAATAAAAGGAAATATATGTATACCTATCTTGAAAGTCTAGAAATGCATACCGGTCCAATGAAAGTACACAAAGGAAACGAATTGCACAATCTTGAAGGAACTCCCAGTTCTTCATGCATGAGTTCTTCGCCAATTTCATCAGTTGCACATACTTTGAATTTTCAGGAACATGTATGACAGAACTTTGAGTTGATCCCAAGTTGAGTGCATTGTGGAGTGATGTACAGGATGTATCCGCTTTAGAAAGATCAGTTGAATTATCAAGCTGTAACTCTAGTTCAACCTTTACATCAGCACAATTAGGTTCAACGGTTGATATGGTGAGCACATTACTCAAACCTGTCTCTGCTTTAGAATCATCAGCATTGACCTGCTCCTTATCCAGGTCAAGGTCCATAATCTCAGAAGGATTTGGCTTCTCCTCTTCTGTATGCCTCTCCACAACTCGTTCGTGCATAATCTCAGAACAATTTGGCTCATCTTTCTTGTGTTTCTTCAAAACTGGTTCAAGCTGTTCCACATCTATGTCTTCGTTAAGATCAATACCATTTGTCCTTTTCAGGGAGTCAGATTCGGTTTTATCATCCAGATCAGCAAGAGGTAAGCTCAGATCAGGTAGATATACTCCAGCACAAGCACCTTGATGTGTCAAAATTTCCCTCAAAGCCATAATGGTGCCATGGCGAACTTCCCAGACTACAAGGAAACATTCATTTTATGGATAGAAGCAAGACAAAAGGAGACAAATATGGGAGGTGGGAGTTGAACTTACTAGGATCGAACATATCAAGAATAAGCTGATCCACAAATTGCTGAAAAGGCCATCTCCCACTATCACTATACTCCATATTGTCTTCATCTGCAACTGTGTCAGAAGCATCCTGAAATTAGGGGAATGAAATTATCAAATAATCATGGACTGAAGACAAGGCCATCCGCATTGGAGAATGCTACTGCAAGGGTAATGGTAAATTGCCAGATAATGGAACAGCAATGACAAACTAGCAAACGTGTGCATTCGTTGAGCAGAGACAAGCCCAGGCAAGTGGAAGTGTATTAGCCACTTGCACCCTGCCACATATGTAGGCAAGCTACACTCTATGCTAGCTATTGAATGATAAGAAACAGATACTTAAAAAAATGATAAGAAACAGAATATAAGTTTATCATATCATGGAAGTAAGTAGTATATATCTTAGATTATGCAGTTGACTGGTCGTACGTTATATGCACCAACTTGGTCAGAAGAAGCTCCACTGGACGATGCAGAATTTTTTACCACAAGCTCATCATCCTCTGGTACAGACTTTGTATGATCTTTTGCATTGCTCTTTGCTTTCCGCTTCAGCATATTTCGTTCCCTTGCACTTAATCGCTTAGGTCGAAAATTAGAATGCTTTGGATATCTAGGAACCATGGAAGCAACCAAGTGCTGAATATTTTGACCAGTATTAAAAGAATAAAATCCATTGTTCTGGACATTTGCACCCCAATAATTCTTTTGGGCAAGAAGATCCTCATCTTTGAAAACATCATTGAAATCCATGAACTGCTCGCACACATCCAGACCTGCACTAGAATGAGAAAAATATGTAAAGTTCCAAAACAATATTGGAAATATGTTAAGTAGACCTTATGAAACCAGCACACACAGATCCTATATGATAACAGAAAGTAAATCACATACATTGAGCAAAAGGAGATGAACAAACAATTAATAATTTAGTACCAATTACTTAACCCCAGTTCCCAATCACAGCAAATCTAATGGATGTAAGCAGTGCAACATAATTGATCGGAAAATTAGCTTGTTATTCATCTTGAAAGCTACATTATCACTACAATCCATATTTTGGGAACTCTGACAAACAGTATGATGAAACATTAACTAAATCGTGAAAATATATTGTGCTTTACCATAAAAAGGGAAAAACTTACAGACCTAAACGCCGCCGAAGATTTTGCTTTTGACGAGCTAAGCGATCTGCTGGATTCTTGCCATTATCATTAGCAACATCATATTCCTAGCAATAAAAATGCAAAAGAAATTATTAGAAAGTTCACATGTTACAGTAACACCAAAACAGACAAAAACCAAAAGGGCACTATCAGTTTCAGTTTGACGCTTAAAAAGTAAGTTCTTAGTGCATCTTGATACAGACCAAGTCAAGAAACTTCCGAGCTGAGATTTCTTTTCTGTCTAGCTCAGCGAGCAATTCAGGCACATCTGATTATTATGTACCACAGATTATGTTGAAAAATCTATTCATTGTCCCCTAAGAATTATATCCTGAAGAGAGCGAGTAAAGTACTGGACATCTTAATATGAAGTGCTGGAGAAGAGGGGTATTTTTTTGCATTCAATGTTATAAACTATAAAAAGAAAATAGGAGAAAAATCAACTAGGCATACCGAACAACACGTATGACCCATCAAAAATAAAAATGCATTGAAATTTTAAGATACTCATAGATGTGTCATCAAAGAAATAAAAAAAAATCATGTTCAGTGGCAATAATAATGGTACAAGAGAATACACCTGTCCACCTGATGATAATAAAGGAGATCCAAATTCCAATACCCTGTTGATATCAAAGCTGTATGAAAAATAAAAGCATCAGTGTTATTACTCCCTCCATTCCAAATTAGATGACTTCCATTTGTCAAAAGAAAAGCATCAGTGTTATTAGTTTTCAGAGATGGGAGCAAGATAGAAATGCAAAAGCCTCCTAAACAGTGGGAAATAAATCACCTTCCAAAAGCAAGCTCAGATGTTGCAGCAGTATCGGGAGGTGGCAATGCTGACCCAACATCCCCAGTTTCATCAGATAATCCAGAAGCATGTTTTTCTGCTTCCACAAGTGCAAACAAGTCTTTGACTGACGTGTGTTTGACATTCTCTGCAATAGCACCGATTGCCTGTGCTGCAGCAACCCTTGTGTCCCAATTCTTACTACGAAGGTACTGAGAAACCTAAAGATGACACGTGGCAGCATAAAGTTTAGCCACCATTACATCTATACTGTTAAAAAAAACTTGCTGAGTCTGCAGTAGGCTATGTACAACAGATATACTACTAGTATGTTGATATCATATGTGAGTCATTACTTATCCTAGACTGAACATGTATCACTCAATACATGGGAGGACATCAAATATCACAAATGAAGTTTAGCAAATGATAAAAATGTCAGAAGATTAATGTGTGTCGCATTGGCATACGTACCTTCTTCAACAAGGCGTTAAGCTCCTGGGGATGCGACTTGGCGATGTCTCCGATCTGGCGTGCGGCCGCGAACCTCGTTGCTTGCGTGGAACCAGCTAGGGCAAGGTTAAAGGAAACTTGGCAGAACTGACTATGATGATGATGATGATGATGATGAGCACATATGAGGTATGCATTTTGATGACTGAACAGTAGGTATGTTATGTCCTGGAACAAGTACACACTTAGCACGGCCAACAAACTGTGTGTCCATGCGATGGGATGGGCACCAACTAGAATTACAGCAGGTAGTCATAGGTAGGTAGGTTAGGTAAGCAGGACAGTAACCGTCTAGCAATGTGCGAGCAGGCCGTGAATTGAAAAAAAAATGTAGAGTTAACAGTTAAGCATGGCAAAGTTGGCATCCATTGACTAGGTTGTTGTTATGTGCAGAGAATGTGCGCAGCGCAGAGAGCAGGTGGTGAGTGAGTCGAGCAAAGCAAGTAGGTAGGATACTGTCTAGCAAGGTGAGCAGGCGGTGAAGCCGGGAGGAGGTCTGCGCCATGGTCGGTGGTGGTGGTGGTGATGCAGGGCGGCAGACGTTTCATCCGAGGCGGCGAGCCCCCCGCGCTTCAGTGCAGGCCTGCGGCCGTGCGCATGCGGACGACGGGACGAGGACGTTACCTGGTCAGTCATGAGCAAACGGCACAGGAGGGGTTATATGCAGAGCTGATGAATGAATGAAGTAAAAAAAAACGAGGAAGCGTGACGTGCGCGCGCGCGGTGGGGTGCGGGAGGAGGAGGGCTGGTGGTGGTGGCGGCGGCGGCGAGATCCTAACGGCGTGGCGCGCGGGGCGAGGGCGGTTTTGAAATTCGATTCGAAATCTGCGGAGTGGCGGCGTCGGGGAGCGGGACAGAAATCGGGCACCCCGGGCGCGAGTCGGCGGGCGGGGCGGGGCGGGGCGGCGGCAGAGCAGAGGCCGGCGCGCGGCGATCCAGTCGAGCCTTATCCGTACGTAGGTAGGTACGTACGTACAAGGTAAGCGACGAATCTGGGGAGCGGGAGAGGCGAAGGGGCGGGGGCGGAGGGAGGAGGAAGACGCGTACCTGGCGTGACGGCGGCGGCGAGGCGGAGGCGGAGGCGGGGAAGGGGATCGCCCCTCCCGGCGGGGCTGGAGGAGGAGGAGGAGGAGGAGGGTGGCGTGGGGTCCGTCGGGGCGCACGCGCGCTCGCGCCCAGACTCGGTCGGTCGCTGGGTCGGGTCGGTCGGGACCGTCAGACTAGGTGTCGAACCGATCGATCCAGCCCTGCTCTGCTTCTGCTACCGGGTCGTGGCGTTGGCAAGGGTAGGCGTTGGTTATTTTATAGCCGATCTCCCTTCCGCTTCCGCTTCCGCCCGATGTTATTGTATGCCGCTGCTGGGCTCCTTCCTTCCTGGGCTTCCCTCCAACCACGCTCTCTCCCTCTCTCTCTCTCTGGGCTTTATTAGCGGATCCTTTACTAGTTTTTTTTTCCTTTAGGGTTTAGATTACACAAGGCCATGCCATTTTCAGATGGTCCTGGGAACGATATTTGAATTGCAACTTGTGCCAAGTAATGTATCATGTGTTTCCCCATTTTTATTCTGTACTAAATTGTTTTGAGCTAAAAAAAAAAATGTTTCATATACGAAATGTACAGCATCAAAAAAAAAGGGGGCGGGGGGGAAAACATCAAACAAATTTGTGACCGACGTTTGAATCACCAAACAAATTTGTGAACGAGTTGGTGTTGTTTTGTTGAATTATTTTCAAAACATCTCAGCTAAAACATAGCATCAGCTAACATCGGCCCATCAAAGTCCAGAAATTTATCCAAGATTGCAGCATAAGGAACTTCAGTCGCTACGACCGAATAACAAGAGGACCAAACTCCTCTCACCACATATCCTGCTGCTACAAATATCCAGAAGCAGTGCCACGAATGAATCTTCTTCTTCTTCTTCTTCTTCTTCTTCTTCTTCTTCTGGCCTGGTACCAAGTAACAACAACCAGGATCATCTAATATTTTTTATAACTAGCTAACTAAAATAATTCTTCTGCCTGCATCACCAGAATCCAAGCACCTGCTCTGCCGTCCATCAAACAACAGCGGCTCTTTGCAGACCGTCGAGACGGCTAAGACCCGATGCCCGCGACTTTTCCCTTGGCTTGAGCCGCCGCTTGCTGCGCTGCAGCGGCGGCGGCGGCAGCGGCGGCGGCGGCCGGAGACTGGGGCGGAGAAGCTGGGGCGGCCGGTGGTGTTCCCTGCGGGGATCCAGCAGCGGCACCATGCTGCTGCTGAACCTCCCCAGTACTGTTCACCTGCGACAGCACGGCCTTGATCTGGGCGCCGGTGAGGATCTCACGCTCCAGGAGGGCGTTGGCGAGCGCATGCAGCTCCCTGTCGTAGGTCGTCAGGATCCGCTTGGCGTTGCCGTAGGCCGTGTCCAGCAACTCCTTCACCTCCTGCTCAATCAGGCCCCGCGTGTGCGTGCTCATCGCCTTCCCGTCGTCATCATAGTTGTACGAGACAAGACCCAGCCGCTTACTCATGCCGTACTTGGTGACCATGGCCTTGGCCATGCGCGTCGCCTGGCTCAGGTCCGACGAGGGGCCCGAAGTCACCGCACCTTCCCCAAATATCAGCTCCTCGGCCACGAATCCGCCCATGCACATGTCCAGATACGCCAGCATCTGCTTCCGCGACATCTTGGTCTGGTCCTCGTCTGGCAGGTGCATCACCATGCCCAGGCTCATCCCCCGAGGGACGATGGTTGCCTTGTGGATGGGGTTGGAACCATCTGTGTGCAGCATGACCAGGGCATGCCCTCCCTCGTGGTATGCAGTCATTTTCCTGTTCTCTTCAGATATCACAGCTGATTTCCGCTCACTGCCCATCATGATCCTGTCCTTAGCAAACTCGAGATCCTGCATCGACACAGATTTCGCCCCATCCATGGCGGCCTTGAGAGCCGCTACGTTCACCAGGTTTGCAAGGTCTGCCCCTGAGAACCCAGGTGTTCCCCTGGCAATGATCTTCAGATCCACATCATCAGCTTTCAAGACCTGCAGTTCAGGGTGAAGTATGGTCAAGTCAGAAGCTTGCCTAATGTGGCCAACCCATTAAAGCATTACTCCACTTTATAAAAGAAAACCAAGGGATCAAGGGTTTACCTTTGTCATGTGAGCCTCCAGGATCTGCCTTCGGCCCTCAACATCTGGATTAGGCACCACAATATGACGGTCAAAACGCCCAGGCCTAACAAGGGCTTTATCCAGAGACTCAGGGAAGTTTGTTGCTGCGATCACGATGATACCATCATTCTGCTTAAAACCATCCAGCTCAACAAGCAACTGGTTCAAGGTCATCTTCATATACTGTTGATCTTTCGGGTTTCTGCTCCCACCAATCGCATCGATTTCATCTATGAAAATTATACAAGGAGATCGTTTCTTCGCTGCAGCAAATAGATCCCTCACTCTTCTTGCCCCGACACCCACAAACATCTCCTCAAACTCGCTGCCACTGCAGGAGAAGAAAGGAACACCAGCTTCCCCAGCGATAGCCCTTGCCAGCATGGTTTTCCCTGTGCCAGGTGGACCAACAAGCAAAACACCTTTTGGAAGCTTGCCACCAAGGCGTGTGAAACGCTGCAAAGCATGGAGGGTGCTTGTGAATATTTAATAAGAGCAAAAAGGGCACATCACGTCAAACAAAATGGAGCAATTCTAAGATCGACATTAAACTTATCAACTCAGCCCTACACAAGCAGTACAAAAGCACAAAGGTCGGAAAAAAGCAACAGTATATTTTGTTCTACTGGGACTTATACAGCTACAAAGTAAAGTGGCGCAAATCTTTCAGCGGAGAGCCAGGACAAACTTGAAGTGGTAATGTTTATCATTTATTGAGATTCTCTAGAGGATGAGGATGAAGAAATTAGACAGAAAATGTTGTTCATTCTGAGGGCTTAAAGGTCATATCAAATAGAGGGGGGCATATCCTGATTAATTATAATGTAGTAGACCAGTTGATTTGATATTAACTTCACGGTGCTTAATTTCAGTAAAACCCAACATGTAAATGGAAAATGCTACTTCTCCTGAGAGCTTAAAAATCACAATTAATAGAGGGGGAAAAGAGGGATGTCATGATTAATTATCATGGAGTAAACCAGCTGATTGCTATTAACTTAACTGTGTTTAAATTTCAGTACAGCCCACCCTGAATATAATAGCAATGTAGTTGGGCTAGATAGATTTGTTAACAACTGTCGAATAAAAAAACCTGATTGATAAAACTTCACCTTGGGATCTCGTAGGTAGTGAACTATTTCCTCAAGTTCGGCTTTAGCTTCATCAACCCCCTTCACATCACTGAATTTTGTGCTCGAATCCAAGTTCGGCTGAACCTCTTCATGCAATCCAAGTCCTGTGCATGAGTCAAAGTAAATACAACTTAGTACTGAAACTGATTAGTGATCAGGAGACAGCCATCCTACATCAAAATGCCAAACCTTTAGTAATTCCTTTATCTTCAATCAGAGCCCCAATGCCAGAGATTACAAGGAAAGTAAGTGCAATGCTGCGGAAGGTACGCCAAAGCTGCTCCTTGAATTGACCTGTTTCCGAAGCAACCATGTGAATCGGTGCAGCAGCGGTACCAAGAGCGCCATCTTTTGTCATACGACCAACACTCTGAAATGCTGTTAGACCACTGTGGCTTTCTTCCTCCCTTGCTGAATTCGCAATTCCTGCATAGAGATAGGTTTGTCTGATCATCTATCCACAGAAGGTAGTAAAAAAAATAAACGCCACGTATGGCCAATCAAACAAGAATTTCAGTTAAACTAGAAACCTGATCTGTTACTGGATGAGATTAAAATCCATGCAAAAAGGTATGTAAAATATATATTAAACCATGTATGGCCATTGAAACGTGAACTTACATTAACAAGAAATATGATCTGTTACTGGATGAGAGTGAAATACACAATGCAGAGTTAGGACATGACCGATGCAGATCATATCGAATGTTAACATTAAAATATGAGAGCAGAAAGTTAAAACTAAAGGTACTGGAATCATTACAGAAACCCACTAACTAGAGGTGCAGAGTAAAATGAAAGGGTTATCTCCAGTGTCTCGACTTACGGAATGAACTTGAACAAACAGCGCGTGTTTTACAAGAATCAATCAACTGCGGCAAAGTAGTAGAAATATACTAAACGTCGCGTATGGCCAGTGAAAAAAGAACTTCAATTAACGAGAATACTGGATGAGTAAAATACGCGATGCAGAGCATTTAGGACATGATGATTGCACTGTTAGAATAAAGGTACTTGAAGGAACAGCAGGTGCGTTACAAAAATGCATCGAGTGCGACGGTGTAGTAGGACACTACCTCTCTGCAAAGTTTTAAGCAGAGGGCTCTCATCCAGCCTGTCGAGAGTGACAAGAGCCTTCACATACTGAGAGAGCGCTGCAGAGTTGTTGTGCAACGAGGGCTGGCTCTCGAAGATTTGCACAACTCTTTCTGGACTAGTTCTGTAAATCTCTTTAAGAAGAGAAGCGTCGCTCGGCGTGTCGAAGTCCCGTAACATGCGGGTGAAACTACCGGCATAGCTCGATCGGTACCTCTCCTGCAACTTCTTAAGAACACTACCTACATCAAACACACGCACACAAGTTAAGAAGAATCGCGAGTTCCTTTGTGAGATACAGTCCAAACACGAGGCCTGGAATGCAGTCAGTGAGATAGATTAGACAGAGGAAAACATAAAAATAGCATCTGTCCACAGTAATTGTTCACCAGAGAGTGGTTTTTTACATCCATTTAACCTTGGAAGTGATAGTTTAAGCTGAGAGAGAGAGAGAGAGAGAGAGAAGCAATACCAGCACCGTTTGCAGGTGTCCTGAAAGGAGCGGCCGTTGTTAGCCCATTGCAGATCACGTTGGACGACCGCCTTCCAGCCTGTAACACGGAGGTAAAAAAATCCAACATCAGTGAACTTGAACAAAGTACAGATCTATTTCAAGTTTTCAACAGCAGAAACAGGTATTAGAGGTACGATTGTGGAACAGAGCGATATATTTTCTTCTCCTGAGACACTACCTTGCATTTGCAGTCCGAGCTTGCGAAGTAAAAAAACCCTAACTTGTATTTTTAATTTCAGCCTTATTCTCTTCCATGTGACAGACAGAGTACTGCTCCTCTTCTATTCTGTACAGGGGACTCCTCATCGCTCACACGAGATTCAGCAACAGCAGCAGGAGCAGCTAGAATAACGAAAACCTTGATTTATTTTACTTGGTTATTTCTGTTCTCTTTCATCTTTTACAGAGCAGAAGTAGTGAGATTCTAGGTGGAACATCTGCGGCCAACTCTGGAATAAGACACCCTAAAGCCTAAACCCTACCTAGTGTCATGGCGACCGCACAGCGCAACGTCTCCAATATCCCCACCGACGACCGATCTATATAGGCAGTTAAGATTGGGTGGGTCTATTTGGAAAGCGGTAACAATCTAAGCGTTATGACGACAGAAACAGAGCAGGCAGCAGCAACATTTTCATTCTGAAAAAAAAAAGGGTTAGACACCTCCTCGCATTTATTTATTTATTTATTTGCAGCATGATCTCGTTTAAGGACAAGAGGAAGAAACCCGAACACCGTTTGTTTCAGATTGCAGCCTTGTTTCGTTCCGAGCGGCAGGGTACAGGGGAGTGATTCGACAACAGCAGCAGCAGCTAGGACAAGAAGAACGCCTTGTTTTTTAATCTAGTACTAGCACAGGGTGAGATCTACTAGAGTGGACTGTCTCCGGCCGACTCAGACTTGACGACGCCCTAAACCCTAGCTACAGTCCCGCTGGCGGCGGCGCGGCTTGGGCGGGCGTCGTCGTCGTCTGTGAACCGATCTAAGCGAGGGGTAATCGAGCGAGGTCTGAGACGGAGGGGTCCTCGCGGCGGACGGGACGAGTGGGGAGGGGGAGAAGAGGAATCATGTTAGCGGGGACAGGGAGGGACGGGTCACCTTGGAGAGCGCGAGCCGCCAGGCCATGGGCGCCGGAGCGATCGGAGTCGGAGGAGATTCGTGGGGGAGGCCCGACGGAAGAAGAAGAAGAAGAAGAAGAGGAGGAGTAGATTATTTTATTCGGGATACGGTTAATTCCCTGGCGTCGCGTGGCCCCATGGGCTGACCTGTATGTTGGGCCACGGAGGGGCCCGGCCCAAAGCCCACGGGTGGCCCGCAGTGAGAAACCAGGTGCAGGTTGTTCATGCTGCTCGATAATGGTGGCGCGGTGGTCAAGCTAATTTCCAGATGCTTCATTCGTGGCGGCACGGCTACATTCTCCTCAACGAGCTAATTACTTTTGGAGTACCTTAATCCATATATACGACTAAGCTGGAAACATAGCGCTACATTAATTCTCCTCAACGAGTTAACTATTTTCTCAACTCATCAACATGCCATGTCACACACTGGATGTGCTTTTCCTGAGATTTCTGGCCTTCCTGCCGATCCGGAACGGCGGATTCAGCTTCAATCCGAGGGCTTCCTGTGGCTGTTTCTGATTGACATGCCTGTTTCAAAGTGCAGTTCTCCAGGTCACAAGAGATAGAGATAGAAATGATCCCTGGCCGAGGAGTGGATAAATAGAACCCGGCGGCAGGTGCTCCCGTTTTTGGGAAATTCAAAAAATAATCCAAATGCAAGTTCAAAAATGTGAAACAAAAATTTCATGTACAAGACTTACAAAACATGTACCCCGTGCATGAATTTCGTGCCGAAAATCTTATTTATTTCGTCTCTGTAAAAAAGAGAAAATTTATGTGCCATATAGCAGTCTATATGTGACGTATTTTTGTCTTTTTTGCACCGGCCAAGCGAAAAATCATTTTTCCACAAAACTTGCGAGACATGCCTGGTACGTGCGAGATCTACGTGGGTATATTTTTTACATCCATTTTTTACATTGGGAAAAATGTTTTTCCACCCGGGTGCACATGCACCCGGGTGCACCGGCGTATTTTCCTGGATAACATCCCAGACCGTAAGACACTTCAATGCGCTGGCTGCTGCTTCAGTTGTGTTGTGAAGCAGACTGCTCCCTCTCTCGCTTCTTCTCAGCCTCCTCCCTCTCTAGCTCCACTTCTTTTGTTGCAGAGACAAAGGCAACGGTCGCAGTTGCCATTGCCATTGCTACACCGATGGATTACTTCGATAATCTCTTCCCTGATTAATTCCTCACCCTTTGTAGTTTCATCTTCATTGCTGTGCCGGCACCAGTTTAAGGGGAATCGGCAACCACCATCTCACGGGTAAGGGCGCAAAGCAATTCAAGGGAATATCAGCAACAATGATCCAAATCCAGCTTCACTTCACAACAAACATTTTGTTTCCTATTTATTTATTTACCACACATTTTTTTTCAGCTTTGTGCCAACAATAACAATTAACACAAATCCTGGGCCTAAATACTTGAAAGCATAATATATATTCCCAGGCAGCCGGCCATTTCAATTTATCCCAGACTGCCTGCTCCACAAATCTCTCCAAAATACAACACCACCGCATCTCGTCCGTCTGTCCAACGGGCTAAATTTTAAAGTTAATGCCGCGACAATCTTCTTCTTGAGCAACCACAACAAAAGACAGAAACTGTACAAATTAAAACAACCGCCCGTGAAAAACATTTCACCAGCCTCCGCTGCCAGAGACCCCCCCCACCACACCACCTCTTATTTGCCAGCCTTCTTCAGCGCCTCCTCAGCTTCAGCAGAGGCCTCCCGCACGTGCTACTTAGTAGTTGTTCCTGTCGTCGCCGTCAAAGTTGAGGCCCTGGATGCCCCGGACCGTGGACTCATAGTTGTTCCTGGCGGCATTGGCGCTCGATGACGACTGCCTGCCACCGCCCGAGGACGGCCGCCTGTTACTGTTGTTGTTGTTGGCGTCCGAGGAGGAGTGCTCGCCGCCCGGCCCCGCTTGCTGCTGCGGGCTCCACCGCGGGAGCGACCGCTGGAACGTGCCCCCCGGGCTCGCATCTGTCGTGCGGCTGCGCGCTTGCTGCTGCTCCCTGTCCGCGTCTGTGCTCGGCTCCCGGCTGCTAGAGACAGCAGGCCGCCTCGAGGACCCGCTTGACCTCCCCATGAACGTCGAGCTCAAAAACTACACATTCATTTAATATAAGGGGTCAGGTGTTACAGACCAATTCTTTTACTACGCAAGTATGTACTCAAAACACTTCATCATTCTACAAAAAGACAACTCACGATAGCGTCTTTTGAAGTGGACTGGTCATGTCTGATGGGCGACTTCTGCTTGGCTAGGCTGCCAGCGTTTATTGCTGGGGGTGGAACCTGGCGCCGCATGGCATCCATGTCCGACCAGCCGCTTCTCCTCCCCTCTTCCATGGCTGCATCAATTCAGTGCACAGTTAACCACATAGAAATAACACAAGCTTTGAATGTTGGAAAGATAGTGCATGTAATTAGATAGTCTCAGCAGTTGATCATCATCCATCTGTATTTTCCATACGCTTATTAGACAACCATTTATAATGGTTTCCAGAAATATACTTAACTCAAAGACAAAAGGGGCGGGTAATCAATGACTAATGGGCCTGACTCCTAAATATCTGTTGTTATTAGCATTTTGTAATCTCAACCTGGACGTAACACATGCACATTTACTAACTCAAATTTCGAGATAAATACCATCTATTTAAATAATTCATAACTTGATTCACATAAAATAATGTTTTATTAAAATACAAACATATCAGAGAATAAAAATGATAGATTATCATTAAAAAGACTGCCTGTTAATTTATCTTAAGCAAAAAACCAATGATGAGATGGACAATATACCTGACTGTCGATTTGCCATAGGAGCCATCCCAGAGCTTTGTCCTGATGACGGTACCTAACATAAGAGGAAAGAAGCAAAAGGTGAGCATAAAACCCACATATATGCAAGCAATGAGGAGAGTGGAAACAGTTGCTATGGACTGACCATGGCACGCGGTGGAGCACTGGTCATCTGTGACTGTTGGTACTTAAGAATCGTCCAGTCGAAAACATAATCAAACTGAAACCCTGCAATTAATAAAGCATTGCTCTGTCAAAGTTAAAAAATGGATAGCAATTTGCAGGCTGCTAGGTCCAAATTTGTTCTGTAAAAGTTTAAAACATTGCTCTGTGCAAATTGCAGCCCCTAGGTGTGTAAACATATTCTAATCAGTAAACCGGATCTTCCGAATGATTATAAGTTTGCAACATGCAGAAAGTAAACTGACCCTCTCGAATAAATAGGTCTCTGAACAATCTCTTCAGATACTGGTAGTCTGGCGTATCTTCAAAGCGAAGTGAGCGACAGTAATGGAAATAAGACGCGAATTCAGTAGGATATCCACGACAGAGGGCCTGCATGAGGTTAAGAGAAAACACAATTAAGGAAATATTGTGCCAATGATGGAGAGCGAACGCAGGTTATAGAGCTAGACGAACATGCTATTACCTCGGTTGAAGTAGCAATCTTCCTTTCACTGATCTTCTCGTACTTCTGTTTCTTGTTCCCAGCTTTCAGACCCTGCCATGGAAGACTGACAGCAGCAACACTATGCGTTAGTACAGAGTACACATGGAGATGCAAGAACGTTAAGTGTGATTATGTTCAGCAACGTACCTTCCTCTTAGGAAGTACATCAGAACGTATCCAAGAGATTCCATATCATCCCTCCGGCTTTGTTCTATGGAAAAGTAGAAAACCAAATTATGATATCTAAAGAGACAAATACGTGAAGGTAAGAGTGAATTTACAAGGAACAAATAACACTACAGGCGTTGAGTTGTAGGTACAGCTACCGAATAAAAGAGTACACACCCAGCAGTCAAGTAAACTTACCAATTCCAAGATGTGTGTTTACACTCGCATATCTGGCCGTTCCTGTCAAGTTCTTGTTCTCTCTGTGATTAAACAAACGACGGTCATATGTTTTATCTGGAACTGTTGTATAATACTAATGGCAGTGTCCACTGATTATTGGTACAAAACTCAGGCATGAACAAAAAATGCTTATGCCATGAACATGTAATAATTATGTGAAGAAGTAAGGCAACATCCAAAGAACAGCGGTAAGGCAGACAATTTTGTGGGCTGCCATCCAATTCTCTTCAAAGTACACCGACAATGGGAATATAGTATTTACCTGTATGGAATGTGCTGGTGTGTTGATGTATCCCTATACTTCTTTGCAAGTCCAAAATCTATACAATAAACCTGCAGATAGAAGTAAATTATGTATAAGAACACCAATATTGCATCCCGGAAAAAAAAACATGAATAAAGGCAGACCAATGGGACATAAGATTCACCTGATTTGCCCTTTTCCCGAGACCCATGAGAAAATTGTCCGGTTTGATATCTCTATGCAAGAAAGATTTGGAATGAACGAACTCGACACGATTGATCTAACAAAAAGGAAGAGGTTAGAAACACAGATGACGAAATGAAAGAGATTAAGAAAAGCTCGGACCAAAGTAACGATGCCCTGGTGCAACAGCCCTCAGCGGGAGTTGATTTGACCAAACAGGAATATGAAGTGTTAATTGCAGAGCATACCATTTGATCAGCGAGCATCAAAACAGTTTTTAGTGACAGCTTTCTGTTACAAAAGCTGAATAGATCCTCAAGGCTTGGCCCCAGTAAGTCCATCACCAAAACGTTGTAATCACCTTCTACACCAAACCACTTGACATTTGGAATTCCAGCTGCAGAAAAGAAGGGGATGTCAGGTGATTCCCCTTTCAAAAAATACAGGAGAGACTGGAGTAAATAGCACCAAGGAAGCGAAAAGACAAGGCATATCTTACTTCCTCCTTGAAGTATTCTGTATAGCTTCGACTCGTACAGCAGCTGTGGATGCTTTGTCTTCACATTCTCCTGAAAAACAACAACACGTTAGCATCATGCCGGGAAGATGAATTATATTTGCGACGCAATCAGATGCTGATGGTTAAGAGATCAAGCTAATGGATTCCAGTCTAGAAAACAAAAGGCACTGTGAAATGTTGGTGCATCTCCATCTCTTCAAGACACATTTTTGGCAGCCAAAAAAACCGAACTGCATTACGGGAGCAGAACGAGAACTTAAAAACTGGGGAAACCTCGCAGATATTTCCGCAGGCATCTCTATAACAGTTATCATCGTTGATTTACATTGGGAAAAAAACTCACATCCATACATTACCAACCCACCATGCGAATTTGTTGCGTAATGTAACAAATCAGCAAGCATTTGTGTCAAGGAAACACGACAATTCCCCAAATCTACCATTCAATCCGGCCTCCACATCCCTAGATCCTCCCGAAATCGAAAGCAATATAGACGGAATTCACAGAGATGGTTAACATCGAGGAGGAGGAGGGGGAGGAGACTCACGAGCTTGATCGCGACCTCCTCGTTGGTCTGCACGTTGGTCCCTGCAGGACAGAGACAGAGACAGAGACAGACAGAAAATCGTTAGCGGGGGGGAAGGGAAAGCAATCCGGCGAAAAGACGGTAGCTTTGGGACGGAGGCGGGATCTGCGGGTTGGCGGGCGGGCACGAACCGAGGTAGATCTCCCCGAAGGAGCCGCTCCCGAGCTTGCGGCCGACGCGGAACTTGTTGCCGATGCGCGGCTCCATCGCCCTGGCTGCCGCGCGGACAGAAAGCTACCGGCGGCCGAGACGACGAGGAGGATTATCTCGACCGCCGGAGCCTCGCATGCGCGGACGGATCGCGGGGGCTGGGAGGAGTGGATCGGAGTGAGGAATTGGGGATCCTCTCTCTCGCTCGCTCGCGTGCGGCTAGGCGTGCACCAGCTCGGGGCTGCAAGCAAGAAGAAAATATGGAGAAACCGGGGGGTGTCCGACGGAACGGAACCGGTGAAGGGCAAGGCAAGGGCCCCGAGTTTTCGTTTCCGTAACTCCCCCGGCCCCGCCTCCGTTTTTAGTTTGTACATTCAACAAAAAAAATTATACAAGTTTATCTAAAAATAAATTATATAAGTTGCAACACATTTAAAAAGGTTGAAAACAAAAGGAAACTTCATACTACTCTATTTAGATGCATAGGTTTGATGCAAAGCTCATGTAACTCTCCGATCGGACACGTGTCATGAGCGTCGGTTCCACTTGCACGTGTCATACTTCATACTTCGCCGTCCAGCAGGTCTGTCGGGGGGCTACCCCGGGTAGGGTAAAGGCATGGTCAATCCGCTCAGGTTAACACGGTAATTGACCTTGGTCTAGCTGCAAAGATCGTGCGACCCTTCGCGGAGTGGAGCGGCTGGTGTGCCAGCTGAGGGCTAGTCCCAGTTGTGTGCTTGTCCGACTTAGGCCTATGTCGGAAAGAGTCGACATGTTCTAACCGGCATCCCCATGTCGGGATTCTTTACTCATCCATGATATGCAGGAAGGAGGATCCGGCTTAACCATGCCCGGGCTAGGTGGAACCGTCCGACATATCCTATGTCGGGCAACAAGTCAAGGGCAAGTATGGGGCAAGGACACTGACCCGTCTGACACGGGCGTAAGGTCGCCTCCCGTCTGACACGGGCGCGGGACAAAAGGCACAAGACAAAGGAACAAGACGAGGGTGACGTGACTACTACGAGGTACTGGCAACTGACAGACAGGAGACTTGGCATGAAGAAGGCACGTCTTATCTCTGACAGGGGAAGCATCATTACCTAGGCAGGCAGCGGCTACGGCAAGAGGCATCATGACCTACCTCGGCCTATGTCGGATAGCCCGGCTGCTAGGTCGTGGTAGGGATGTCGACATTGCCGTTGGACTGAAGCAGTTGTCCGGCGGGGCCCGGCTGGATTAGGGTTCCCGGGCAACTCGGCCGGACCTCTATAAATAGCGTCATAACTCCTCCTGTGAGAGACACACCAACCAGAGAGCCAAAACTATAGTCTCATTCACTGCTAGAGCATTTACTCCTCCCTCACTTGTAGTTCATCCTAGTTCTTACCAAAACAGCTCAAGGAGCACCTTGTAGATCTTGTGAGACACATATAGAGAGAAGCAAGGCAGGAGTAGGGGTGTTACCTCCTCACGAGGGCCCCGAACCTGGGTACATCGTGCGTGTTTGTGGTGCTGTGTGGGTTTGCTTGTGTTCTTGAGTATTCCTGGTTGTGCTTGCTTGTTCTTGAGCCGAGTTGAGTCGGCTCGTGTCTGTTTCTTGTTTTCTCTTGCGTGAGCTTCTTAGCTCGCTAGCCCTCCCCGGATCCACCAGCGTCCATCGGCCCCACACATTTAGCCATCCTATGGCATCTGCCGTGATACCACCACGACAGTTGGCGCCCACCGTGGGGCAGGTAGAGGCGCTGGCTGGTGTACTCATCCGGACGGGCCCCGTGCGAGTCCTCTCCGGCCTCGTCGTCAAGTTCGGCGACATGGAGTTCGTCAGCGACAACGTCGGCTGCTTCCGCGGCAGGCCGTTTCCGGCCAACGGCTGCGTCATCGAGTTCGGCACCTTCGCCACCTATGTCGCCACCGAGCTCGTCTGCGAGTACCCGGCGCAGGTGCTCGTGGCCGAGGATCCCCCAGCTGTCTGTGCGGCTCGCGGCCGGCGTACCACTCGCCCCGAGAGCTGCGCGGTCATGATGGCCGGGGTGACGGCTCCTCCGGCAGAAGACCCTGTCTTCGAGCCCGAGGCAAGGTCGACCCGGAGGGCCAAGCAGGCACTGGAGAGGCAGGGCCATGGCGGCGCCGAGACATCTCGTGTCCCGGTAAGGACTGAACCTCTTAGAGAGACAGTAGAGAGGTTGACTGTGCCGGGGGCAGCTGAGTTAGAGGCAGAGCGGCTGAGCTTGCTGGAGGAGGCAGAGAAGTTAGCGGAGGTCCGGAGGGACTTCGACCGAGTTCAGCGTGAGTATGACGCGGCTCATGGTTTCTCGCCGATAGGAGGTCGGCCGAACCGTGAGGCCGAGGTACGCAGAAGAGGAAAGGGCCTCAATGCCGAGATAGATCGGGATGGTAGAGCTACATCCAATATGACTCCTAGCGTAATGTCGGCGGCTAGGCCGAATTACAGCTCTCCGGCCAAGACCCTCAGGGCTGCCGAGGCAGCAAGGGCCGAGTTATCCGGTCTAACCGGAGAGGCTCGCCGTAGGCAGCAGGACCGAGTCAACGAGCTGGTGGAAGTAGCAACCCGGCAGAACGAGGCTGTCAAGAGGGCCAATGGGGCCGCGGGTGGATCTCAGATTGTCCACTCGACCAGAGCTCCCAGCGGCCGGTCCAGAGGACAGGCTTCCTCTCCGCATGTCGGGGGAAACCAGGACCGGAGTAGGAACCCCGGAGGAAATCAGCAGCTCCAGATGCTGACGTACGATCCGGCTTATGCCGGGCAGCAAATCGCGGAACAGGGCAATGTTGGGCAGGCCCAGAGCAGAAGCCGACAGGCTCCGAATAATCGGAATGTCGGAAATGCCAACTCGGTTGGTCGAGGACACCCACCTCGGTATCTGACGTGGGGCTGCCCTCTGACTATCCCACGGTGAGGATACCTGGGTCACGCCAAGACTGCAAAGGCCCAAGGAAGGCCCAGTAGAGATAGCGTATGGCCCAAGAATAGTCGGTTAGGTCATACGACTTGCCATATCTGTAAACGCCATCGGCGCCGTTCACCCGAGACCTAGCCTATTATATAAAGGCTAGGAGGGTTGCTCGTCGAGGACACACACACGGACAGATCAATACACGCATAGCCGCCATCGCCAAACCCTAGCGAGATCGCATCTCGCCATTGTAAGCCACTCGCCATCAATACCAGACAAGCAGGAAGTAGGGTCTTATCCTCCGGGAGCCTGAACCTGGGTAAAACGCCTTGCTTGTCAGCCGTCGTGATCACCAACGCTCATCTCTCTCCCCCTCAATCAACCCGGGGTACACAACCCTGGGATTTGTCGAGTTACACCCTCGTCAATTGGCGCCGTCTGTGGGAAGAAACAGAGCGTTGGAATCATGGTCGCACCGGCTCCGTCAACGAAGAAGACCGACGTCTGCATCACCCAGGAGCCAATCCGCTTCGGTTCCTTCGAGTACACCTTCCACCCGCCGGCCCACCGTTCAGTGTACGCCGATCTGCACGTAGGTATGCGCCTCAGCTTCGGTACCATACACTACCTTGTAGACAGTCGTGGTGTATTCAGGTCCATGGCGATCGTGCCACGCGCGGCGACGACACCCGCATCTGCTACCACCGTGCCGTCCGCGCCGTCATCTGCCGTAGAGATCGCACCTGCCGCGACTGCGGAGATCGCATCTTCGACTGCAGAACCCGCATCTGCATCGGCCACGTCAACTGCCTCAGCGGCCGTCACGCAGATCGAGTCTACTCCGACCATCTCGATCGCGCTGCCGGCAAAACCAAGATCTGCATCAACTTCGACTGCGTCGATCGCACCCTCGCGAGCGGCCAAGGTCGCGCCACCATCACCCGCGCTGCGCGCATCTTCATCGACCCGCCAAGTCTTCCCCAAGCCCCTCGCACTCGCACCGAGGACTGCGAAGTCGCACTCCATGCCCGCGGCAAAGATCGCGGAATTTCAGAGAGGAAGACGCGGCAGCGACCGTGGTACTCACCACGTTGCAGCAATTTTCGACCCCGAGCCAGACTCGGACGACGGAAGCAGCAGCGGCAGCGTCCACACCCCGACCCAAGTCTACCCCGCGCAAGTCTTCATGGCTGGCCCGGTGCCGCCCGGGAACGACGACGAACCTGCGTACCCGCTCGAGGTGACCATGCCCGACCAGGTGACGAAGCTCATCATCACACGCGACATGGCAATCAGGGCCATGAAGCATGTCGACGACGGCACCTTCCCCCTACCAGACGCACCCCGGGAGGATCAGCTGGCAGTCCAGTACTTGCTACGCAAGGAAGGCGAACGACTTCGCACGGAAAAAGCTGAACTCCTTCGACGCAGGAGGGAGGCTGACGTGTCAAGCGCCAGGAGGGACGCCTACTCGTTTACCTCCTCCACAGAAGTCAACCAAGGAGCGCGACGCCGTAGAGCTCGCGTGCCCCTTATGACTGAAGCCGACCGAGGCAGGGTCACCCGTAACCTTGACTCATCCTTCGTAACTGAGGATGAGAACGGGATACCCGTTCCCAAGACAGCCGACGCCGCGCTCATGGCAGTCGAAACTTACCTGCGACTCACGCAGCCACCGGAGGGCGACGCGCGCGCCCTCCTCCACAAGCAACAAATCATGTCCATGAAGGCAATCGAAGATGCCTTGGCGGGCAAGGCGCCAAACGAGCAGGCACGAGAAGAGCGAGGCCGCCGCGCCCACGAGCCTGCAACACCCGCTGGCCCAGCGGCCAGGCAACTACGACAGCCACAACCAGGCGAAGACCTCCGCAACGTCATCGCGCAAAGGACGGTGGACCGCAACCGCACCCAGCGTACGACCAGCGCGACGAACCTGCACGATCAAGCCGACCGTGACTTTGAACCGTGTGGCGCCGCATGCTTCAGCTTCAACATCCGCGATACTCGCATGCCCAAGGGCTTCAAGCTCGCAACTGGGACACCCAAGTACGACGGGAAACAAGACCCGCGCCTTTGGCTCGAAGACTATCTCATCGCCTGCACCTGTCAAGGCGGAACTTCAACCACGGCGATGCAGTACATCCAGCTCATGCTCACGGATTCAGCACGCGGGTGGCTCACCAGCCAGCCTAAGGACTCCTTCCGTACCTGGGAGGAATTCCAGGATACCTTCATCAAAAGTTTCCTTGGGACATACGCGAGGCCAACAACCTACATCGAGCTACAGGCCTGCAAGCAGGGGCGAGACGAGTCGCTCCGATCATACATCCAAAGATGGACACTCCTCCGCAACACTATGGAAGCCTGCTCAGAAGATCGGGTGATGGACGCCTTCATGCACGGCGTCTCCCGCCGCGACCTCCGCGAAGAATTCGGTAGGCTCCAGCCGAAGACCATGATCGAGCTCATGAAGGTGGCCAACCAGTGGGCAGAAGGAGAGGACTACGTCCGCGACACCTCCCCGAAGAACGACGCCGGACCAAGTAGCTGGCGAGAAGGACGTCAAAAGAAGAAACCACGTTTCACCAACCTCGACTCGATCGAGCTAGTAGCGGCGGGATACCAAACCCCCCGTGACGAGACACGCGATAGCAATCGCTAGTACGATCAAGGTCACCAATACGGCCGCAGCAGTAACCAAGATCGCCAGTTCGACCAAGGACAATACAACCGAAGCGGCAGCAGCATCAACCGCAGCGACGGGGGCCCAAAACGCGAGTGGAGACGCGCATTGACCCCAGCCGAGGAGCTAGCGCAACCTTGCAAGCATCACATGTTCCGCAACCCGGAAACGGGCAAATGGGGCGCCAACCACTTGTTGAAGGATTGTCGCAAAGCGCGCAAGATCTATGAGGCCATGCAACACATCATCACCCCTACACCCGCACTGCTACCAGCCGCACAGCTCGCCATCCAAGCAGCACCCGCACCCGCGAACGCTGCCCCAGGACATGCGGCGGGAGCCTTTCCCCAACAGCAGCAGCAGCAGCCGCAGCACGAAGCCCAGCCGGCGGGACACGACGCGTACCCAGCCGCACGCGGACAGCTTAACATGATACAGAAGGGGCGCCCCTCAAACAGGGTCCAGAAGCTCATCACCCGCCAAGTCCTCCAAGCCACCACCTGCCCACGCGCAGTACCAGACTACCTGAGGGGGTCAGAAACACCGATCACGTTCTCCAGGGCAGACCACCCGCCGGCAGTACCTCGACCCGGACACGCTGCTCTGGTAGTCGAAGCTCTAATCGGAGATTACAATCTGAAGAAGGTGTTCATGGATGGAGGCAGCGGCCTTAACATCATCTTCGCTGACACTCTCAGAAGGATGAACAGATCGACAGAGAAGTTGCCGGAGTCTGAGACCACCTTCCACGGCATAGTACCAGGGCAAGCAATCACGCCCATGGGAACAATCACACTCGATGTTATCCTTGGAACACCCGAGCACTTCAGGAGGGAGTCGATTGACTTCGAGGTCGTCGACTGGAGGTCGCAGTACCATGCGATACTTGGGCGCCCAACCTTTGCCAGGTTCATGGCAGTACCTCATTACGCCTACCTGATGCTCAAGCTGCCTGGACCCAAAGGCGTAATCACAGTGCATGGTGACTTCGACCGCTCGAACAGTTGTGACCGCGAGTTCAGCAAGATCTCCGAGTTCTTCGGGGTTACAGAGCACTTCGAGGCGATAGCAGCCGACAACGACAGGACCATCTTCCCGGCCCGCAAGAAGCCAGCCAAGGACGCCGCCTTCAACACGAACGACGACACAGCGACCCATCAAGTCCATCCGACTGACGCCAGCAAGACGGTCAAAGTGTCGTCGAGTCTAATTCCCGCATAGGAAAGCGCGCTCGTCGAGTTTCTACGGGAGAACTGGAAAATCTTTGCATGGCAACCCTCCGACATGCCAGGGATACCCAGGAATCTCGCCGAGCACTCCTTAAAAGTCTACAAGGACGCAAGACCCGTCAAACAATCCATGCGACGCTTTTCCGGACCCAAACGGGACGCGATCAGTCAGGAAATCGACCGACTACTGCACGCCAAGTTCATCCGAGAGATCAAGGACTCAGACTGGGTCTCCAACCCTGTTCTGGTGGAAAAGAAGAAGACGAAGAAACTACGCATGTGCGTCGACTTCACCGCCGTCAACAAATGCTGCCCTAAGGACCACTTCCCGCTCCCGCGGATAGACCAGATCATCGACTCGACAGCAGGCTGCGAGCGCCTGTCTTTCTTGGACGCCTACTCAGGTTACCAGCAGATCAGACTGAACGTCGACGACGAGGAAAAAACAGCATTCATCACACCCGACGGCGTCTTCTGTTACCAGACCATGCCCTTCGGGTTGAAAAACGCCGGTGCCACATATCAGCGTACAATGCAAGCATGCCTCAAAGGACTCATCGGACAGATTGTTCAGGTCTACGTCGACGACATCGTCGTCACCACCCGCAAGGAAGATACCCTCGTGGCCGACCTCCGCAAGGTCTTCGCTGCACTCGACGAGTACCAGATCAAGCTCAACCCAGACAAGTGTGTCTTCGGCGTGCCAGCCGGAGAACTGCTAGGGTACCTCGTCTCCGCGAGAGGAATCGAAGCAAACCCAGAGAAGGTGCAAAACATACTCACAATGCCAGCACCGACCAAGCTCCGCGAGGTGCAACGCCTAGCCGGCCGAGTCGCAGCTCTCAGCCGGTTCATTAGTAAGTTGGGTGAGAAGGCTCTGCCTTTCTACCAACTGATGAAGAAGACGGACAAGTTCGAGTGGACAGAGGAAGCGCAGGATGCATTCGACCACCTCAAAAAGACCCTGACGACTTCCCCAGTGCTGGTGGCGCCGCTGACAAACGAGCCGCTCTACCTTTACGTCTCAGCCACCAACAGGGTGGTGAGCACGGTACTCGTAGTTGAACGAGAAGAAGAAGGGCACAGCCACCCTGTCCAGAGACCAGTCTACTACCTCAGCGAGGTTCTGACCCTGTCCAAGCAAAACTACCCGAACTATCAGAAGCTGGCCTACGGGGTCTTCATGACCTCAAGAAAAGTCGTCCATTACTTCTCCGAGCACCCGATCACGGTGGTAAGCTCCTCCGGGCTCTCTGACATCCTCACAAACCAACGTGCGACAGGGCGAGTCGCCAAGTGGGTTGTCGAGCTAGGGCCCTGGGGGCTGAAGTACGCTCATCCGAAGTCAATCAAAGCCCAAGTCCTGCCAGAATTCACCACCGAGTGGATAGAGGCTCAGCTGCCAGACGTGCCCGACTTGTCCAACGCATGGACAATGTACTTCGACGGCTCCAAGAAGTTCAGAACAGCCGGGGCAGGAGTCATCCTCATCTCCCCCAAAGGCGACAAGTTGAAGTACGTTCTGCAGATGGACTTCCCAACACCCTCCAACAACGAGGCAGAGTACGAGGCCCTAATCCATGGCATGCGGATGGCCAAAAACTGCGGCGCCACTCACCTCATGATTTACGGCGACTCTTACCTCGTCGTACAGCAGACTATGAAGGCTTGCGACGCCATCGCTGACAACATGATCGCCTATAGAGACCTGTACAACCAGCTGGAGGGCACCTTCGACGGCTGCGAGTTGCGGCACATTGGCCGCGAAAGCAATGAAGAAGCCGACGTCCTCGCCAACATGGGATCAGACAAGGTGCCAGTGCCACCCGGCGTTTTCCTCGAGCGCATTACACAGCGGTCCATCAAGCTTCGACCCCAACCAGGTCCCTCCGCACCTTCAACGAGCACCGCCGACCCGCCAAGCAAGGAGAAGGAACCCATGGAGGTAATGCTGGTCGAAGCCACATGGACAGGACCATATCTAGCTTACATGCTGCACCAAAGGCTGCCAGTTGACCCAGTCGAAGCCAAACGCATCATTCGGCGCTCCAAGGGTTTCACCATCATCAACGGCGAGCTCTACAAGAGAAGTATCTCAGGAGTTCTGCAAAGGTGCGTAGATCCAGTCGACGGTCAAGCCATCCTGCTCGATATTCATGCTGGCATCTGCGGGCATCACGCCAGCAGTCGTGCCTTGGTGGCCAAAGCACTGCGAGCCGGATTTTATTGGCCCACAGCTATGCAAGACGCCGAAGACCTAGTAAGGAAGTGCCTTGGCTGCCAGGAGTTCGCCAACAGGCCACATGCGCCGGCATCCGCATTGAAGACCATACCACTAGCCTGGCCCTTCGCTCAATGGGGACTCGACATTGTAGGCCCGCTCAAGAAGTCCTCACCAGGAGAACATACCCATCTCCTGGTAGCAGTCGACAAATTCACCAAATGGATCGAAGCCGTGCCTATCACAAGTTCGACTGCATCATCAGCAGTTAACTTCATCAGGTCCATCATCTTCAGGTTCGGGGTACCAAACGGCATCATCACCGACAACGGCTCGAACTTCACAGCCGAAGAATTCAAGGACTTCTGCTCCGAACAAGGCATCAAGCTCAGCTATGCATCTGTCTCGCACCCGCAGTCCAACGGGCAAGTCGAAAAGGCCAACGGCCTAGTCTGCAACGGCATCAAGAAGCGCCTGCGAGTGCCGCTGAGACGCGCCGCGGGCGCCTGGGTCGAAGAACTGCCATCAGTACTTTGGAGCCTGCGAACCACGCCAAACAGATCCACCCAGTACACACCGTTCTTCATGGTGTATGGCGCAGAGGCGGTCATGCCCTGCGACATCAAGTTCGACGCACCACGGGTGGTGGCCTACGACGAGTCCGACGCAGAAGAAGCACTCGAAGACGACATGGACGTCCTGGACGAAGCCCGCGACATCGCCCTTGCACGGACAGCCGTGTACCAGCAAGACCTGCGCAACTACCACGGACGGAGGCTGCGGCCAAGAGCATTCGTCGCAGGCGACCTAGTCCTTCGCCTCCAACAGAAGAAGGTGCACAAGCTCGCCTCTCCGTGGGAGGGCACGTACATTGTGACAGAAGCAATCGGCGGTGGAGCTTACCGCCTGAAAGACTCGAAGACAGGAGCAGTCTGCAGCAACCCATGGAACGTCGCACAGCTTCGTCGTTTCTACGCCTAGTCGACTCCCTCGTTGTACCAAAATCAGCATGTCAAGGCGGCAGGTTTCAGACGCACTCTTTCCCTTACCAGGGTACCTAAGGGGACTGGAAGGGTTTTAATGAGGCGGCCTGCTCGCAAAAATCAATACAGTGATTTGCAGAACAAGCTCTCCACTTTACTTTTTCAGTCAAAAAGCAACTTCAAACCTAGGCCGCCACTCGAACCACTCGGGGGCTGCGCCATACAGGTCAAACCAAAAATCCTAGGCCGCCACTCGAACCAATCGGGGGGCTGCGCCATACAGGTCAAGTCCAAATCCTAGGCCGCCACTCGAACCACTCGGGGGCTGCGCCATACAGGTATCACTTGAAAAACCTAGACCGCCACCCGACGCACTCGGGGGCTGCGCCATACAGGTCAAGTCCAAATCCTAGGCCGCCACTCGAACCACTCGGGGGCCGCGCCATACAGGTCAAGTCCAAATCCTAGGGCGCCACTCGAAACACTCGGGGGCTGCGCCATACAGGTGTCACTTGAAAAAGCCTAGGTCGCCACCCGACGCACTCGGGGGCTGCGCCATACAGGTCCATGTCAAAAACCCTAGGCCGTCACCCGACGCACTCGGGGGCCGCGCCATACAGGTCAAGTCCAAATCCTAGGACGCCACTCGAAACACTCAGGGGCTGCGCCATACAGGTGTCACTTGAAAAAGCCTAGGTCGCCACCCGACGCACTCGGGGGCTGCGCCATACAGGTCCATGTCAAAAACCCTAGGCCGTCACCCGACGCACTCGGGGGCTGCGCCATACAGGTATCATTCGAAAACCTAGGTCACCACCCGACGCACTCGGGGGCTGCGCCACAGGTGTAAAGTTAACACTAGGATGCTACCCGACGCACTCGGGGGCTGCGTCCATCTCAGTTTACATACACTGATATTTACACTTGGCAAATCTGCCTTTTTGAACTAATGCTGTACAACGGAAATCTGTTACTCCTACTCTGCAGGCTCATCCTTTGGGGCATCGAGTGGCCCTACAAGACGCTTACTCAGCCTCTGGACCTGCCGAATCATCTGACGAGCAGGCGACAGAGTCTCGGCCTAATCGTCTTCCTCAGGCAAGCCACCTAGCAGCCTTGACAGAGCGAGGTTCGGCCGATGCAGTCGGACGTACGCCAACGCCACGTTCGCCCCGGCAACGAGTTGGGCGTTGACAATCTCCTTCAGCGCACCACCTTCGCGGAACCTCTCCAACAACGTGGGTAACTCGTTGGGCTGCCCATTGTGCGGAAAGAACACCCGGTGGATCTGCCAGAGAGTCTTCCTGCACCCCTCCAGGAGAAGAGCAGCTCGCCAGGTGCGGTCCAGCATACACGCAAGGATCCGCCCCTTAGACGCATTCGACCAAAAATGGCGCGCCTCGAAAGTGTTACTCGCGGCTTCTCTGGCGACCCGCTCGTTCACCCGGGTCTGCTCAGCTTGCCAATCAGGGTTCACGTCTGCATCAAAACACTACAATCAGCACATCGCAAGGAAGAGGAAGCCAAAGATCAGCGCTAAGAAGACCAACCTTGCAGTTGTCGACTGATCAAGTCGATTTCTCCAAGCAGGAATTCCTCACGCTGAGAGAACTCTGCAACAGGACGCGACCTAGAACGCTCCAGTTCCAACTCAGCACGCTTCAGCTTCGCCTCGAGCTCAACCACCTTGTTCTTCATATAGGTGATCAACCGTTGGTCGTTCGCACTTCGTGCGGGAGCCGAAGTCGCTTGACGAGGGCGAACAGCAGGCTCAGCCAAAGGAGTGCCTTCTTCATCACCCGCGCCGGTCGCCGCAACAGCTGGAGTGTCCTCGCCCATTTCAGGCTGCCAGGAATCGACAGTGTCAAAACGGATAAGGATCGCTTCTCATTCAAGCCAAAGTCGAAGGAAAGCATTCACATTTCAGCGTTAATATGATTCAAGGCCAGAATACCCGCAAAATACAAATTCATTACAGACAGCAGACTCAAAAAGAAGACTATAAGACTACTACACTACAGACTCCGACTGGGAGCGACTCTTCCTAGCAGCAGCCGCTTCGGCTACCTTGGCGATCCTCCTCTCGAAGGTTGCGACAAGCTTCGCGGCCAGCTGACTCGCCTGCGCCTTCACCCCGCTAAGGGACGCGGTCTTGCCGTCAGGTTTTCGAGGGAAGTCGCTGACAACCTTCTCAAAGTCGCCAGCAACTTGATGACCAAGAAGAAGCTGGAAAGTGAGCTCGGAGCCGCGTACCGTCTGCGCCCAGGTGAAGTCCGCGATGGTGGTCGCATTGTCTTCGAAAGGCGCCGCGAGTGCGTCCACGGCAGCTGGTGGCGACCTGCTGGGGAAGATGCTCCGGTGCACAGTCGCCAGCGCCCCAGTCGACTTCTGCAGCGCCGTCGTCGACTGCTGCAGCGCGGTCGAAGCATACGCGCAGACGCGGTCGAGGAACCCGACAGCGTTCGCCAGGTCGACATCGTCGCTAGACGTGCCCTCCGGGGGAGCGCCTCCGCATTTCTCTGAACAAGGGAAAGGAGTCAACCCAATCCAAATTCAACAACTATACAAGTAAGCGTCAAGCCGAAAAACTTACGTCCAAGGACATTGGCGAGTGCGAGCAGGCGGTCGACCTGGGTCTTCTCCCGGTTGTCCCGATCACGCTCGCGCTCCTGCGACTCATGTAGCGCCTTCTCCAGCTCCGCCTGAGCCTGAAGCTTCTGCCCCAACTCCGCGGCTCGCCTCGTGGCCTGGTCCAGGGAGATGCGCAGCTGATCCCTCTCCTTCTCCAGGCGAACGAAGGCAGCGGCTCCCTCAAGCTGTTGGCGGTAGTAAGGCTGCAAACAAACAAGCATATATAAAGTTGTGCCCGACTATCCTAGTCGCCCACACCTTCGGGGGCTACTCCCATCGGGAGCGCTGTTCGCGCACCCGATGCAACTGCGGAAAAACTAGTCAAGAAGTACTTACATGGTCCACCAGCTCAGCATCCGACGAAGTCGCCGCGGCAGCATCATGTGGCGCCATGAAGTCACCAGCCCGCGCGTGCTCCCCGGCCACCTGCACAGCTCGCTCGACTGAAGGGGCGGACGTGTGCTCCACTTCATGTGGAGGGGAACCGGTGCCACCAGAATGACGGCTGGCAAAAGATGCAAGAAAAGTTCGAAAAAGAGAACCCGCCAGTCGGAAAGCAAACTCGACACAAAAGAACCAACATGACTAACCTGGTGACTTCGACGCCATCGTCGCTTCCCAAGGAAACGGAGGCCATCCTGGCGAACTCGAGCGGCGGCGCAGAACTGACAGGAGGCGCGGCCATAGGCGCGCTCCAGTCGCCCAGGTTCTTGGCACCCAAAGACGACGCATCATCCTCCTCCAATTCTGCAGTCGCATCCTTTACTGGGGAGGAAGCAGTAGCGGAGTCGCCGCTTTGCCGCTTCTGTTTCTTCCGCAGCGGCTCCTCGTCATCCTCATCCTCCTCCACTTCCTCACTCGGGGAGATGGCGGAAGGAAGGTCATCCTCATCACCTTCCTCTTCAAGGAACGTCGCCTCGTCGTGGGGTCCATTCTCCATGAGTAGAGGAAGGCTAACAAGGGAGGAACGACCCTGCAAACAAAGTGACAGTCGAATCAAGAAAAAGTGAATCAAGAAAGCAAGCAAGGGAAAAGACAGAAGCCTACCTCAGGTACAGGGTTCGTCGACCCGTAGACTGCGACCGGGCACTTGACGTTGCAGGGGTCCGCGGCTCGGAGACTTGTGATGCTCCTCACCTTCAGCTCCACCTCCTCGTCGTCGGGTTGCGGGTCGCCAACGACCTCGTGCGCCCACATCGGGTGAGGGCGAGCACGGAGCGGCTGCACTCGAAGCCTGAAGAAGGTGCCGATGAGGTGGACGCCACCCGACTCGCGCCCCAAGGTCTTCAGCAGGTGGCGCAGAAGGCTCAGCAGCGGCTTGACGGCTTCCTTATCCTCCTTCACGAGCGGGTGCGCCCACGCGCACGTCTTCCGCAACTCACGCTCGCCGTCGAAGTCAGGCAGCCCGGCTTGGTCGCACCTGACGTAAAACCACCTCTTCCGCCAGCCTTGGACGGAGTCCGACTTCTTCATCTGGAAGTACGAGGTGTCACCTCGCACCTGGATGCCGAAGCCGCCAACCGGGTACGCCAACCCGCTCTTCCCCACGTTCTTCCTGACAAGGAAGAGAGACTTCCACAGGGCCCAATGGGGGGCGATCCCCATGAAGCACTCGCAGAGCACGATAAAGCTCGCGATGCTCAAGACGCCATTGGGGGTCAGATCATGGATCTGAACCCCATAGGCGTACAGGAGACCACGAAAAAAATCATGGAGAGGGAACCCGAAGCCCCGTGGAAGGAAGTCCACGAAGCAAACGCGCTCCCCCTCTCGAGGGGCAGGGTATACCTCCTTCCCAGGCGCGCGCACCGCCGCCTGGTCCGCCGGCGGCAGCAGGCCCTGCGCGCGAAGGACCTCCAGCTCCGCCATCTTCACCGACGACTTCTGCCAGTCACCGTCGGGTTTCTTCATCGCCATTGTCCCGACGGCGGCGGCGGTGCTGGTCGTGGCCTTCGTCTTCTTCATCGTCTCGGCGAAGGTGGAGAGAGGAACAGGCAAGAGCTCAGAAAGGGGCAAGAACGGCACAAGAGAGAAGACGATGGCAAATGGAGAAGATGACCTTTTCCCCGTCGCGGTACAGTTCTATACTGCGCGCCGCAGTCCATCCCAGCCGTTCCCGAAGGAGCTGTTCTCCGCAGCTCCATCTAGCCGTCCACGTGTCGCGCGGAGAGGCAAACCGTCGCCTCCCACTCCGTCCACTACGCGCGAGGATCAAGGCACCATCATCACGCCGCGAAATTTTCGCGCCCACGACAGAAGAAAAGCGGTCAATGCTACCTGCAGTAAACGCTGACAGTGGGGCCACTTCCGTCATGTCTAATCGGACGCAGAGGCGTGCTACGAAGCGTCAGCCCTGACGCCAGCAACACAAGTGCATGAAGTAAGCCGCAGCGCAGAGGAAGAACTCGAACAAATCATTCAGGTGACCTTGAACGTGCACGTAAGCTTGAGAGCTGAATTTCTACGCCAGGTAAAGAACTCGAACGCATAATTCGAGTGACAGGTAAACCCAGTAAGCTTCACAGCTGAAATCACCTCAGTAAGCCACAGTGCTGCTGCAAGGACTCGAACCATGCAAACGGGTTGCAAGAAGACTCAGTAAGCTTCACAAGCTGAATTAACTGACAGAACGCCAGCAGGCTGAACAGAAACAAGTCAAAGACACGACTTCAGTAAGTCGGTTACAATTCTTACTCCCATCGGGAGTCGGCTTTTCGACTGAAGGAAAACGAGTTCAACCTCAACTACAAGCAACCCGGCGGCGTGCCCAGGAGAAAGGAGTCCTTTGCCCGACTCTGCGATTCGACCAAGCACTCGGGGGCTACTGACGTGGGGCTGCCCTCCGACTATCCCACGGTGAGGATACCTGGGTCACGCCAAGACTGCAAAGGCCCAAGGAAGGCCCAGTAGAGATAGCGTATGGCCCAAGAATAGTCGGTTAGGTCATACGACTTGCCATATCTGTAAACGCCATCGGCGCCGTTCACCCGAGACCTAGCCTATTATATAAAGGCTAGGAGGGTTGCTCGTCGAGGACACACACACGGACAGATCAATACACGCATAGCCGCCATCGCCAAACCCTAGGGAGATCGCATCTCGCCATTGTAAGCCACTCGCCATCAATACCAGACAAGCAGGAAGTAGGGTCTTATCCTCCGGGAGCCTGAACCTGGGTAAAACGCCTTGCTTGTCAGCCGTCGTGATCACCAACGCTCATCTCTCTCCCCCTCAATCAACCCGGGGTACACAACCCTGGGATTTGTCGAGTTACACCCTCGTCAGTATCCAATGCCGAATCCAGCCCCGAGGCGTCAAGCTGTTGGAGCAATGCCGCAGCGGCAGTTGGGCGGACAAGACGTCAGCCGGTATGATGACGGCAACTCGGCATTGGCCAGGGCTGGGTATCATGCATATGAGAGTGCTCTGGGGTCTCGACTGGGAACTCGCCAGTTAGATCCAAATGATGCCCGGTACAAGCTAGATAGGATATATCGGTCCGAGCTGATGGAGGAGCAAGGTCCACCCGGTCCTGCTTGCTTCGGGCCCCGAATCATGTCGGAGCAGCCTGTCCCCCCCTTTCAGTTGAACAGGGGAGCCAAGACTTACGACGGCAGCACCAAGCCAGAGGACTGGCTGACCGACTATGTGACAGCAGTGCACATTGCCGGGGGAAACCGCCGGTGGGCGGTACGATACATCCCGCAGATGCTTGAGGGACCAGCCCGAATCTGGCTGAACAATTTGAGGTAGGGAAGTGTCAACAGCTGGCTGGACTTCGAGGAAGCCTTTGTTAGCAACTTCTCCAGTACCTACAAGAGGCCCAACCGACCTCAGCAGCTTGCGATGTGCAGGCAGAGGGACAATGAGACTGACCGAGAGTACCTGACTCGGTGGAGCACAATTCGCAATTCCTGCGAAGGAGTTGTGGAGGCCCAAGCCATTTCATGGTTTGCGCAGGGATGCCGACATGGATCCATGCTTTGGCAGAAACTGCAGAGGGAGATGCCGACCACCTTGGCCGAGACAATGAGAATTGCCGACAGCTATGCTCTCGGTGATCCAATGCAACCTCAGCTGGACTCGGGCGAACCGAGTAGGAGGAACCCGGGGAACAACAGATCCGGGCAGGGCAGAAACAATGACCGGCATGATTTTGGCCAGAAAAGAAGGGAGCCCGACTTTCGCTATGCCTCGCAGCAGGTGGCGGCGGTAACCGGTGAACGAGGCAATACCGGTAGCAACCAGCGGCAGAGAACTGATGGCCAGGGTTGGGGCCAGAGTCAGGAGGTAAAGAAGACTTGGGCCGAGCAGAGGAAGCCCTTGACGTATGAGGAGATGCTGGACAAGCCCTGCTGCTATCACACTTTCGAGCCCAACCGACCGGCCAACCACACAACTCGGCAGTGCAGCTGGTACCAGCGCATGCGGCAAGAAGGTGCTCCAGGGGGATCTCTGGTAACTGCCCTTGAAAGACCTGCAGCGCCAAGACCTCCGGCACCAGTGAGTGGGGCCAATGCTGTCCGGGTTAACCCGCCAGTCCAGAGGCGACCACCGGCAAGGCCGGTAAACATGGTGAACGTCCGGGGTAACAACAATGTCGGTCCTAGCAACCAGGGCAGGTACCCACAGGGTGACTATCAGGAAGCTCATCAGAGCTATGTGGTCTTTGTGACCGAGCCCACTGACAAGAAAAGTCAGCGCCAGCGCGCTCTGGAGGTGAACGCCGTCATGCCGGCGGTACCCAAGTTCATGCACTGGTCCGAGATGGAGATCACCTGGGGTCGGAAGGATCACCCCCGAGTTATGCCTAAGCCGGGAGGCTACGCCTTGGTTGTGGACCCGACATTCATCGGGCCAAGTATCAACGTCCGGTTCAGCAGAGTACTGGTCGACAATGGCAGTGCCATTAACATCATGTATAAGGACACAATGCTGAAGTTGGGAGTGTCCCTGAACACGCTGTTGCCGACCCACACGACCTTCCATGGCATTGTGCCAGGGGTTTCTTGCTCGCCTATGGGGAAAATCTGGATAGATGTGTTGTTCGGAACCCGGGAGAACTGCCGGACCGAAAGTCTTGAGTTCGAGGTGGTGGACCTCGAGAGCCCATATCATGCCCTGATTGGCCGACCTGCTCTGGCCAAGTTCATGATCTCCACTCACATGGGCTATCTGAAAATGAAAATGCCAGGTCCGAATGGCATAATCACCATCTCGGGGGACTACAAGCGCTCGATCGAGTGTGCTACTGCCGGCTCTTGCTTGGCCGAGTCATTGGTCATAGCCGAGGAGAAAAAGAGAATCCAGCAAGTGGTGACGCTGGTCCAAGCCTCCCAACTCGGCGTGCCCGGAATGACGAACCCGGAGCAGCATGCTTCCTTCCAGCCACCAAAGGAGACCAAGAAGGTCGTAGTAGACCCGGCTAACCCAGAACACCGGGTGATCATCGGTACCAGCCTGGACAGCAAATAGGAAGGCGAGCTCACCGACTTCCTCCGTGAGAATCGGGATGTCTTTGCTTGGTCGAATGACGACCTTCAAGGAGTTCCGAGGGAGTTGGCTGAGCACTCGTTATTCGTGAGGCCGGATGCAAAGCCGGTGAAGCAACCAACAAGACGTCTCTCGGACGAGAGAAGAGCCGCGATTATGGAGCATCTAGCCGTACTGCTTGCGGCTGGATTTGTGATGGAAGTACTGCACCCGGACTGGTTGTCTAACCCGGTCCTGGTAGAGAAGAAAAAGGATGACCCTCTCCTGGCCAAGGTGTGGCGCATGTGCATCGACTTCACCAACCTCAACAAGGCCTGCCCGAAAGATCCTTTCCCGCTCCCCCGGATAGATCAAGTGATCGACTCCACTGCCGGGTGTGAGCTTTTGTCTTTTGTAGATGCGTATTCTGGTTTTCACCAGATACCTTTGAACCCGGCTGATCAATTAAAGACTGCTTTTATCACCCCGTACGGGGCTTATTGCTATCGTGTCATGACCTTCGGGTTGAGAAATGCCGGTGCCACTTATCAAAGATGCATGCAGAAATGCTTGCATGAGCAAATAGGTCGGAATGCAGAGGTGTATGTCGACGATATAGTCATAAAAACAAAAGAAAAATCCACTCTGATCGATGATCTGAGAGAAACATTCGTTAACTTGAGAAAGTTTCGAATGAAGCTTAACCCGGATAAGTGTACTTTCGGTGTACCGGCCGGAAAGTTACTCGGTTTCCTGGTGTCTAGCCGGGGTATTGAGGTCAACCCGGGCAAGATCCGAGCTATCGAGAGCATGAAACTGCCCACTCGCCTTAAAGATGTACAAAAATTCACCGGGTGCCTGGCATCCCTAAGTCGGTTTGTGAGCCGGTTAGGAGAGAAAGCTTTGCCTTTGTACCAACTTATGAAAAAGAGTAAAACCTTTATATGGACACCACAGGCAGATGCAGCTTTTAGTGACTTGAAAAAGACACTCTCAAGTGCACCGGTGTTGGCATCCCCGTTACCCAAGGAGCCGATGTTGCTCTATATCGCGGCTACCAACCGGGTTGTAAGCGTGGTGATGGTGGTGGAAAGAGAAGAGGGTGAAAAGGCGGTGCAGAGGCCCGTATATTACCTGAGTGAGGTGCTCTCCCTCTCCAAGCAGAATTACCCGCACTACCAGAAGATGGCCTATGGTGTATACCTGGCGGTCACCAAGTTGAAGCACTACTTTCAAGAGCATCCGGTTACAGTGGTGAGCGAGGCTCCCTTGTCCGAAATTATCGGATGCAAAGATGCCAGCGGCCGAGTTGCAAAGTGGGCCATACAGTTGTCTCCGTACGCCCCGACTTACGAAAGGAGGGACGCCATTAAGTCGCAGGCGCTGCCGGACTTCTTGGTGGACTGGGCCGAGATGCAATATGAGCCTCCCCCGCCCGACTTCAATTTTTGGAAGATGCACTTTGATGGGTCCAAGGCAAAAATCGGGTTGGGTGCCGGAGTGGTCCTCACTTCTCCGAAGCAAGATGTACTGAAATATGTGCTCCAGATTCATTTCTCGGCATCCAACAATGTGGCTGAATATGAGGCACTCGTGCATGGCCTCAATGTCGCTAAGGAAATCGGCATCCGGCGGGTAGAATGTTATGGTGACTCGGATTTGGTGGTGCAGCAGGTGTCGGGAAATTGGGACGCCTTGGATGCCAACATGGCGTCGTATCGGTTCCATGTACAGAAAATTTCCGGGTTTTTTGAAGGATGCGAGTTCAAGCACATACCTCGGGGAGAGAATGAGGCTGCGGATGTATTGTCCAAGCTGGGGTCATCACGGGACGCAATCCCACCCGGCGTAGCTTTGGAACACTTAAGCAAACCGTCAATCAAGCCATCACCCGAGTCAGAGTCCATATTCATCCCGAAGAACTCAGTAGCAGAGGCTGTGCCCATGGAGGTTGATGTCGGGAGCATTTGGCTCAGCTCGGGGACGGCGCAAGGTATGTCGGCGGAGGTGATGTCAGCCGAGCCTATGGAAATAGACGCCCCAATCTTCCCCGTGCGGCCGGTGCCGAGTTGGGCGCTACCCATCATGGCATATATCATGGATGGGACCCTGCCAGACAATGAAGTGGAAGCTCGGCAGGTGGTGAGAAGGGCCAAGGCTTACACGGTGATCAACCAAGAGCTGTATAAGAGAAGTGTCACTGAGGTGCTGCAGCGCTGTGTTGACCCAGAAGAAGGGCAAGAAATGCTGCTCGAGATACATCAAGGTGAATGCGGTCATCATGCTTCCTCAAGAGCACTGGTGGCAAAGGTCTTCCGGCATGGGTTTTATTGGCCTTCGGCTCTGCAGCAAGCAGAGGATATTGTCCGGAAGTGTGGAGGTTGCCAGAGATTTGCACACAGAATACACATGCCGGCGGCAGCACTGAAAACTATCCCCATCACATGGCCGTTTGCTGTATGGTGCTTGGATATGGTGGGTCCGTTCAAGCCGGCGCGAGGTAACATGACTCATATACTAGTCATGGTGGACAAGTTCACCAAATGGATCGAGGTGAAGTCGATTCGGAAATGTGATGGAGCTACAGCCGTCTCATTTATGAAGGATATCATACTGAGATATGGTTACCCGCACAGCATTATCACGGACAATGGCACCAACTTTGCAGTAGGGGAGTTTGCTCGGTTCTGTGCGGAGAAGAGAATCCGGCTTGATGTGGCCTCGGTGGCACACCCAGAAGCAAATGGGCAGGTTGAGAGAGCCAACGCATTGGTGCTGGCCGGCATAAAGGCCCGGTTGATAGAACCACTCCTGCGGACTCCGGGATGCTGGATAGAGGAAATACCGGCGGTGCTATGGGGTCTCCGGACCACACCCAACAGATCCACCGGGTACACACCATTCTTTATGGTGTATGGTGCTGAGGCAGTGTTGCCAACCGACATACAGTATGACTCGCCCAGGGTGGCGATGTTTACAGAAACCGAGGCAAGAGAAGCCCGAGAGAATGATGTCGACTTGCTTGAAGAAGCAAGAGAGTTGGCCCTATCTCGGTCAGCAATATACCAGCAGAACCTCCGACGCTATCATAGCCGGAAGGTGCACCCCCGGGTGTTCAGAGAAGGAGATCTGGTACTGAGGCTGATACAGCGAACTGCCGGCATGCACAAGTTATCCCCTCCGTGGGAAGGACCTTTTGTGGTGAGCAAAGCCCTGCACAATGACTCATATTATCTTGTAGATGCGCAGGAAGCTAGAAAAGGTGTAATGGATAGAGCCGGCGAGGAAACCAAACGACCGTGGAATGTAGCCCTACTTCGTCCCTTTTTCGCATAAAAGGCACAGTGTATGTATCTCGGTCCCTTTTGAATGAAATGTCGGCACCCCAGAATGAATCTCGGGGACTGCCTTATCCGCATGATTGTTCTTTTCTTATGTCTTTGGCATGTCGGCACCCCGGGATGAACTCGGGGACTGCTAGATCTTTATCTATGTTTATATTTCAGTTATTTCTTCGTTACCTGCGTAGCGGCGTCTCGAGATGAAACTCGGGGACTGCCTTGTATATTTTGTATTTATTGTCCACGTGCCGAATGAATTTTCAACCTTGTTTCAAAGTTAAGTAATGTATGCTATGTGAAATAATTGTGGGGACCCCGGACTAGCTGTCCGAAATACCCTTGTGCCTACAACATCAGCGATCCCGTGATCAGTCTGTCGCTGAGCACAATCAAACTGGTATCAAAAGAACATCCATAATTACCGAAGGAATTACTTACTTGATTGAAGCCATAATCTTCAATAAGTTCTTGCAGCGGAAAACACCAATCAACGTGGGGCCCGAGTCATTTGCCAAGACACCTACAGGCAGCTGACTGGGAAGACGGCCTAGTTCGCAAGGACGTCATCGGTCTCTCGGTCTTCAGCATACTTCTTCTTGGACTCTGGACATGGGAATATCCAGGGACACAGCCATGAGTACATTTACGTACTCGCAAACTACCCCAACATGAGCATATACTACCCTTTTATTTGTTTAAATAAAACTTCGTTTGCTTTGAAAACTCTACTTCCTTGTTAGAAAGGGAAGGATAGACCTTTGTTTAATAAACTTTGTTTTGAAACCTCTATATCTTTATTTAAAAAGGAAAGAAGGTTTTTAGAACTTTTCCCATAAATCTCACTTTGTAAGAATTCTCTTATAAAACTTTTTCCTGAACATCCATCTTTGTTGAAGAAGGTAAGAAAATCTCTTTTGCAAACATTTTCCCCGGAAATCACCGTTTTGTCTGTTTCTCCAAAACTCCTCCTTTTTCTGACTATAACCTTTCATGGTTCATAGTCTCCACCAACCTCATACCGATCCATTGGTATAGGTGTACGGAACATTCTCCACTTCCTTTGTTTTTTTTTTAAACTCAAATCTTTTCCAAAACTTGCACATGGTCAAAGTAGGGCCTCCCAACTGTCCATATCCGAGGACTCGGCTATTCGAATAGTTTTAATCCCTCTGCAGAGGTAGCACGCTTTTCCCACACCCATCCGGCAACTCATCGTGTCAGCCACGTCCCGCCATACAAGGTGTATGCGAAGTTGAGTCACCGACCATAGCCTCTCATTTGCTCATGCTAGTAAAGGATCCTTCCCAAATGATACCTTCCATCTACACTCAGTCCAGTTTCCCGTCGGAAACCCTAAGTGTGAGGACTCATAGTTTTGTCCGGCGGTCTATTAAACCTTCTATCCTCCTCCTTATCTTTCCATAGAGTTTGAGCGAGGACCCGAGTCAAGGTAGGTCCTCAAACCATCCCTTCATGCATAACGGAGTCATCTCCGTCGATGAGGTATCCCATACTAATAAGAGCAAACTACATGACTAAGCCCCGTTCCCATATGGGGGTAGATGTGGTCGCACAGGTTATCGGCTGGTCGACGTAAGTACAGAGACACAATGTGCATTTTCATAAACATCACCAGTCACCATTTCTCCACTTCAACACCGACATCTCGGTATTCCATATCCACACAAGTATTCTCAAAGGAGTTTTGAGTAAACAATATTTTCCCCATCCTATAGTTTGAAAAAGAATTTCCATCTAATATCTCCATATAGGGTGTCAAAATAATATACTTGTATTTTGGAAAAGGGTTTTCAAAATCATAGCTTTAGTGGCAACCACCACATAAATCACATATGCTCTTTATAAGTAAAACCTGTGAACCAAAATAGATGTATAAAGATGCAAGCTCAGGGAATAGCTTGCCTGATTTCCGCATAATGCTCCTGGGCTTCTTCTCACTGATCAAGAAATAACTCACATCCTTCTTCGATAAATCTTTTCCAAATACCACTCCGGTAGCGTTTATAACTAGCGTCGCAACATGAAAATAAAACAACACGCAATAAGCAAACCAAACCACAAGTGGCATATGAACAAGGAACAAACCACAAGTATCAAACTAATCACTCAAGCCACAAACATAGCACTAGTTTAATTAAGCAACGAACTAAATCTATATTTACTAGGGCATGATACTCACATGAGTATAACACCATACACATGCCAAAATATAGAGCACCAAGGCATCCTCAATTAGAGGTACTTAGTAACCACTTTTCTCTGATCAGGAAATACTCCAGACAAAAGTTAAGTCACCAATTAATCTCTATAATTTAAATACCTCACCAAGCTAAGGTGGATACACTAACAAGATATTTAAGCTAGTATTCCACTCCAAGACTATCAAGTCCATCAAGCCATGCAAACATATTACTCACCAATGTGTCTAACAACTAACACTAACAGTACTAACATATTATAACATGCTAAACTACAACAACTAGCAAGCAACAACAGCACAACAATCATTACAGCAATACAATCTTAAATGCTCTAAATAGTCACTTCATATATCAAGCAACACAATTTGGTTTCAATTTAATTGAATTAGCCATTATTTGATTATGTCTTAATTATGGCAGAAACTAGTTGAACATGTTTAATTACATATCTTAAGTTCTGTTGATCACAAAAATACAAACTAAATTTCTACAGAAAGCTACTGATGTGTAGAAGACAACACAATTGGATTTGGGTCAATTGGAGTTACCAAACTCCCTACACAATGGTCTCAATCCAGAAGCATACTAATCAAGTTTTAGCTATCAATTACATTCTGTTCTTCTAAAAATTAAATCCTTTTAGGGGTGACTAACCATGACTAAATGTGACTCAATAAAATTGGTCTCAACTAATTTGGACTAACAGAGTATCAGAAACAAACAAGTTTGGATTTTAAACCCTTTATGGCATTTTGAATAATAAATTTTTATTATATATCTAAATGAGGTGAAACCAATTGGGTTGGTTAGATAATTTCATAAGCATTCCAGAACATTTGGATTTGATTTATTTGGAGTTATAAATCTCAAGTTATTGAATTTACAAAATGAGTCCAGTATTGATTTTCTAAATTCATTTTCTTTTCTACCCTTTTTCTTTATTTTAATGAAAAATTATATAAACTAATTTATGTGGATAAATGAATTAGACCAAAAGGCAGTATTTACCTTTCTGAACATTTTGGTATTTTATTTGTAATTTTTGGACAAGTATTTAAAAAGTTATCGATTTTACAAATTCAATTCCTTTTCTGTTTTTAATATTTTCAAAAACATTCTCGGTGAAACGTTTTTCACCGAGGGGAGGGCTAGCCAGTGCCACTGCCAGGCGGGCCCGAGGGCCACGCGGCGCTGATGCGGCTGGGTGCGGCCGTGCTGGCCTCCACGGTCACTGACCAGTGGGGGCCACATGTCAGTGCGCGAAAATAAACCAAAAGGCCGCGCGCTGGGGGGGGGGGGGGGGGGGGGTTCGAACTCGGGATCTCGCGGGCGTGCGGTGCGGCTACGCTAGCCACTGGGTCGGGTGCTGTTTGGTGCTAGAATACGGGTGCGGGTAAAAAAGAGGTGAGGCTAGGGCACGGCGGCGAAGCGCACGGCCGCGCCGTTCACCGGCGGCGAAGTGCATGGACTCGACGTTCTACGGCGCGAGGGGACGTGCTACGGTTGCTAACGACTCGCGCGAACGAGGCGAGCACGAAAACGGCGGCGACGCTACCTAAGGGTCGTCGGAGCGACGCGCGCACCGGCGCCCGACGGCGGCCGGCGGCGAGCTCACCTCGCCTCGGCGAAATACAGAGGCAGGGGAAGAACGGGGATGTCCAGGAGGTTCGTACGCTCACCCTAGACGCGTGCGTGCGACCCGTTGGTGCAGAGGTGCGGTGACGGCGTCGGAAACGAGCTCGGGGCGCGGCGGCCGGAGAGGAAGAAGACGGGGACGGCGCGGTCGAACCGTGGCTCCCCTCTTCAATTCCTTGCACGGCGATGAAGAGGACGGCGAGGCGGTGTCGATGACGGTCTCCGTTGGGCTCGGGGAGGCTCCAGTCGCCGGCGGTGTGCGACGGCGAGCTCGGTGCCGTGGGGAGGAGAAGAGAGGAAAGAGAGGGAGAGAGGGCCGGGGAGCAGAGGAGCGGCTCGGGGCTTCTTATCGCGCAGGGGAGAGGAGGGGGGGTCCGGCAGTGGACGCTTGGGGGGGGGGGGGGCACGGCGGGAGGCGCACGTCGCCGTGTCGCCCGCGGACATGCCGCGCGGCGGCACGGGCGCGTGCCCAAAGGGAGGGGGGGCGTGGCGTCGGTGTCTGCGCTCCAGGGAGCAGAGGGGCGAGGCGGAGAGGTGGGGGGTCCGGGCGGCGAGCGCTGCAGCGAGGGGGGGGGGGGGTCCGGGCGGCGACGGCGGCGTGCGGGAGCGAGGAGCACGGCAGCACTGGAGCCATGTCGTGCTACAGGAAGAAGACGATCTTCCGAAAACCCCCCTGGCAGAAATGTTTTCCATTCGCAAACAAGTCCTTTCCTGATTTTCTTTTGTTTCTTTAAATCCAGTAGCATTTCAAGGATTTTATTGAGGCACTAAAACATTTTAGAAAAATTTGAAAATATTCATGAGGCCTCCCATACACATGTAGAAGCTGCACAAAAATTGGTGTTGCAAAATAAAATGTTTTGAACAACTTTTGTTCATAGAGTTTTAATTATAGCATTTTTCTCAAATACACTTTTATAATCTTTTAGAAATTTTTAAGCAAGTTCAAATATTATTTTGAACTCTTGGAACTTCCTTGACAAATATTTTAACTTCAATTATATTTTATTTTCATAATAAGGTATTTGTTTTGAAGAAAATAGAGAGTTGAACAGGGAATCTAATTTATTTAGATCATTTCTTTAGCTCATGATCTAAATTCCCATTTGTTGATTAATTTGAGGAGTTTGTTTTCAAGTTAAGTCACATATCAAATTTGATATCAAGGGGATGTTACCCTTAGGTACAAATAAGGAATTGTCCACACAAGCAACAAACACAATATGATCAATATCACAATCAAGGCCACACCATTCAAACCATAGAATTAATCATATCACCATTCAAATAATTAACAATACTTTCTAAAAAAAAAGATGATCACACTTAGTTATGACAAGATGATGTTTAAAACTATCTCCACTTATAACTCAATAGTTTTCAAAAGATCTGAGAAAGGAAATATGTGGGATAATATAATTCCCACCAGTGTTAAGTTCAAATAGAGTGAAAATAAGAGTTTTATGAAGTGGGAGTGGTATACACCTGAAAAAAATATCAGGGTTGAGAAATAGGTAGGAGGTAGCATATAGATCCCCATATCCTTGGGAGCACATAGTTTTGGAAATGCTTTTACTTTCTCAAATACTGGATATTAGTTTTGGTTGTTGATAAATCAAAATATCATTGAAAAGGAGTTGGCCAAAATAAGAATGGAAAAGATATATATAGAATATTTTCTTGTCATAACATGATCACCAGAGTTGAATATATTTTCACCTTGGTTGGGTCTTATATTTACTAGTCAAACCACTTAAACAACAAGTCACACAAGTTCAAACATAGCAATGGGAAGGGAAACACAATCATCAATGAAACATTTCAAAAAGTTTTTGTTGGTTCTGAATTTTGGGTCTGGTAAATATAAGTTTTTCTTGGTTCCAAAATTTGGGATGTGACAGATCCTTCCCCCCTTAAAATAAATCTCGTCCCGAGATTTGCAAGGTGGGGTAATAGGGGAGTACGAGGGCCTGAGTTTTAGGCTGGTTATACTTCCGAGGTTGTGGCTTCTTCAGTAAGGTCACCACGTGAGGTCTTGACAAATTTATGTTGCGAGGTTTTCTCTGTCGATAAACTTATGTGCTGATTTCAGGTTCCTTTATGATGGGGTCGTCTTGATGATTAACTCGTATGGATAGTCTTGGTCGGATGTTTCCGGATTCTACAGGGTCAAGGCGCACAAATTTACTTACCACGTTCTGGTATACCTATTGCAGGTCTTCCCCCCTTAAAAAAAAGGGGTCTTGAACCGGTCTTGTGGAAAGTCGCAGCTAGAGTTGACTTGGAGGCAACCTTCTTCTGGAGTAGTTTGTCGACATCTGTCTTCATATTTGTCCTTCTTCAGCTGAATAAGGGAGGGACTTCATTGTTGACTTCATTGGTTCTTGATCTTCGTGAAGCTTTGGGAAGAATTGCAAGAGGTCCAATCTAGGGTATCGAGCTCCCAGAGGAGTCTAAAAGTCAATTCGAGTGCCCCGAGGTAGGTGGTTTGGGGAGTGGATCGACGATTGTTCTAATGTTACGGGTTAGCGGATCTTAGAAAAAGTTAGTGAAGAACCTTCACACCCGTTGTTTTTCTCAAATGGTAACTTTTTCTGTTCTTGTTTTAGAAATCATATCCTTGGGAAAACACTATAAATCTCCATGTGACTTTCTTATTTGGAACTTGCATGTTTCCTAAGTTATACACTTGATTTAAGAAAATTATTATTTTCCTTTATTCGGGTTATAACATCATTTATCTCACCCATGTGGTGAAGGAATCCACTTAGTCCTAGCAAGGCTTTCTATTGGTTAGTTGTATAAGAATGTGGTTGTCTTTATGACATCGAATTGCCTTCGTCATACAAAAAGAATTTGTTAACAAGGTAGCTAGTCTTGTCATCAAACTACTTTTCATATTCCAGAGCCTGAGATGTGCTGGATTATCTGGCGTTCTCTTTAGTTTGGGTATGACACTCAAGTGTTTGAGCATATAAAAGTGATTTGTTAACAAGTTCATGAGGCTTGTTACCAAACTACTTGTATACAACACGAACATTGGAATATCACACTATTTTTAGAGAGATTAATAATAACAGCTTCTGATGTATGAGTTTCCGAATACTCAAGGATAGTCCGGTATATTAATTACTTGTTACCAATTTAAGAAATCTCTTTTTAATCTCTTTGTCGCAGTTCCTTCTTCTTGCGGTCTCTGAGCTTGAATCTTCCTAGCAGTTCCTCCTCAAGATCTTGACGCACTTGCTCCAGATGGTGCTCGAAGGCCATTATCTGATTTTCCGGTTAGGTTGCAAAAATCGCAGGTTATTGGTTAAAGATTGGGGGTCTTTTGTAGCTTGCGAAACGGTCAGTTCTTATCGGGAGACGGTTGAGATAAGAAGAACTTTCCAGAAAATATTTTCCTAAGAGGCTTTACATCTGCAAAAAGGTGCAACTGACGAAAAGGAATTTTTATAAAAAGAGAACTTTGGTTTACTTTATGTTGCCATTAAGACGTGATTGTGAACGCACAAGAAAATCGACACACTAACAGAGAAGTCTCAAACAAACAACAGAGAAACACAGTGCACATAAGCAAAGGCACACAAGGTACTTCTAGTACCGCAGGATGTACTACTCGTGGTAATCGGGTATTACAACCGAGGGTCCTATCATGCTTTTCCTATGGGCCTTGGTTGATATGGTTGGTGAAGTCTTCTCTTTGTCGCCTTCGTCTTCAGCTGGCGAAATTTATCGAAGGAGTGACTGGGTGAAATTGTTGATATTGAGTTGAGGTCTTCGGAGGTCTCTTGCTTTGTTGATATCGATAACATGGGTACTGGCAGGTCCATCACCTCGACGTGGAATGTTGAGTACTTGCAATGGAAGCTTCTTCTCGTAGGTGCTAGCTAATTAGGTCTCACTTGGGTGCATCGTCAAGTATTTTGAACAGGTAAGAGATAACAGAAGAATCCATGAAAAATCTTAAAATAGAGGGGTAAGACTTTGAAATATTTGAGAAGGTGAGAGGAGTGGAAGTTATTTTTGGACTTCCTTAGATAAAAATATGTTTTTGGTAACAATATATTTTTAACCAAATATTTCTTTCCTAACTAACGTCCATGCTAACTAAGGTCTGTTACAGTCAACCTGGCTCTGATACCAAGTCTGTGGGGACCCCGGACTAGCTGTCCGAAATACCCTTGTGCCTACAACATCAGCGATCCCGTGATCAGTCTGTCGCTGAGCACATTCAAACTGGTATCAAAAGAACATCCATAATTACCGAAGGAGTTACTTACTTGATTGAAGCCATAATCTTCAATAAGTTCTTGCAGCGGAAAACACCAATCAACGTGGGGCCCGAGTCATTTGCCAAGACACCTACAGGCAGCTGACTGGGAAGACGGCCTAGTTCGCAAGGACGTCATCGGTCTCTCGGTCTTCAGCATACTTCTTCTTGGACTCTGGACATGGGAATATCCAGGGACACAGCCATGAGTACATTTACGTACTCGCAAACTACCCCAACATGAGCATATACTACCCTTTTATTTGTTTAAATAAAACTTCGTTTGCTTTGAAAACTCTACTTCCTTGTTAGAAAGGGAAGGATAGACCTTTGTTTAATAAACTTTGTTTTGAAACCTCTATATCTTTATTTAAAAAGGAAAGAAGGTTTTTAGAACTTTTCCCATAAATCTCACTTTGTAAGAATTCTCTTATAAAACTTTTTCCTGAACATCCATCTTTGTTGAAGAAGGTAAGAAAATCTCTTTTGCAAACATTTTCCCCGGAAATCACCGTTTTGTCTGTTTCTCCAAAACTCCTCCTTTTTCTGACTATAACCTTTCATGGTTCATAGTCTCCACCAACCTCATACCGATCCATTGGTATAGGTGTACGGAACATTCTCCACTTCCTTTGTTTTTTTTTTAAACTCAAATCTTTTCCAAAACTTGCACATGGTCAAAGTAGGGCCTCCCAACTGTCCATATCCGAGGACTCGGCTATTCGAATAGTTTTAATCCCTCTGCAGAGGTAGCACGCTTTTCCCACACCCATCCGGCAACTCATCGTGTCAGCCACGTCCCGCCATACAAGGTGTATGCGAAGTTGAGTCACCGACCATAGCCTCTCATTTGCTCATGCTAGTAAAGGATCCTTCCCAAATGATACCTTCCATCTACACTCAGTCCAGTTTCCCGTCGGAAACCCTAAGTGTGAGGACTCATAGTTTTGTCCGGCGGTCTATTAAACCTTCTATCCTCCTCCTTATCTTTCCATAGAGTTTGAGCGAGGACCCGAGTCAAGGTAGGTCCTCAAACCATCCCTTCATGCATAACGGAGTCATCTCCGTCGATGAGGTATCCCATACTAATAAGAGCAAACTACATGACTAAGCCCCGTTCCCATATGGGGGTAGATGTGGTCGCACAGGTTATCGGCTGGTCGACGTAAGTACAGAGACACAATGTGCATTTTCATAAACATCACCAGTCACCATTTCTCCACTTCAACACCGACATCTCGGTATTCCATATCCACACAAGTATTCTCAAAGGAGTTTTGAGTAAACAATATTTTCCCCATCCTATAGTTTGAAAAAGAATTTCCATCTAATATCTCCATATAGGGTGTCAAAATAATATACTTGTATTTTGGAAAAGGGTTTTCAAAATCATAGCTTTAGTGGCAACCACCACATAAATCACATATGCTCTTTATAAGTAAAACCTGTGAACCAAAATAGATGTATAAAGATGCAAGCTCAGGGAATAGCTTGCCTGATTTCCGCATAATGCTCCTGGGCTTCTTCTCACTGATCAAGAAATAACTCACATCCTTCTTCGATAAATCTTTTCCAAATACCACTCCGGTAGCGTTTATAACTAGCGTCGCAACATGAAAATAAAACAACACGCAATAAGCAAACCAAACCACAAGTGGCATATGAACAAGGAACAAACCACAAGTATCAAACTAATCACTCAAGCCACAAACATAGCACTAGTTTAATTAAGCAACGAACTAAATCTATATTTACTAGGGCATGATACTCACATGAGTATAACACCATACACATGCCAAAATATAGAGCACCAAGGCATCCTCAATTAGAGGTACTTAGTAACCACTTTTCTCTGATCAGGAAATACTCCAGACAAAAGTTAAGTCACCAATTAATCTCTATAATTTAAATACCTCACCAAGCTAAGGTGGATACACTAACAAGATATTTAAGCTAGTATTCCACTCCAAGACTATCAAGTCCATCAAGCCATGCAAACATATTACTCACCAATGTGTCTAACAACTAACACTAACAGTACTAACATATTATAACATGCTAAACTACAACAACTAGCAAGCAACAGCAGCACAACAATCATTACAGCAATACAATCTTAAATGCTCTAAATAGTCACTTCATATATCAAGCAACACAATTTGGTTTCAATTTAATTGAATTAGCCATTATTTGATTATGTCTTAATTATGGCAGAAACTAGTTGAACATGTTTAATTACATATCTTAAGTTCTGTTGATCACAAAAATACAAACTAAATTTCTACAGAAAGCTACTGATGTGTAGAAGACAACACAATTGGATTTGGGTCAATTGGAGTTACCAAACTCCCTACACAATGGTCTCAATCCAGAAGCATACTAATCAAGTTTTAGCTATCAATTACATTCTGTTCTTCTAAAAATTAAATCCTTTTAGGGGTGACTAACCATGACTAAATGTGACTCAATAAAATTGGTCTCAACTAATTTGGACTAACAGAGTATCAGAAACAAACAAGTTTGGATTTTAAACCCTTTATGGCATTTTGAATAATAAATTTTTATTATATATCTAAATAAGGTGAAACCAATTGGGTTGGTTAGATAATTTCATAAGCATTCCAGAACATTTGGATTTGATTTATTTGGAGTTATAAATCTCAAGTTATTGAATTTACAAAATGAGTCCAGTATTGATTTTCTAAATTCATTTTCTTTTCTACCCTTTTTCTTTATTTTAATGAAAAATTATATAAACTAATTTATGTGGATAAATGAATTAGACCAAAAGGCAGTATTTACCTTTCTGAACATTTTGGTATTTTATTTGTAATTTTTGGACAAGTATTTAAAAAGTTATGGATTTTACAAATTCAATTCCTTTTCTGTTTTTAATATTTTCAAAAACATTCTCGGTGAAACGTTTTTCACCGAGGGGAGGGCTAGCCAGTGCCACTGCCAGGCGGGCCCGAGGGCCACGCGGCGCTGATGCGGCTGGGTGCGGCCGTGCTGGCCTCCACGGTCACTGACCAGTGGGGGCCACATGTCAGTGCGCGAAAATAAACCAAAAGGCCGCGCGCTGGGGGGGGGGGGGGGGGTTCGAACTCGGGATCTCGCGGGCGTGCGGTGCGGCTACGCTAGCCACTGGGTCGGGTGCTGTTTGGTGCTAGAATACGGGTGCGGGTAAAAAAGAGGTGAGGCTAGGGCACGGCGGCGAAGCGCACGGCCGCGCCGTTCACCGGCGGCGAAGTGCATGGACTCGACGTTCTACGGCGCGAGGGGACGTGCTACGGTTGCTAACGACTCGCGCGAACGAGGCGAGCACGAAAACGGCGGCGACGCTACCTAAGGGTCGTCGGAGCGACGCGCGCACCGGCGCCCGACGGCGGCCGGCGGCGAGCTCACCTCGCCTCGGCGAAATACAGAGGCAGGGGAAGAACGGGGATGTCCAGGAGGTTCGTACGCTCACCCTAGACGCGTGCGTGCGACCCGTTGGTGCAGAGGTGCGGTGACGGCGTCGGAAACGAGCTCGGGGCGCGGCGGCCGGAGAGGAAGAAGACGGGGACGGCGCGGTCGAACCGTGGCTCCCCTCTTCAATTCCTTGCACGGCGATGAAGAGGACGGCGAGGCGGTGTCGATGACGGTCTCCGTTGGGCTCGGGGAGGCTCCAGTCGCCGGCGGTGTGCGACGGCGAGCTCGGTGCCGTGGGGAGGAGAAGAGAGGAAAGAGAGGGAGAGAGGGCCGGGGAGCAGAGGAGCGGCTCGGGGCTTCTTATCGCGCAGGGGAGAGGAGGGGGGGTCCGGCAGTGGACGCTTGGGGGGGGGGCACGGCGGGAGGCGCACGTCGCCGTGTCGCCCGCGGACATGCCGCGCGGCGGCACGGGCGCGTGCCCAAAGGGAGGGGGGCGTGGCGTCGGTGTCTGCGCTCCAGGGAGCAGAGGGGCGAGGCGGAGAGGTGGGGGGTCCGGGCGGCGAGCGCTGCAGCGAGGGGGGGGGGGGTCCGGGCGGCGACGGCAGCGTGCGGGAGCGAGGAGCACGGCAGCACTGGAGCCATGTCGTGCTACAGGAAGAAGACGATCTTCCGAAAACCCCCCTGGCAGAAATGTTTTCCATTCGCAAACAAGTCCTTTCCTGATTTTCTTTTGTTTCTTTAAATCCAGTAGCATTTCAAGGATTTTATTGAGGCACTAAAACATTTTAGAAAAATTTGAAAATATTCATGAGGCCTCCCATACACATGTAGAAGCTGCACAAAAATTGGTGTTGCAAAATAAAATGTTTTGAACAACTTTTGTTCATAGAGTTTTAATTATAGCATTTTTCTCAAATACACTTTTATAATCTTTTAGAAATTTTTAAGCAAGTTCAAATATTATTTTGAACTCTTGGAACTTCCTTGACAAATATTTTAACTTCAATTATATTTTATTTTCATAATAAGGTATTTGTTTTGAAGAAAATAGAGAGTTGAACAGGGAATCTAATTTATTTAGATCATTTCTTTAGCTCATGATCTAAATTCCCATTTGTTGATTAATTTGAGGAGTTTGTTTTCAAGTTAAGTCACATATCAAATTTGATATCAAGGGGATGTTACCCTTAGGTACAAATAAGGAATTGTCCACACAAGCAACAAACACAATATGATCAATATCACAATCAAGGCCACACCATTCAAACCATAGAATTAATCATATCACCATTCAAATAATTAACAATACTTTCTAAAAAAAAAGATGATCACACTTAGTTATGACAAGATGATGTTTAAAACTATCTCCACTTATAACTCAATAGTTTTCAAAAGATCTGAGAAAGGAAATATGTGGGATAATATAATTCCCACCAGTGTTAAGTTCAAATAGAGTGAAAATAAGAGTTTTATGAAGTGGGAGTGGTATACACCTGAAAAAAATATCAGGGTTGAGAAATAGGTAGGAGGTAGCATATAGATCCCCATATCCTTGGGAGCACATAGTTTTGGAAATGCTTTTACTTTCTCAAATACTGGATATTAGTTTTGGTTGTTGATAAATCAAAATATCATTGAAAAGGAGTTGGCCAAAATAAGAATGGAAAAGATATATATAGAATATTTTCTTGTCATAACATGATCACCAGAGTTGAATATATTTTCACCTTGGTTGGGTCTTATATTTACTAGTCAAACCACTTAAACAACAAGTCACACAAGTTCAAACATAGCAATGGGAAGGGAAACACAATCATCAATGAAACATTTCAAAAAGTTTTTGTTGGTTCTGAATTTTGGGTCTGGTAAATATAAGTTTTTCTTGGTTCCAAAATTTGGGATGTGACAATAATCTTGTGACTCGACTGACGGATGCCCAAAGTGGTAGTCAAGAGCAAAGATAGTGGAAGGTGGTAAACACGAAAACAAGCTCGGGGACTCGGTATAAAAGCAATTCGGCACGTGTTGTGTGTTAACCCCGTCTTTCAATTATTCTTCCGTTATGTCGAATACCTTTGAACCTTAACTCGGGCATTTTCTAGTACCGTATGCTATAGTCGTGATTTTGTGACTCGACTGTCGAACGCCTGTATGGTAGACAAGAGCAAAAGTCACTAAGTATAGTAAACGAGAAAGTAAACTCGGGGACTCGGTGTAAAGTGATCCGACATGACTAGGCACTTGTTCGATTCAATAAGGCAAATAGCAGAGTATTCTACTTAAACTTGTATATATTACATATGCACCCGGCATTCCGGGGATTTGATAGAATTGTTCTCTAAGGTTTTACGCAGGAGGCTTGGCAGCAGGAGTCTCGGTAGCCGCGGTGGACTCGGTGGTGTCGGCAGCTCCCAGCTCGACGTTGACCTCAGCGGCGGTTTTCAGCTGGTCAGTCGAGGCCGACTTGGTGATGTCGGCGGCGGCGTCCTCGCTGGCTATGTCAGCAGTCCCAGAAGTGGAAGCTTTCCCGGATGGCTGGGCTTTGCCGGAGGCCTTGGAGGTGTCGGGGAGGCTGCCTTGGTTTTCTTCTTCATCGTACTCCTCCTCGTCCTCAAGGTCGTCGGCATAGTCTTCGTCATCTGAGTAGACCTCGCCCTCGACGTATTGGTGGGGCTGTGAGTAGCTGGCAAAGTAATGCGCAGCGTCTTGTCGGAGCTGGATCTTGGCGGGATCGGTTGTCCACGCTGAGTTCTCGCGCTGCACCCGCACCTTCTGAAGATCGATCCCCTCATACCAGGATAGTATGAAGGAGAGTGTTTGGTCCGCACCGGCACGGGCGGCGGAGGATCTGCATTCCCGGAGGCGCCGTTCCGTCTTCATCAGCTCCTGGGCCAAGTCGGACACATTGTCCGGAGGCGTGGCGCCGGGCCAGAGCTTCCGGTAGACGTGAACGCCGGCATCAAGGAGCTCCATTCCGATACTCTTGAGCGGCGCGAAGCGCGCGTTGAGTGCTACGAGGTGGTCCTCCACGTCCCACTCACCAGAGATGGGGCCGACTTCAGCCCTCTTCGCACGCGCCCGGTTGATGGCCTTCACCGCAACGGTGTGCGTGTGGGAGAAGTGCTCTGAGGAGAAGAAAGCTGTTGATAAGTTAGAAGGCGGGCCGATATAGGGTGTATATCAGCAAGAAAGTCAAGCAAGAAGGGATAAAGTTTGGAGAAACTCACTATCCATCTGGTCGTTGATCTTCTTCAGTTCGGCCAGCCAGATGTCGCACTGGGACTTGAGGGTATTGAGCTTTTTCTCGGCCAAGGTGGCGCGAGACTCAGTTTGCTCGAGCACTTCACCCTGAATCCGCACGGCGTCCGCCAGGGTCTTCTCCAACTCGGCCTTCTCTGTCTTGGCCTGCTCCAGTTCTTGTTGGAGCCGAGTTGAATTGGCCTGCTCCTTCTCCAACTCGAGCTTGTGCTCGGCGGCAACTCGGGCGGCGGTGTCGGCTGAAAAAAGCGACAGGTCGGTTATAATGGTAAAGGGAACCTAGAGAAAGGAAGGATGTTTCGGAAACAAGGAAGTATACCATGGCCCTGGTGCAAAGCCTGGAGCTCCTTGAACCGCCTCCGGAGGGACCCGTGCTCGACCAGCAGCCTCTGGAACACCCGGGTGCGTTCCTTGCTGCACGACTGGGATAGAAAGCAAAGTATTAGTGCAAATTGTTGAAGATGCCAGCCGGGTAACCTTTACTCGGGCAAGTATTGTTACACGGCAGGAATCTCGGGGACTGGATGCGAAGTGTTTTTTGAAGTTTCTCGCCGAATGGTCTTAACTCGGTCAAGTCTTAACCATTCGACCAGAACCTCAGGGACTGGAGATAGTGGATGTTGGAAGGGCTTACCTCTGCAGCTGTTGTCTGTTGAAGGACCGCAGATTGAAGTGCATGCAGAGACTGAGCAACTCTCCCGGGCCCAGCCGGGTGGTCGATACTCGGGTCGGAAGAGGTAGCCTCGTTAATGTCGGCGGCGTTCCAATCCGTGTTGTACTGCTCCATCGAACCTGAAGAGTCAGCACTAGGCATAAGGAAACCTGAGCTCTCCAAGTCGGCAGCAGTGGCAACCCGGTCGACAGTGGCCTCCAGCATGCGCAGGGCCGCCGTCTTAACGGCAATGCGGGGAGGATGCACCACTTTGAGTTTACCCGGAGGAAGCTGACCTTTCTTGGCCGCCAACTGATCCGGGGTCGGGGCAGTTTTCTTCTTGGCGGCCTTAGTTGGTGCCTGGCACTGTTGTTGTGCAGATGGCTGCTTACTTGCAGCGGAGGATTGTGGTTCCGGCGACGTTGGTTGCCGCGGGGGTGCGTCCGGCACCGCCGTGGTATCGATTTGTGCAGCGGCGAGACGCGATCGGTTGCCGCCAAACCCGACATCTCGGTCCGGGCTTGCTCGGTTCCCTTCCGCTGTGGTCGTAAAAGTCGGCGGGGAGGCGTCGGGAATGGCTATGTCGGCGGCCGCAGGCGTCACCCGAGGGGGGCTGCCGACTCCGGCGTTTATCGGGGCCGCCGGGTCATTCTGGTCGAGCTCGAGCGGCGCTCTGCGCATGAAATAAAAAGTTAGAGTGGATGAGGCAAAGGGGTCAAAAAACGAGAGGAAGGATGCTTACCCGGCAGCGGTCGGGATCTTCTTGCGGGAAAGTTTCTTGGTGGTTTTGGCCTTCTTGGCCCCCGGGTTGTCCGCGGCAGAGGTGCCGGCTCCCGCGCGCTTGCGCGTAGCTGCTTGGGTGCTCGGCGCGGCTGGTGGTGAAGGCAGAGGGTCAGCACAGGCCAAGGGAGTGGCGTGTGTGATCTCTAACATCACACAGTCGTCGTCGTCAGAATCGTCTTGGGGACGAGACCGAGTTCGAGGCTTACCCGGGCCGGAAGTGCGGGATACCGGGATCGACAAGTGGTCCTCGTCATCCGGATCTTCGGTGAGCGGAGTTGCCGGCATGGCATGGTCTGCGCGCCAACCACCGTTGGCCCACCTCTTGTCCTCCCGGGCTTGACGGTCAAACCTCTGCAAAAGGAAAATAGCGAGAAATGACTAAGGAAACAAGAAAGGCAAGAATGTGATATAGCTGCTATGTCGGTCGCTAGGTTATGTCGGACAGGAAGAACAAGAGCTTACCTTGGGCGGAGGATTGGCGCGGCTGTGTGGTTCAAGTCCCCATTCCCAGTCGTCTCCCATGGAGGTTTGGGCGATGGCTCGAACACGTCTGCGCACTGCCGGCTTGTCCAACTCGAACGGGCTGATCCGAGTTGGGTCTTAGGGCCCACTCATGTGGCAGATCTTGTGCACCCGGTTCTGCAGGGGGCTTATCCGGCGGATGACAAAGGTCCTCAAGAGGTCATCCGCCGTCAGCTCGTCCTTGATGGAGAGCAGGTGATCGTGAATGGCCTGGGTCTCTGCGTCGCTGCCCGACGGATCCCAGCCCCAGTTCGCCTGAGAATAAGGCGGGTCGATTCGGAACTCTGGGAGGTTGAGGAAGTCATACCCCTTGGCATTGTCGGCGGAGTCCGGATTCTTCACGTAGAAGAAGCTGCGCTGCCACTTACGACAGGACTCCAACCCGGAGACCTTGGGGAAGTCGGAGAGCTTCCGGGCGGTAATGGTGGCGGCCCCGCACGTCGTCATCTCCTTGTCCTTCACGCCCTTGTTCGGGATGCTTTGCTTCCGAAGCACGAAGTACTTCGCCCAGAGGCTGACCAGAGGCCACAGGCCGAGGTACCCCTCGGAGAAGGCGACGAATGCCGAGAGGACCGTGATGGAGTTTGCCGGCAAATGATGCGGCTGCAGCTCGAACTTGTCGAGGAAGGCCCGAAAGAACCTGCTTGTCGGAAGGGCGAAGCTGCGCTCGAAGTGCGCGACAAACACCACCCGTTCTCCTTCCTGGGGCGCGGGCTCAACTTCGTCGCTAGGAAGCCGGCATATGATTGGTGCCGGGACACGGCGCGTGCGACGTAGCCAATCGAGGTCGTCTTGCACTACGTCGGAGCCTTCCCAGCCTCCTCGAATTCCTTCCGCGGATGTGTCGGGTTGCTCGGAGGAATGGCTCGAAGACATGTCGGCTTATCTGCAAAACAGATGCCGGATGATGGCCCAAGGTGTAGGGTAAGTCGGATGGCAGACATCGAATGCCGGGCATAAAACTAAAATCTATTACCGGAGTATAGAAAAGAAGATCTACCAGGGCCGAATAAAGGGGAGATAAAGGAAATCTATTCGGAAGAACCCTAGCAAGGATACGGGAGTGTGGAGTGGAATCTACCGTTAGATATAGGAAGTAAAGGGTCAAAAGGGCCTCGACGAGAACAGCTACGAGGATCTACGGGGAGATGCACGGCGGCATCGGTCGTCCCAAGGAAGAACAAAAGAGGAGGGAACTACCGCGGCCGAACCACGGACGATCTAGCCAGAGGTCGAGGAAGAACTCACCGGAGAAGGTGGAGGTGCGGCGCGGGATGTTCTCGTCCCAATGGTGGCGTGGCGATTCCCGTTCGTCGGCGTCGAGGTCTCCGGCGTGCGCTGCGAGCTTGCGACGGCGGTTCGTTCGCGAGCGCGCAGGGAGCAGAGGAGAGGAAGAAGACGGTGCGGGAGGGGAAATGAAATCCCCTCACCTCCGTATTTATGAGGGAAGGGGAAGCGCAGTTACCGAATTTCCCGCCCGCCCATTTCGAACGGGTAGTGGGATCGTGTGTGTGGCGGTTGGCGCGGATGGAGCGGTTGTGGCCGCACGATCGCCCACACCATGGGCCACAGAATGGGAACCGTCGGCCGCGGATCTGGTGCGGTGACCAGCACGGGAATCGAGGAGGTGCCTCGGGGGCGAACCGCTCGAGTGCCTGCGGGAAGGGACAGATGGCGGGACCCACGCGGCGCGGTTGTGACGGTTGGTCAGGCCGCGTGGCATGATTCGGGGACGGTGCAGCAGATCAATGCCACGTCTCAGAAGGGGATCCGGGAAAAGATTTGTTGAGGTCGGGGGCTCCGCGATGTGTCGGTAAGGACATATCGGAAGCTCCTTGTCGGGCCGGCATGGCGATGTCGGACCGGCTGTGTGGCAACCAACTTAAGCGTCTTGGGGTAGTTGGTCTGCCCGACATAGCGATGTCGGCGGTTGTTCTCTGATAGTGTTTTTGTTAAAGCTGATGCAGCCCTTCATCCGGGTCTGCAGGACTGCACCAGCTTCGGGGACTAGTGTCGGGGGGCTACCCCCGGGTAGGGTAAAGGCATGGTCAATCCGCTCTGGTTAACACGGTAATTGACCTTGGTCTAGCTGCAAAGATCGTGCGACCCTTCGCGGAGTGGAGCGGCTGGTGTGCCAGCTGAGGGCTAGTCCCAGTTGTGTGCTTGTCCGACTTAGGCCTATGTCGGAAAGAGTCGACATGTTCTAACCGGCATCCCCATGTCGGGATTCTTTACTCATCCATGATATGCAGGAAGGAGGATCCGGCTTAACCATGCCCGGGCTAGGTGGAACCGTCCGACATATCCTATGTCGGGCAACAAGTCAAGGGCAAGTATGGGGCAAGGACACTGACCCGTCTGACACGGGCGTAAGGTCGCCTCCCGTCTGACACGGGCGCGGGACAAAAGGCACAAGACAAAGGAACAAGACGAGGGTGACGTGACTACTACGAGGTACTGGCAACTGACAGACAGGAGACTTGGCATGAAGAAGGCACGTCTTATCTCTGACAGGGGAAGCATCATTACCTAGGCAGGCAGCGGCTACGGCAAGAGGCATCATGACCTACCTCGGCCTATGTCGGATAGCCCGGCTGCTAGGTCGTGGTAGGGATGTCGACATTGCCGTTGGACTGAAGCAGTTGTCCGGCGGGGCCCGGCTGGATTAGGGTTCCCGGGCAACTCGGCCGGACCTCTATAAATAGCGCCATAACTCCTCCTGTGAGAGACACACCAACCAGAGAGCCAAAACTATAGTCTCATTCACTGCTAGAGCATTTACTCCTCCCTCACTTGTAGTTCATCCTAGTTCTTACCAAAACAGCTCAAGGAGCACCTTGTAGATCTTGTGAGACACATATAGAGAGAAGCAAGGCAGGAGTAGGGGTGTTACCTCCTCACGAGGGCACCGAACCTGGGTACATCGTGCGTGTTTGTGGTGCTGTGTGGGTTTGCTTGTGTTCTTGAGTATTCCTGGTTGTGCTTGCTTGTTCTTGAGCCGAGTTGAGTCGGCTCGTGTCTGTTTCTTGTTTTCTCTTGCGTGAGCTTCTTAGCTCGCTAGCCCTCCCCGGATCCACCAGCGTCCATCGGCCCCACACATTTAGCCATCCTATGGCATCTGCCGTGATACCACCACGACAAGGTCCGCCCGGAGAAGAGCCGCGGCCACCCTCAGGCGTCCATGGGCCGACCTCCCGCCGGATCTAACTACGATTTGGAAACTACCGGTGAAAACCGAGTCTAACTACGATTCAAATAATTTGGAAACTCGGATTGGCAACGTTATTTCCCATAACATGTCACACATAAGTGACAAATATGGGTATCTTATGACAAACTATGACACGGTAATGAACATATATTAGTAATTTGGCTTAAAACTTACACATGTTTATTGATGATTGAGCTTTTTGTGAAGGTTTTTTTTGGAAACTTTATCAAAACTTAAGTTTATCATTTTTCCTAAAAACTAGTACACATAAAATAATTCATGCTAAAGGATTTCTTTTTTTAGTATATTTCAGTTTATTTGATTTTTTTAAACGGTCAAATGGCCACCATGGCTATTCATCAAAAGGAGTCGGATTTTTTAAAACTATCGATGGTTATGTGATACAACCTCTACTTGTGTATTTTAAAATATTTTTTGTAATAATTCAGAGCAAAATATCAAACCAGTATACTTCAAATTTAAATTACTTTCGGAACATCGTCATAAAGTTATTTAAATAAGCAAATTTGGATGGAAAGTAAATAAATTCCTAATATTTCTGTATTGTACATCAAATATGAAGTTTTTTTGTGAAAATTAGATGGGTGTCATTTTTATTAGATAGTAGATATAGAGAAGATAGAGATAGTACCTACGAACATCAACCATTCTCTGACCCGGATCGAAACCAACACATACAACTCAATCAATTAGATGTGATAACATACCATGTCACACAAGATAGCAGTCCGTTGGTGTTACTCGGGTTCTTTTTTTTTTTGAAACGAGACAAAAGCTTTGCCTTTATATTGATATAGAAGAAGAAGAACAAGTTGGACAGTTTATAAGGAAAACCGTCCAAAAACCATACAACACAACACCCCACGCTGGCCCCAAGGCCACGCTCCAAAAAACAGGTCGACGACCATGTTGCCCTAACAAACCATGGCCGACACCAACACGGCGGAGACGACCTCAACGCAGAGAAAAACCCGGAGCCGCCGCTCCGACATCCACACCGGCCCCAAGGCCACGCCCCTAAAACGAGTCGACGACCATGTTGCCCTAGCAACCACGACCGACACAAGCACGGCGGAGCTGAGCTCAACGCAAGACGAAATCTGGAGCCGCCGCTCCGACATCCACGCCGGCTCCAGAGCCGCGCACCACCTAGCCGAACACGAAAACTCACCTCCGCCGACCACCAACTGCCTCCACTAGTCCCCATAGCCGATGGAACATCCAAAGCGAGGCCCCAAGAGGCAAGCGACACAGAGGCGCCACCCCCGCCCGACCCCACGTGGGGTCTAGGGTTCCCCCCGGAGAACCCGGTGTGGAGAAGCAACAACACCACCTCGACGACGCCTTCAAGAAGGACGCGGCGCCCGAGGGCGTCGCCGTCGTCGGCCAACCAGGACAAGACTTTCGCCCGGCGGTATGTCGCAAACCCCACAACCGCCCATCGAGGATCGACCAGTCCACCAAGCCGCATGCCACAACCACCGCAGCACCTCAAGCCACGGCGGTTACCGCGCCAACCATGTCCCGGGGCCGCCGCCCCGGCATCGTCTCGTCCAGCTCCGCAGCAGCCAACGCCATCCCGAGTTGGAGGCTAGGAACCATCAATCTTTTAGCCGGAGCTCCGCACCATGCGGAGACACCGAGAAAAAGAAGAACGGCACCTCCGAGCACCACGCCGGGAGGAGAACCGACGCCTCCAAACTCCGGCAGCCGCGCCGCCCCATAGCAGCCACGCCGACCGCCGCACACCCACAGCTCCGGGGCCGCCGCCCCGGCTTCCTCCACTCCGGCCACGCCCCAGCCAGAGCCTCGCCGTGCCGCAGCCCGGCCCAGCCGCAGCGCAGCCACGGGCCGCACGCAGCCCACACCGGCGCAGACGAGCTGGCCCGAGCAGCCCCGCGTCGACCCCCGCCTCCGCGACCGCGCCTCCTCCGCAGCATCGAGCAGCACACCCCGCCCTCCTGTCGCAGCGCAGCGGACGCGCGCCCAACTCCTGCCCGACGGGCCCAGATCGGGCCCGCCAAGCCCATCTGGCGCGTCACAGCCTCCCCGCCCGCCTCCAGCCGCCCGCGCCGTGGGCGCTGCCACCAGAAGGTCGCCGCCGGCCTCCATCTCCACCCGAGCCCGCTGGCTCGGCTTCCCCAGTCCGGACCGCCACCGCCCCCACGGGCCGGTCTCCACCAAGCAGAACGCGAGAAACCCCCTGACCACCACTGGGCAGCAGGGGGCGCCGCCACCACCGCGGCCGAGGCCAACGACGGCAGCGGCAGGGGGCGTCCGGCGGGGGGAGTTCTGGCGGCGCTTTACTCTCTCCCCTGGCGTCGCCCCAAAATGGAGAGTTCTGGCGGCGCTTTACTCTCTCCCCTGGCGTCCGGCGGGGGGAGTTCTGGCGGCTGATACCCAATCTTTTGTGGCATGGTGTGTTACTCAGGTTCCAGCTACCACATCATAGCCACCCCCAAAATGTAATATAGTGCTGGATAACATTCCCAGACATAAAACACCCAAAATGTAATATAGTGCTGGATAACATTCCCAGACATAAGACACCCAAAATGTAATATATATAGTGCTGGATAACATTCCCAGAGATAAGAGTATAAGGCACCCAAAATGTAATATAGTGCTGGATAACATCCCAGACATAAGACACCATGTCATGTTCAATGCTCTTGCTTCTTCTTAAGCCTCTTGCCCCGCTTCAATCCTGTTGACGCAGACTGCTCTCGCTTCTTCTCAGCCGCCTCCCTCTCCATCTTGATTTCTGTTGTTGCATTCTTAAAGGCAACAGCCGTACTCATCATTACCACACTGCCAAAGAATTTTCCTACTGGAAAAAACTTAACCAACTTGATAAACTCCCTGCAGGCGTGGTAGGTCAGAAGGATATTATATCAACTCCTATCAATTAGTAAAAGAAGAAGAAACATTCTATATATGCGTATATGTTCGGTATTGTACCAGCAAAGCTGATGTGGCTTTAGGTGCCCGTATTTCTTCTGAAGATACTGTTGATGGGGCGTAGGCTGGATACACATGATCATTAAGACTTGATTAGTTAACTGATAATTGATTAGTAATAATAAGGATGTCTGATACAAATAAACAGTGTCGTCGCACATACTTACACGGATTTCAACCTATGCTCTCTCCTTCTCACTCTCCCTCTCACTCTATCTATATTTGGTTGCTAATTAAAGGATATATTACTTGGAAGGAGGAAAGATTTCAAGTGTCTTCTTGGGCTAATAACTAGCGTGCTTATCAGAGATAAATCATTGAGTACTAGAAGGAATTGCAGCAAGCAAAAGAGGCGATGGTATGTGTTTCTACCTGCTAATTTCTATTTTTTGCGGGAAATTTCTACTTGCTAATTAAAGGGATGATGAACCAGGAAGGAAAATAAGCCTGCTTCATGTAGAAAATGCTACTTTGGTCAATTAAACTGGTCAAAAACGAAATCCTGCTGCTGTTTCTAACAGAAGAGAGACCCACCACCAAAGAAGTCGTCTCAACAAATGGATGCTGCTGTTTGGATCGCAAAGAATTGGTGTATTTGCGCATGCAGCAAAACAAATGGCCGGAAATCATGCATGCAGGGTAATAAAATTTGTTGGCTTTTTTTTTGAATTTTCCACATATATTAAACCAACAAATAGTACATGATTACATCGATTATAAAAGCAAAGCTAAAATATACTAGCAAATCTATGAGATTTTCAAGCCCTTTCTTCATTCAGGACACAATCTTGTATTTTTCGGAAGGCAGCCGTAGAACAACGCCAAAACCACCAAACCACACACCTGTGAATACCATCGAAGGTTCTCCCTTTTTAATTTTGAGCCGCAGTGCCAAGGCTTTGTGCACGCATGCAGCCATTAAATTAATCAAGCAACATCGGCAAGAGCACCACCACTGATATTTCAGAGACAAATAACCGAGCCACTTTGTCGATGACGCTGGAAGCCGAGAGAACGAATCACCATTGTCGAAGACGTAGTAGCCGGTATAGATAACGCGAGGACAAACCTCCTCGCGACAACCATGAGAAACAATCCAAGATTGATCTGGCGAAGCAAGATCTGAAGAACCATACCTAGACAAATTTAATCTTCCAAAACCACCATTGACGTCGACAAGGAGATCTCGCCGACGACCGAAGCGCGGAAGATTACTTATTACAAACGATGTCATCTCCATTGACAAAGAAGACAACAACCAAAACCAAACTCTAACATTAAGGACCCTTGTATAACGCCCTGCGCGGGTCCGAGGCCCCCACCGCTCTTTAGTACCAGAGCGTCACCTAGAGCAGGTGAGGACCCGTCAATTCTTGTACGAAGGCGACGATGAAGTTGCAGATGATGCTGACCGCGACGAATAGGGTTGAAACCCTAGCCGCCGCCTATCTTTCCCGTAAATTTTGAGTATAAAATTTGTCGGCTTTGGTTAACATACCTTCTCAATCTCCGCGGTAGTACTGAGGCGCCTTGTCACGAGCCGGCGTCGCTCCTCCACAACCGCCGGCAATGTGACCGCCGCCTGGGCAGTCCATCACGAATCCACACCGCCGGCCGGCTAGCTATTTGGTTGCGATCGATGGGTTGAAAATTTCGGTAGATCTTGGAGCCTACCTTGCGTTCTTCCTCCTTAGGGTTAGGGTTGCCTAAGCCTGTTCATGGTTTGGTTTGAAACCGCTCAAACCGTGAAACCAAACCAGACCAAACCAGTTTCACGGTTTGTGTACTGGACAGTTTCACACCGGTTTGAAACCGTGGAACCAGCCAAGTTGAGTCCCTTCTGAACCACATGCCCATCGGCGTCCTGCCTCTGCCCGGCCAGTTCGTTGCGCCCAGCCAGTTCGCTGCGCGCGGCCATGAATCCATGGTAGCACAGCTAGCTAGCTCGACCAAACTCGGAAATCATGTCCTTAAGCTCCAACTCGATTCCATGAGCCTCCTTGCTGCGGGAATTGTTGAATAGAGCTGCACCGCGGCCGTAATCGTCCTCGTCGTACGCTCTGGCCGCCGGACGTCGCCGACAAAATTCGCCATCCTCCGGCATCCTCGGCTCTCCTAGTCGGCTTCCTCGTGTCCAAGTTGTCTCTCCCTACGTTCTAGACATGTTCTCGGCGAGCTACGCTTCCTCCAACAGCCTCCCGCGCTTGGCCGTACTCCGGCATCCGCCATTGTCGGCGCAACTCAAGCTCCGGTCATCCCTGGGCCTTCCAACCACGCCATAGAGATCCCTGAAGTGAGCTTCAGTCGGGAGGAGGGAGTGCGGCGGCCAGAGCTGCCGCTGTGGTCGTGCTCGGCGAGGCGACGCACTGCACCAGCCGGCCACCGGTTTGAAACCGTCAAAACCATGTAGACCGTGTAAACCACACCGTGCCAAACCGCTAATTTCATGCTGGTCTCGTCAAACCGTGCTAACCGCTAATTTCATGCTGGTCTCGTCAAACCGTGCTAAACCGGTTAAACCGTGTTTGCACAGGCTTAGGGTTGCCCGCTCGCCTCCCAACTCCAGTAATAATTAAGTAGGATATATAGACCCACCTAAATACTAGTACAAGACACCGTACATCCGCAATGCAACGATCTCAAAGCACCCAAGACCTTTCTTAAACAAAAAGCACCCAATGCTAATTCTCGACGCAGCCAATACACCATCATTGTCACATGCATTCTCATCCACGCATCGTCCGCATACATATGTTCCGTTCACCGCTTGCCGCCGAGAAACTCCACGCATGACTTGGTCACACCCAGGCGTGGGGCACCACCGTATTGGAGCTTCTTGCTCTCCTCAACAACTCTTAGAGCTGAAGCTGTAATAACTTTCGATTTAACCTATGGCTTTCTGTTTGATGTTATTCAAACAGAGAAGCTTTCGCCTACTGAATAAAGCTGAAAGGCACAAGTTCTCAAAAAAAGATGTGATAACATACCATGTCACACAACACAGCAGTTCATTGGTGATACTCAAGTTCTAGATAGGATATCATAGACGTCCCCAGAATAGTGACAATATATAGTGCTGGATAACATCCCAGACATAAGACACCATGTCATGTTCAATGCTCTCGCAGCATCTCATCAGCCTTCTTCTTAGCCGCCTCCTCCATCTCAAGTTGTCTATTTGCATCGATATATGCAACAGTCACAGTTGTCATCGCCGCAAGGCCAAAGGCTTTTCCTACTGGAAAGCACTTGAGAAGCATCCTGCAGGTAGGTCAAAAGGATATAATATCAACTCCTATCAATCAGAGAAAGAAGAAGAATTATTCTATATATGCGTATGTCCAGTATTGTACCAGCAAATCTGATGCGGCTTTAGGTGCCCGTATTTCTTCTCAAGATACTCTTGATTGGGCGAACGCTGGATACACATGATCATTAAGACTTCATTAGTTAACTGATATGATTAGTAATAACAAGGATGTCTGATACAAATAAACAGTGTCGCACATACACATACACATACAGACACGGATGCAACCTATGCTCTCTCTCTTATCTATATTATGTTGCTAATTAAGGGATAGATTACTTGGAAGGAGGAAAGATTTCAAGTGATCTTCTTGGGCTAATAACTAGCGTGCTTACCAGATAAATTATTGACTACTACAAGGAATTGCAGCAAGCAAAAGAGGCGATGGTATGTGTTTCTACCTGCTAATTCCTATTTTTTGCGGGAAATTTCTACTTGCTAATGAAAGGGATGATGAACCAGGAAGGAAATATAAGCCTGCTATTCATGTAAAAGATGCTACTTTGGTCAAGTAATTAAACTGGTCAACAACGAAATCTTTTGCTCCTGTTTCTAATAGAAGAGAGACCCGGCCACCACCAAAGAAGTCGTCTCAACAAATGGATGCTGCTGTTTGGATCGCAAAGAATTGGTGTAGTATTTGCGCATGCAGCAAAACAAAAATAGCCGGAAACATACCTTCTCCCCGGTAGTGAGGCGCCTTGTCACGAGCCGGCGTCGCTCCTCAACAACCGCCGGCGATGTGACCGCCGCCTGGGTTCGCTGGAGTGCGGAGCCACCGATCCTCCACGCCGATTGTCGAAGAAGCGCCGCCATCGTCACCGGCCTGCAAATAGGTAGGGATTAGGGGCAGTCCGTCACGAATCCACACCGCCGGCCGCCCCTCCTCTCACCGCTACTTGGTTGCGATCGGTTGGAGCCTACCTTGCGGATCTGGGAAGTCGTCCTCCTTAGGGTTAGGGTTGCTCGCTCGCTCGCCTGCCTTCCGCTCCGAACTCCAAACACTCGCCGCGATGCGCCAGCTTTATACCCTCGCCGCGAGCAGGCCCAGCCCAAGCAGCCCTCCCGTCCATTAAAAAAAACTACTCCCTCCGAGTCGCTAAGTGGTGAACATAAATTCCATGCAAGCTTCACAAATTTTGTTGGCAACTTCAGTCAAGAGTTGTCTTCATACAGAAGAAAAGATCACGTTCTTTGTTTCACTCTGGAATTTGGAATAGTTCCAGGTAATAACTTTCTAAACACAGTGTAGCATTAACGTCCAGGGTCCCATACAAGGTGTCACACATTTAATTTTGTTCCCAAATGAATTGGACGTCACGGATTTTCCAGATGAACAACATAAGACGGGTGTCTCGTACAAACCCACTTAAACTCATCAACATACCATGTCACAGAAGATAGCACATATAGCAATTCATTGGTGATACCCAGGGTTCTAGATAGGATATCATAGGCATCCCAGAATAGTGACAATATATAGTGCTGGATAACATCCCAGACATAAGACACCATGTCATGTTCAATGCTCTTCGCTTATTCTGCCTCCTGCCGCTTTAATGCTTCTGATGCAGACTGCTCTTGCTTCTTCTTAGCCTTCTTCTTAGCCTCCTCCTTCTCCATCTCGATTTCTCTTTTTGCATTGACATAGGTAACAGTCACAGTTGTCATCGCCGCAAATCCAAAGGCTTTTCCTACTGGAAAGAACTTGATAAGCTCCCTGCAGGTAGGTCAAAAGGATACAATATCAACTCCTATCAATCAGAGAAAGAAGAAGAAATATTCTATATATGCGTATGTCCGGTATTGTACCAGCAAAGCTGATGCGGCTTTAGGTGCCCGTATTTCTTCTGAAGATACTCTTGACGGGGCGAACGCTGGATACACATGATCATTAAGACTTCATTAGTTAACTGATAATTGATTAGTAACAATAAGGATGTCTGATACAAATAAACAGTGTCGCACATACTTATACGGATTTCAACCAATGCTCTCTCCCTCTCCCCCTCCCTCTATCTATATTTGGTTGCTAATTAAGGGATAGATTACTTGGAAGGAGGAAAGATTTCAAGTGATCTTCTTGGGCTAATAACTAGCGTGCTTACCAGATAAATTATTGACTACTACAAGGAATTGCAGCAAGCAAAAGAGGCGATGGTATGTGTTTCTACCTGCTAATTACTAAAAACAATTGCGGGAAATTTCTACTTGCTAATTGAAGGGATGATGAACCAGGAAGGAAAATAAGGCTGCTTCATTTAAAAAAAAAATGCTACTTTGGCCAAGTAAACTGGTAAAAAACGAAATCTTTTGCTCCTGTTTCTAATAGAAGAGAGACCCACCACCAAAGAAGTCGTCTCAACATATGGATGCTGCTGTTTGGATCGCAAAGAATTGGTGTATTTGCGCATGCAGCAAAACAAATAGCCGGAAATCATACATGCAGGGTAATAAAAAATGTCGGCTTTGGTTAACATACCTTCTCCCCGGTAGTGAGGCGCCTTGTCACGAGCCGGCGTCGCTCCTCAACAACCGCCGGCGATGTGACCGCCGCCTGGGTTCGCTGGAGTGCGGAGCCACCGATCCTCCACGCCGACTGTCGAAGAAGCGCCGCCATCGTCACCGGCCTGCAAATAGGTAGGGATTAGGGGCAGTCCGTCACGAATCCACACCGCCGGCCGCCCCTCCTCTCACCGCTACTTGGTTGCGATCGGTTGGAGCCTACCTTGCGGATCTGGGAAGTCGTCCTCCTTAGGGTTAGGGTTGCTCGCTCGCTCGCTCGCCTGCCTTCCGCTCCGAACTCCAAACACGCACAAGGGGTGGGGTGGGGTGGGGGTGGGGGTCGGGGTGCCTTCTAGCGCTCTCTACAGGTTCCGGTGCGATGCGCCAGCTTTATACCCTCGCCGCGAGCAGGCCCAGCCCAAGCAGCCCAGTTTCGTGATCCGAATAATCCCCTCCCATCCATTAAAAAAACTACTTCCTCTGTACCAAATTATAAGAACGTTAAACGTGTTATAATTACTAGTAAAATGACTGCGTTGCAACGGGTCACACATTTTCCACAATAAAATTTGTGCTATAGCAAGAATTTTATGTTGCTTTCTCCATAACTGTTGATTCCATTACATGACAAAGTTATAGCCGAATTTTTCACCAACTGAATCCGTGCGGTTGCAATGGGAGAGAACAAACTCATCGTTTGATGTGGTTAAAACGCCATCACAGTTTGTGCGGTGCGTGAGTGCCGCCACCTCAACAACAAGCTCGTTCCTCCTCCCCATCATCTTTTGATTTGCTTATTACAATTTTTCAGCAAAATTTGTCTAAAATAAGGTTTAAATCTAGTATGGCGAGTTGAAGTCAAAACTGCATGAACCTTGCCGATATCGACAAATCGTGCATAAAATATTGTGCGATGTCGAGGAGAACACCGGAACGAGGACCTTGATCACAACGACATAATGGACAGGTACCAGGGATAGAAGGCGGACAATAGTAGCCCTCGTCTATGAAGTCCCCGTTGTGGTTACGATAACATATGTATATGAATCAAGAAAGATAGTGGCTTGCTCCAAAGAGCGAACAAGCTCTTGTATGTTGTGTGAAAGCAAATATATTTCCTTGTGGGGTGATATTTGGGACTTTTATTTACATGGTGAGCTATGTAGACCGTTTGATATAGATTTCTTGCTCCAGCCTGTCCACAAGAACTTTATGGTACATGGTAATTATGTTGTAATCAAACAACATTCCTATCAACGGTGTAAACTTGTAACCCTGCAATCTTGTGTTTTTTGAATTCGGTGTCTCAAAGAAAGGTACATAATTTGTAGTAACTGAATAAATATGATTTGCCTATCAGAGGTACCTAAGAGAAGAAAGAAAACAACATTGCTCCGTGGTCTTCAAGTTGTTTTTATCAGTGTTTGTTGAAATGGTAATTTGAGAAACCTAGCAGCAGTAGTAGAGGGTCGAGAGTAAAGTTGCAAGTGGTCGGGCCAAGCCCTGGGCCACGGAGCCTGATGCACACGCTGGGTGTGTTGTTGGATCATATCTATGAGTTGTATACACACGTTATTGTCCGGAACCGATGGCCCCAAAGTAGTACCTTAATTGCCAGTAGTTTCCCGGAGTGTTAATGCTTTGCTCCGGTACTTTATTAAAAGGAGTACCTTAATTGCCAGTAGTTTCCCTTGAGGCCCCGCTGCAAACGGGATGGCAGGACAAAAGATGATGTGCAAGTTTCTCATTGCGAGCACGCACAACTAAATTGGATTACATGCTTATGATTAGTTAATACTTGGATGCTTTATATTATTAATCTGCAAATGCCTATGCTATGTTATTACATGAATTATCTCGTCCATGCAACGCCCGTACATCCGTCCATGTGCCTACAGTATTTTAATCCTGCTGTCTACTTCAATCACAATCGTTGTCTTAATTCTCCTGCTACTGTTATTTCACTACTGTCTCTGCTATAAAACTGTTGCTACTGATAATCTTCCTCGAGCAAGTCTATTCACAGGTGCAACTGATCTGACAAATCATCTGTTAAAACTTACAAATATTCTTTGGCTCCCCTTGTGTCGAATCAATAAATTTGGGTTTTACTTCCCTCGAATACTGTTGCGATTCCCTATACTTGTGGGTCATCAAGACTATTTTCTGGCGCCGTTGCCGGGGAGCATAGCTTTATTTGCAAGCCCACCTGAGTGTGATATTGTTCGCTGAAATTTATTCATCATGGGAATAAATGCTGATAAGAAGTTTCCCATTGTGCCTTCCACTACAAGGCAAGGTACATCTCTGAACTCTGCTGCTGCGCTTGACTCTCCATCTGTGTTGAGTAAGCTTGTTACACCACCACAACCTGCACGTTCTATTACTACTGTTGAATCTGAAGTTACTTATGATGATGCTTCTACTGTTCTTGATGAAACTAGTTCATTAGGTCCCTTTTTAAATGCTACTATTGCTAAATCTAAACAAATTGAAAAGGGATAATTGGTTCTGTGCCATGGTTCGCTGAGTTTTATCGGTCTGTGCCATACCCGCGCTGTTTCTCTGGTTTGTGCCCTGGTTTGCTCGCATATCGCTCAAACGCTCGTTTCCCTCTGGTCAACCTCCTTTGACCCGCACATGGCCTGACTGGTGGGGTCGGCCTGGCGCGGCTCGGCTCGTGTGTCGGCTCGGTTGGGATTTCCTAGGGTCGGCGCGTGGGGCCGGGGCACTAGTCTGACTGGTGGGGACGGCGCGTTTGGTAGGGCGTCAGGTCGGCGTGGGGTTGGCGCGTGGGGTCAGCGTAGATTTCTCGCCGCCGACCACTTCCAACCTATCCTCCAGTCGACGATTCCGGCTACCATGGACGCCCTTCCATGGCACCTCCGCCAGGAGCGCCGCCGCTGCGTCAACGCCGACGGAGCGCGCAAGCGCTCGAGCAGGCGGTGGACACTGAAGGGAATCCAGCCGCCGCCGTCGCTGTTGTGGCGGGAGACGGAGGAGTTTGATCTCCTCCACGGTCTCCTGCCAGCGCCGCCCGCGCCGCCCGCGCCGCCCGTCCTCGCGCCACCGTCACCTCCCGCCGACGAGGAGACCTCGTCCGGCTCGTGGACCTTGTCGCCGTCGCCGCGCAGCCCACCCGAGGTCGCCGTGGACGAGGAAGGGTTCGAGATCTACGATCCCGCCGCCTTCGAGTCCTCGGTGACCCGCGAGGACTTCGTCCCCGACGAGGTCCTCGAAACGGTCACCGGCGCCGTCCAGGCGCGCTCCTTGGAGGAGGTCCAAGCGTACGCGAAGCGCCGCCGCCGGGGGGTCGAGATCGAGCTGGACCGCCTCCACCGCGAGCAGGAGGCCGGCGCGAGCTCGAGCAAGGGGAAGGCCATCATCGTCTACGTCGACGACGACTCCTCCGACGAGGAGTGAAGCACTCTGGCGACGGCGCGGCCGCACCCTGCGAGCTCTGGTGAGCTAATTTGGCTGCTTAGGGTTAGGGCCGCGTAGTATACATAGATTTTGGAAGGTCGTATGTAATCTCCGGCGAGCTCCGACGAGCACGCTCTGAATGTAATCTCCCGCGAACGAAGAACTATATGAATTTTAAATATGCGGGTCCAATTTGCTCCGGCGAACACATTTTTCAGCGAGTCCACCATTTTTGCTTAGAAATGGGGCGTTTACCCTACCTTTGGAGCTCATTTCAAACACATTTTCCAGCGAGTCCAGCATTTTTGCTTAGAAATGGGGCCGTTTAGCCTACCTTTGGAAGCTTATTCGCGACACTTTTTTCAGCGAGTCCACCAACCTACCTTTGGAGCTCATTTGAAACACATTTTTCGGCGAGTCGACCATTTCTGCTTAGAAATGAGGCCGTTTACCCTACCTTTGGAGCTCATTTGAAACACATTTTTCAGCGAGTCCACCACCCTTCCTTTGGAACTCATTTCAAACACATTTTTCGGCGAGTCGACCATTTGTGCTTAGAAATGAGGCCGTTTACCCTACCTTTAGAGCTCTTTTGAAACACATTTTTCAGCGAGTCCACCACCCTTCCTTTGGAACTCATTTCAATCATATTTTTCGGCGAGTCGACCATTCGTGCTTAGAAATGAGGCCGTTTACCCTACCTTTGGAGCTCATTTGAAACACATTTTTCAGAGAGTCCACCACCCTTCCTTTGGAACTCATTTCAATCACATTTTTCGGCGAGTCGACCATTTGTGCTTAGAAATGAGGCCGTTTACCCTACCTTTGGAGCTCATTTGACGGTGGAGGTTTCCATTTTAGTTATTAGTTGTTGATCTATTTTAGTTATTAGTTGCTTTATTAAGGGCAATGGCCTTGTGCTTGACGTCTCAAATTGTGTGTGTAAATCCACTTCAGTTTGCAAATTTTCCGGCGAGTCCACCATTTTTGCTTAGAAATGAGGTCGTTTACCCTACCTTTGGAGCTCATTCATTTTTCAGCGAGTCCAAGCTCATTTGAAAATTTATATGGATTCAAGCTAGATTTGAGCAAGCTCATCGCTATCCCCAATTGGTTTGACAAAATACCCATTTGGTTACGACGGGTAACAGCCGAAATCCGCATTTGGTGCGCCAAAATACCCATTTTGTGTCACTGAGGCAAATGGGGGTGGGCGAGCCAAAATCCCCGTTGGGTCCACTCGTCAGTGGGTGTACAGCCCTTGTCCTACGCGCGCATCCAATCAGATCGCAGAACGAGCTTCTTCTCGCGGATCGTCTGCAGATTCCCTCTGGAGGAAATCGGATGGCTGCATATTCCTTCTAGAGAAATCGGACGGCTGCAGTTTGATCGACATTTGAAATGAGTTTCAAATATTCAAAAAATGTCAAAAAAGGAAAATCCTGCGCACATAGTCGTCTTATGTTATATACTAACGACTCAAGTTGAAAAACGTGGTCTACATACATTCAAAAGGATAAGGGCATGGAGATCAGGTGATATCGCATAACTCAAACTATGAGGTCTAAGGTTGGAGAGAAGTGGTTTTGGAATTGCAACATGAAATTTTCAAAAACCTCACAAAAGCTTCGTTTTGGAGTGACTAAGAAGTATCCGTGCTTATTTTTTCATTTTCATGTTTTAAACTTGTTTAAATGTTGGTCAAACTTAGGTTTGACCGATTTTGAAATAACCATAATAAATTAAAAAATTATCGAAAAATTGAAAAACCGACGCACATAGTCTTAATATGTCATATACTAACGACTCAAGTTGAAAAACGTGGTCTACATACATTCAAAAGGATAAGGGCATGGAGATCAGGTGATATCGCATAACTCAAACTATGAGGTCTAAGGTTGGAGAGAAGTGGTTTTGGAATTGCAACATGAAATTTTTAAAAACCTCACAAAAGATTCGTTTTGGAGTGACTAAGAAGGATCCATGCTTAGTTTTTCATTTTCATGTTTTAAACTTGTTTAAATGTTGGTCAAACTTAGGTTTGACCGATTTTGAAATAACCATAATAAATTAAAAAATTATCGAAAACTTGAAAACCGACGCACATAGTCTTAATATGTCATATACTAACGACTCATGTTGAAAACATGAGTCTACATACATTCAAATGAGAAGGGCGAGAATCTCATGTGATATCGCATATCTCAAATGTGGAAATGAGAATTGCAACATGATAATTTCAAGATACTCACGAAATTATCATTTAGGACTGACTAAGAATGGTCTAGGCCCAGTTCGCGCATAAATTTTACACAAATGTGCGCCTGCTCGCGCTCGGAGCACGCCGGGCACGCTCTGAGCGCGTACATAGTCCGCACTTAAGGTGTTCGACAGAAGTACAATAACAAATATTTAAACGATTCAAGTTGATAAACAAGATCTACACACGTTCAGATGACGTAACTACACAGAGCGTGCAAGTTCACGTCCAGTTCGTGTCTAGATTGCGCTTGCTGTGTTGACACGGACAGTTCGTGTCCACTCGTCCTCGTCCGGAACGCGTCCAGAGTGCGCACTTAAGGTGTTCGACAGAAGTACAATAACTCAGTAACACTAAGTACAATAACGCTATATAGAAGAGAGGTTCATATTCGAATATCCCTAAGTTCATAATATATATGAAGATAACCCTAAGTTCATAATTCGATGAAAATAAAAAGGCTGATACATGAGTGTTCAAACAAACAGAGAGAGCTCCCTCTGTAGCAGCTGCTCTTTCTTGGCCCTGCAGGAACACCCTACTGGCCTCGCTTGGCCATCTCAATAGCGAGGAGCTCCCTCTGTAGCAGCTGCTCTTTCTTGGCCTTCTCCACCTTCTTGTCGAGGCGCTGCTTCTCCAGCGTCATAGCTTGGTTTTCCAGGGCTAAAGCTTCATTCCGCGCCAGGTTGTTCTCCATCTGGAGGGCCAAAACCTTCTCATGAAGCTTAAGGTTGTTCCCCACCTGGACCTTCAGCTGGTCGGACAGCTTCTCAGCGAAGTCCGAGGCAATGAGGAACTGCTCTCTAGCTTCCACCGTCTCGTCCATGTACTGATTAGCTTTCTTCAAGGCTGCAACTAGTCGTTCTTGTAAGTCCTCAATCGACTGCGTGAGGGAGGCGATCACCGACACCTCCTCCGGCGTGCGATCCGCCTCCGCTGCATTATCCCTGCTCACATAATCCAAATATATATGATGTTAACAAACCATGAGACCGGATGTAAACAACAGATGCAACCGTAAGGAACTAAAAATCGGAATCAGACCACACGTACATCATGGTAGCGGAGCGCTTGAGCGGTGATGCCATGGATGGTGAAGCCGCGACGAGTACAAGAATTTGGATGAGTGGCGGCGTCGGGAAGACTGGAGGATGAAGTACATACGGGAGGGGGTGTGCACCTCTATTTATGTGAGACTGGAGGATGAAGTACCCCACGAACTCGTTTCCCCAGGCTCCACAACTGCACGTTTCCCACTTACTCGCTTCCCCCACGTTTCCCACTTACGCGCTTCCTGGGGGTGCCGGACATGGCCTCCGACAGGTGCGGCCCACCCGTCATACATATACGGCGCGAGGCTGTGCTCTAAATTGCGCTGGTGTGCAGGAGGCCGGTACGCCCGCCTTAATGGCGACGCGTTTCTGCAGGCGACGAAGCGACGGACGGCGAGCCGTCTGCGGCACGCCTCGAAATTACGCCGGCGCCCAGGCTTTCCTGGCTTCCCAAGCGTCGGCGTGGCCGTATCTCGTCGCCGCCGCAATAACTCTGACGCGATGCATGCTCACCCACCCGCCGCTTCCCGCCCAGTGCCACCGCTTCCCGCCTCTGTTTCCATCCCCTCCCCGCCTATATAACTCCTCCGCCGTGCCCGCAGCCTCCAAAGCCAACACCATGCCTCGCCGCCTCCAGACCACCTGGGCCACCCTCACCCACGCCCACCCTTTGGGGCAGGAGGACCAGCCGGAGCAGGCGCCGGAGCTCCAGCCTATCGGCGACGTCTTGCCCCTCGACTGGGCGGACGTCGACGTGGAGGACCAGGAGGAGGAGCCGCCGCAGGAGCAGGAGCTGCCACTGTCGCTGTGGCCCGACCAGGTGGCCGCGGTGAACTCCATCGACACCTTGGATGAGGCGGATGATGACTTCGCGGAGGCGGTTGCGGTTGATGACTTCACGGAGGCGGTTGATGTCTACGCGGAGGCGGTGGACGCGGTTGCTGACGCCATGGAGGCGGTTGCTGACGCGATGAACTCCATCGACGCCTACATGGCCGCCGAGCGCGCGGTGTACGACGACCTCAACGCCGTGGCGGCGGAGCGCGCGGCGAACCCGGCCTTGATGGAGGCCGCCCAGATGGCGGTTGTCTCCGACCTGCGCGCCAGGCGGAGAGCACGCTACGAGGCAGGCCAGGGCGACCTAGACGGAGTTTAGAGTAGGGCTAGTTAGTGTATATTAGGGCTAGTTAGGGTTCAAATTCGAAAATAGCCGACCAACGGTATTAAAATGGAGCCGCGGTATTACTAATTCATCCAACGGTCCATTTCGAAAACAGCCGACCAAATCCCAACCGAGCCGCACACTAGCCGAGCCGCGGAAATTCCAGCCGAGCCGCGCCAGGCCGACCCCACCAGTCAGGCCACGTGCGGGTCAAAGTAGGTTGACCAGAGGGAAACGAGCGTTTGGGCGATATGCGAGCAAACCAGGGCACAGACCAGAGAAACAACGCGGGTATGGCACAGACCGATATAACTCAGCTAGGTATGGCACAGAACCAATTGACCCAATTGAAAATGCTGAAATTCCTGTTGAAAATGCTGAAACACCTGTTAATTCACCTGAATTTACTTGTGATACTGATGATGAGTGTGATGATATGTTTGTGAATCTTGATGATGCTCTTGTTCAAGAAATTAATGCTATGAAAGATGCTAGTGCCTGTGAAAAACTTGTTGAAAAACGTGCTGTTAAATATAAATTATCTCCTGATGCTAAATTTGCTACATCTCCTGTAAACATAAAAGATAAAGATTATGATTTCTCTATTGATTTGGCTCATATAGCTATAGTTGAAAGAGAACCTTTCTGTGGAACTGAAAATGAAAGTGTTGTAGAACACATGAGTGTATTGTCTGATTTGAGTGGAATATTTGCTGAAGACATTAAAATGCGCACTTATTTTGTTTCTAAAATATTTCCTTTCTCATTAAAAGGAGAAGCTAAAACTTGGTATAATAATTTGTCTCCTGGTTCCATCACTAGTCCTAAGGGTTTGCTTGATGCTTTCTTTAGAAAATATTTCCCTGCTAGTGCTCAACATGATGATTTGTTAAAAATCTATAATTTTAATCAAGAAGAGGGTGAGAATTTGCTCAAAGCTTGGACACGCTTTTGTTGCATCTTGAGGGGGCAGCCGAACCATGATTTGGAGAAAAATTATCTACTTGATATATTTTATAGTGGACTAACTGCTGAATCTAGGACATACCTGGATAGTTTTGCTAGTTGTGTTTTCAGGAAAAGGACTCCCGAAGAAGCTGAAAAATTATTGGCTACTATATGCAAGAATAATGATGATTGGGATATTCCTGAACCTATTCCAACACCTCCACCAACACCGAAGAAGAGAGGTATGATTGAATTAAATGAAGAAACAATGAGGGAAGCTAAAAGATCTCTTCAAGAAAGTGGTATTAAATCTGAAGATGTGAAGTATTTACCTCCTATTGAAGAATTATGTAAGCCTATTCCCTGTTATTGAGGTACACTCTCTCCAAAGGTTTGATGATAGAGATATTCCTTACTCTAAACCTCCTGCTCAATGCTTTGATGAATTTGATGATTTTATTGTTAAGCAATGCAATTTTAATACGAGAATAGAGAATCATTTAATGAAAAATTCTCATGCTATTAGTGATTTACATGATATTGTTGATAGAACTGCTAATGATGTTAAAGTACTAATTAAACACTTTCATATGGTTCAAACTCAAATAGATCAACTCACTAAAGTGCAAAAAGAATTGCTAGTAAACAACTCTATTGCTAAAGAAAAACTTGTTTGTGAAGTAACAACTAGAGGTGGTAAATCAACTCAAGATCCTTTGTATCCTGAAGGACATGATAAAAGAATTGAACAAGATTCTCAACGAGTGAATGAACCTAGTATTCCTTCTAGGAAAAAGAAAAAGAAACAGAAAACTATCGTAGAATCCTCTGAACCTGTTATTGATCCTAATAGTATATCTGTTTCTGATGCTGAAACTGAAAGTGGTAATGAACACAACAATGATAATGCTAATAACAATGATAAGGATAAAAATGTTAATTCGGATCAGGAAGAAATAGAAGAAGAACCTGAAAAACATGCTAAAAATAAAAAGTACACTAAAGAAGATTTTATTGCTAAGAAACATGGTAATGAAAGAGAACCTTGGGTCCAAAAACCAATGCCTTTTCCTGCTAAGAGGAAGATCATTATAATAGATTTTGTGATTGGATGAAACCATTGTTCTTGCAAATTCCTTTGACTGATGCTATTAAGTTGCCTCCTTATTCTAAATATATGAAAGATATTGTGACTAACAAAAGGAAAATTCCTAACGAGGAAATATCTACTATGCTTGCTAATTACTCTTTTAATGGTAAGGTTCCAAAGAAGCTTGGTGATCCAGGTATACCAACTATTCCTTGCTCTATCAAAAATAATTATGTTAAAACTGCTCTATGTGATTTGGGAGCTGGAGTTAGTGTTATGCCTTTCTCTCTTTACAAGAGACTTCACCTTGATAAATTGATACCTACTGATATATCTTTGCAAATGGCTGATAAATCTACTGTTGTTCCTGTTGGAATTTGTGAGGATGTTCCTGTCCAAATAACTACCAATTGCTTAATTATGACTGACTTTGTTGTTCTTGAAATGCCTGAAGATGATAATATGTCTATTATTCTTGGAAGACCTTTTCTAAATACTGCAGGGGCTGTTATTAATTGCAATAAAGGAAAAGTTACTTTTAATGTTCATGACAAGGAGCATACTGTTTATTTTCCCAAGAAAGTTGATAGAATGCCTGGAGTTAATACGATTACCAATTTGAGGTCTATTAGAGTGGGAAGTATTGATTGCCCATATAAAGAAGAATTCAAAACTCTCATGATTGGATCCATACCAATTCATTATAAGGTAACATGAGTGTCTCTGATGTATTTTACAATTGGTTAATTATCTCATCCGTTCATCCCTAGCCTCTTTTGGATATTGTCACGCTAGAGAATTCAAAGCAGTTGTAAACTTTTGACAACACATAGGATCCAAGCTGGAATTACATCGTCATTCGTTACCTATTTATTTTACAACGCTTACAGTTATTTCCCAAGGTGACTACATCAAAACTACAAGCAACTTTCATTGGTTCTGGTATGTCACTCCAATTCCTACGTCTCCAGTCTCCATTGTTTCTTTATGCATTCTATCCATTCAAATAAATAATGAGCAGTTTATCTCCATAGTAATGTATATTTTGGACCTTGGCTCATTTGTTTATTTTCTGCTCAGTATTCTAATCGATTTTCTCTTTTGATTAGGCATGGTTAAGATTTTCATAAGTTTATATGTGCAGCTGTAACGAGGTGTACCTATTTATTTACAACTGTTACAGATATTTCCTAAGGCGACTAAATCAAATTACAAGCAACTTTAATTGGTTCTGGTATGTCACTCTAATTCCTACATCTCCACTATTTCTTTATGCATTCTACCCATTTAAATATATTTTGAGCAGTTTGTCTCCATGATGTATATTTTGGACCTTGGGCTCATTTGTTATCTTCTCATCGTATGCTGATCCATTTTCTCTTTCAGTTTGACATGGTTAAGATTTTCATAAGTTTATATGTGCAGTTGTAACAAGGTGGAAATATTCCTGGTGTGTTTCTAGAAGGATTTTCAAAAGTTTATATTGCAGTTGTAACAAGGTGGAAATATTCCTGGTGCGCTTCTAGCAGGTTTTTTACCTGTTGTTGCTTGCAGTATGTAAATTTCTGGTGACCGTCAAATGCTCAACCACAAGCTAAATAAAGAAATGGTGAAGATGGTAGTAATTGTTTCTCACTTGCAACAGTTCAGTACAGTGCAATCTTGCCTCCGCATTGCATAGTTCATATATAAGGATGAAACATTTTAGTCAAATCACTGGTTGTTTATACCTCCATATGCAAGAATTACTTCATATTCACGGGTTTTCATGTTTATTTTCTTTGGATCAGTTTGGGTTACTCCATTGGAATTACTCAACCGTCATATGAGATCAGTTGTTAACACATGAAAAAGTTGAGATGATTCTTTTTGTTTTTTGACATCACTAGTGGGTTAGATTTTTTTTATCTATTAGCGCAACATGTTTTCTACTTCATGCACATATGCTTCTACATGATATTTGCATTTGCAATTTTCTAATAGAGCATAAGTATTTCCCCCGTTAAAACTAGAGGTTGATAATATTTATTTTGCCAGTTTCCCATGTTCCTGTAAGTAACTCACGAACCAACCGTTCGTCTATATAGCTTGGCATTAGCTTGGCATTTCCTATGAAGTAACATAATTTTTTTAGAAACTTTCTTGCTGTCAAACGAATTTTTAGTGTTCAGGCCAAGTTTATTTTAAACTTATTTCCGCAGCAACGCGCGGGGTATCATCTAGTTCTATATATGCGTATGTCCAGTATTGTACCAGCAAATCTGATGCGGCTTTAGGTGCCCGTATTTCTTCTCAAGATACTCTTGATTGGGCGAAGGCTGGATACACATGATCATTAAGACTTCATTAGTTAACTGATATGATTAGTAATAACAAGGATGTCTGATACAAATAAACAGTGTCGCACATACACATACACATACACATACAGACACGGATGCAACCTATGCTCTCTCTCTTATCTATATTATGTTGCTAATTAAGGGATAGATTACTTGGAAGGAGGAAAGATTTCAAGTGTCTTCTTGGGCTAATAACTAGCGTGCTTACCAGATAAATTATTGACTACTACAAGGAATTGCAGCAAGCAAAAGAGGCGATGGTATGTGTTTCTACCTGCTAATTTCTATTTTTTGCGGGAAAATTCTACTTGCTAATTAAAGGGATGATGAACCAGGAAGGAAAATAAGCCTGCTTCATGTAAAAAATGCTACTTTGGTCAAGTAAACTGGTCAAAAACGAAATCCTGCTCCTGTTTCTAATAGAAGAGAGACCCACCACCAAAGAAGTCTCAACATATGGATGCTGCTGTTTGGATCGCAAAGAATTGGTGTATTTGCGCATGCAGCAAAACAAAAATAGCCGGAAATCATACATGCAGGGTAATAAAATACGTCAGCTTTGGTTAACATACCTTCTCCGCGGTAGTCGTAGTACTGAGGCGCCTTGCCACGAGCCGGCGTCGCTCCTCCACAACCGCCGGCGATGTGACCGCCTCCTGGGTTCGCTGGATTGCGGAGCCACCGATCCTCCACGCCGCCATCGTCGCCGGCCTGCAAATACCTACGTAGGGACTAGGGATTAGGTGGGCAGTCCATCACGAATCCACACCGCCGGCCGCCCCTCCTCTCACCGCTGCCTATAGGCTATTTGGTTGCGATCTTGGAGCCTACCTTGTGTTCCTCCTCCTTAGGGTTAGGGTTGCCCGCTCGCCCCAACTCCAGTAATAATTAAGTACAAGACACCGTGCGTACCTGTCCGCAATGCAACGATCTCAAAGCACCCAAGACCCTTACACCGACCCGCTAATTCTCGACGCCGCCAGCGTCCATGCATGTGTTCCCTAGCTCTGCGGCGTGCCGACGTGCGTGCGTGATCCTTCACTTCCTGGTTATTACATGCATGCATGACTCTTACACCTCCGTCGATCAGCCTGGCACGTACGGGCGCGTCCGGCCACCGCCGTCTCCGTCGTCCACGCTCTATCGGCTCCGGCGCCGCCGTCACTCCCCTCGGGCTCACGACCGGGTGCTGCCGATGCGCCGTTCGTACGTGCTCAGCAACTCCAGCGCGGCCGACTCAGGGCCGGCCCTGAGGGGCGGCCGCCCCGGGTCCCCCGAATCTAAGGGGCCCCGCTAGGTCAACACAGCACCGCCATTAGAGCAGGTCGAGTGTTTTTGTTTGTACGGTCGTAATAACTTTTTTTTTTTTTTTTTTTTTTTGAAATTAAGTACGGTCGTAATAACTGGTAGCGACGTAGCGTTCCAGGGAAGACGAAGCCTGAATCGTTACCTCCGCTGCATTCTAAGTGGGCTGTTTGGACTTTTTATCTATGTTGATTGGGCTTCTTTTGTTAGCTACTAGTTAGCTAGGCCTTTAGCGTCGTAGGGTTCAAAACAAAAACGTGGAATGGTGCGGTGGGTCTCGTTCTATTCTACAACGCTTATTGCTCTAATCTTTTTCTTTTTGTTAATGGGACAATTGCTTCTGTGCCCCGGTTCTCTCTAGTTTATCCGTTTGTGTCATACCTGCGTAGTTTCTCTCGTCTGTGCCCTGACTGGCTCGCATATCGCCCAAACGCTCTGTTTCCCTCTGGTCAACCTTCTTTGACCGGTAGGGTCGGGCAGGCGCAGCTTGACTGGTGGGGTCGGCTCGGATCCTCAAGTGGGGACAGTAAGTGGGGACAAGAAGGGACGAGTCTGACGCCCAGATTGGGTATCTCCGCCCCAATTAACACGTCGTTAACACCGAATTAACTGAATTAACACTAAATTAACTGAATTAACTAACAATTCTGATTAGTACGTCATTGTTTAGTGAAACTGCTACTACTAATTGAAACTCAATTTATAACTCGAATTGATTATTAATAGGATTCATAACTCGATTTGAAAACTGAAACTCGATTTATAACTCGAATTGATTTATAATAGGATTCATAACTCGATTTGAAAACTGAAACTCGATTTATATTAGGGATTGAAACTGCTACTACTAATTTAAACTCGATTAATAACTCGAATAGGATTATATTTGGACAAACGATTACAATGCATGCAGCACTGCTACTATGCCGGCGGCGGCCTAATACTACTACTTTTTTTGAGGTAAATCCTAACACTACCACTAATAAGTAGCAGTGCAACTAATGCACTGCTACTGCTACTACGACGATCGACGGCCTCCTACATCCGCCGCCTCTGGGCTGGCGGTTCGTCATCGTCATCGGAGTCGTCAGAGTCATCGGAGTCATCCTCCTCCTCCTCCTCGTCGGCGTCGTCCTCCTCCTCCTCCTCGTCGGCGTCGACCTCCTCCTCCTCGCCGCCCATCGTCAACTCCGGTTCCGAGTCCTCCTCCTCGGACTCGTCATGATCGTCGTCGTCGTCGGAGTCAAGTAAGAAGTTCTGTAAAAGTAATCGATAAGAATTACCTTGATGTTGATTTGGTCGTTTGGAACTTTTGTTGGTTCATCTTTTATCTTCATAAGAAGAGCATCCTCAATCTTGAATGACTCGAATAAGGCACTTAACTGCTCGCTCGGCTTTATGAATTCAGCATTTCCATCAAGCTGATGCAAGATAAAGGTTAGGCGGTTAGAAGATAAAGCACATGGTTTTGCAGCAGCATGTTTTTAACCAGCTAAAGCCAGGATGTTTCTCGAGTCCAGCAATTATAGCATTCTAGTATGTATTCTGCAGCAATATTTGTGCAGCATGCAGATCACAAAATTTTGTTTAAACAATCTAAGAGTACCAACCTAAAACTTTGTATAGCTAGATTAAGCGGAAATACAACTCTAATAATGGGCTTAATCCACAAAGCTGGAGCTTTGTATGTGGGCCATGTAGCACTAACATTTGGCCCTGTTCTGTACGCTACTACTCCCAAACTATATACATCTCACGCCCGTGGATCCTTACTTTGCTATATCCTTTAGAAGGTAAAAAACAATATGCTAAATATCTTACAACATGCTTATGCTTTATAGAAAGATTGTTCCAAGCAGGTAACACTAGTAGGAAAAAGCCTACTGCTGGCGAGCTGTTTTTGCCTAGCGCTGGCGAACATGTTCGCCAGCAGAGCTACGCCAGTGGTAACCTTTACCGCTGGCGAACAGCTGCTCGCCAGCGGTAGAGGCGGCCACCGCTGGCGAACGACGGCTATGTTCGCCAGCGGCAGTAGGCCACAGCACTGGCGAACTAGGCTTGTTCGCCAGCGGTTGCGCATCCGCTCGCCAGCGCTAGTCCCCGCGGGGTAGGCGTCTGTTCGCCAGCGCTACCATTTCTGTTCGCCAGCGGTATAATTTCCGAATTAAATATTTTATTTTAAAATATTGCATTACAGGATTATATATATATATATATATATATATATATATATATATATATATATATATATATATATATATATATATATATATATCAGAATTGCAGTACAGTAATTTCAGAAAGTTAAAAGTGTACAGAATTCCAGAAAGTTACAATTTGACAATGCCCAAACATAGATTCACATATGCATTTAAAACATGTTCATGGCATTACAAAAATGTTTTCATCATACGAATTAAGTCGTAAGTTCTCCAAAACAAGTAGACGGTAAGTTACAATCATCACATAGTCATGGCGGGTAATGAAGTGTTCATTCATCCGGTTCTAGCTTCCGGTTCCAAGCTTCTAGCTTCATGTCCTTCTCGTTGCTCTCGACTCCTTCATCCCTATACACAACACATATATATAGTGTTATATATATAGTGTTAGAACATAGCAATGAAATTATCGACATATTGAAAACAGAATGTAAACTAAATCATTTTAGTGTGTCTAGACACATGAATGTGTCACACACACCATCAAATCTAGGACTTCTCCTTGCTCGGCTTCTCGTTGCTCGGCTTCTCCTTGGGCTTCGGCGGGAAAGGGCGACAACCTTCTAACGAGTTGAAGGGTCTGTAGTCACCCTGCTGTTGTATGAGCGTTTCAATCGCAGTGTTAGAAGTTGGTTTCCTGTTGAGGTGGAATATCCCGCCTCCGCGGGAGACATCCCTACAGATTATTCGCGCAAGGTCCTGCTGGATGCGTCCGAACTCCTTTCGGATAGTGGCATCAGAGGCATTCGCCATGTCCACGGCCCATTTATCACAAGCGCTTGCATATCGTAGACGTTCCTCGTCCATGAGGTACTCGCGCATTTGAAGGATGAGGTACCAGGCGTCCCTCGTACTACCTGGCGCCTTCTTGATGCAAGGGAACTCGAGCCTGTGGCGGAATGCATTCTTTCCTCGCCTTATGTTGGGCCTTGTGACGTTGCCTCCCTGGTAGACGAAGCCATTGAGAGCATCATCGAGAACCCTCTTGATGTGGGTGTAGTCCTTCTTCTTCTCATGACTCCCCGCGTCAAGAAAAAGTGAAGATGCAAGTTTAGGGTATAAGACGATGAGGGTGCCGTATTTGTTTCTGTGCAAAACATTTCGGAGAGACAATTAAACCTTTGTGCATGGAAATGAAACGATAGATATGAACGAAAGATAGCTGATGACTTACTCGGGAAAGTAAGGCAAGAGGAAGGTGTCCTTCTTGTCATTCTTCAAGAAGCAAGATTCTAAGAATTCAGTTGCCCGTCTCCGACCGTCAGGGCTTTGCAACCATCCTTCGAGCATGTAGAAGGGGTCAATTACAGAGGTGTGGGGGTTATTCTCTCTAAGGATCTGATGCTCCATACTGAGCGCCATAAGGCGAACCAAGCTTGGGCTGAGCGCATTCATATGGAGCATGTCGAAGATGTCATCAAATCTGATGAAGAGCATATGACCGGGATCTTTATCGACAAAGTTGCAACGTTCTGGTACCTTTCCCATGAAAAGCGGGAATGTCGGATTACTATCCTTGAGAAGATTTTCCTCCAAATATAGAACAGTGTCATGTAGGTTCTGCATATCCGCATTCACGATCTTGAGAATCTTGGGCGGCAGCATTGGTTTACCTAGCTCATGGATGGAATGCCAGTTCTGGATGGTTATCTTGTCATGAACCCGGCGCGGCTTGACCTTAGACCCCGGCTCTTGCTGGCTCATGAACTCAACAGGAACTAATTTCTTAGTTCTTTTTCGCACCTTCTTGGGACCCTTTGGCTCAAACGCCTCCTTAACCGCATCACGGACTGCGTCCTGGCTGAGACCATCTTGATCGGGAGCTTCAGGTGTTGGTTGAGAGTTGAAAAGACGCTTGGAGACGCCGGTTATGTCAGCCCCGCCGGGTCTCGTCATTTCATCACGGCGGTCTTGTGTATTCTCATTATTATGAAAGGATGCCGGCTCGTGAACGTCATCAACGAAATAATTATCGGGGTCATGATTGTCATCTCCGTCGGTCTCGGGGTCTGCAGGTGGAGTTGGCTGTGGGGTGGTCGTAGGACGAGCGTCCAAACGAATAAGTGATTTTGGCCATGTCATTGCCCACCCCAAGCAATCGCCAAGGGTAAATTGTGAATCGGCATCCGCGGGTTGATTGGGAGGATCCAAATGAGCGCAACCCGGGAATACCCGAACCAAGGAAATCTTGAACAAATGATCAGGCAAAGGCCTTGTGTGACACACGCGGTTAAGCGGTGCAACAATGTTAGCCTTTGCCACATCCTTGAGCTCATTGTCCACCATGAGCAGCAATGTGCATCCCACCTCGTCGGCCTGCAGAAACATATATTACCGTGAGAGGATGACAAGAATGAAGAAATTAATGACTTGTCGGTGTGCAAGTAATTACCGTGAGGGCGTTGAGCTCTTCTAATGGCGACGGACCGCGGACGGCCGTCGGTGTGCAAGTGATGGAAGGGCTGCTACGAGGCACGCTGCCGACCTGTGATGGTGCAGGTGTAGGGTTGGCAGATGGCGTATGGTCAAGATTTGTGTTGGCGGCCGCGTTTTGCACAACATGCTGAACATTGATCGAGTTGCTGGAGCCTAAGCTGATCATGGGGAACGGTCCTTGTCTGCCTCCCTCAAACCAATTTCCGATAGTCTCGCAGAGGGTAGGAAGGATGGCGTTGATCGTCTTGGCCACGGTGTCCTGGACTTGCACCGGAATGTTATCTTTGACGGTCGCCAACTCCTTCCTGAGAGATGCTTCCACGCTGCTCTTCCTCTCCTTTCGCAACTCCTTACTCTCGGGGTAGTAGAAGGCATGTTTGTGGCCACTGTCGGCCCCCACCACACGGCCACGATGCGGGCCTTTAGTCGGCGACACATTCTTTACCGTGTTATACGCCCGGTGGAAAGGATTGTCCCATGGGCCAAGGACCTGTGTTGAGGAGCCTTCCGAATGAGCTTGTGCATGAGCTTGTTGTTCCTCCGCAAGCTTCTGTTCGAGGTCCTTCACCTTCGCGTTGGTGACAAGTTGACCGGATTTGGGGTCTTTCTTGTAGCGGGCCCTGATAAATTTTCTTGCTTGCGGGTCTTCGAACACGTCATACGGGTTTGTTCCTACCCTTTCCGCGTCCTCCTTTTCCCAAATGGGTTCTTTTCCCGAGTAGCCGCGGCTTCCGAGACTGTGGGGAGCTATGTTCTCGCCATGCATATTCTTGCCCCATTCCCGAAGCGCTATCTTTGAAGTGAGCTTCTCATTGGCGAGAAAATCATTGTAGTGCTCTTCAGAATTTGACGGCCACTTCTTATGTATCTCCTCGAAAGCGGCACCTTCAGAGATTTTCTCCCGCACACTCGATCTCCAAGTGGAGAAGGCTTTGGTGAACTTGCCGAGAGCGAATGAGTTTGCAATGTTCTTCCGGGGATGATGGCTTTCGTACTCGGTAGGGAACTTGTAGCGTGCGTGAAGCTTCTCGATGAGTAGCAAGGCCGTAGCAGAATTCCCTTTATCCCCAAGGCCTTCGGTGTTGAGGTTGCCGAAGGTTCGAACAATGCATCCCAAGGTGTTGCCGTACCCTTTGACGACCTTTATTGGCGCTGTAGGCGCGCCGCTTTTGGGGTCCACCTCATCGATAGCTTCGCGGAGGGTCTTGAGCATGTTGGGACGCCTATCCTTTCGTGCACGCTTGGCTTCACTACCGGACGTGCCATCGCCAGCCCCACTAGTAGTGGTGTCGTTGCCGGTGGTCTCGTTGCCTGATGTGTGCTCATGGCCGACACCACTAGTAGTACCGACATCATGATGGGCTTCCTCCATCTCATCATCTGCGTCGCCCCCAAGCATATTTATATATGCATCCTCGTCCTCCTCCATCGGGTCTTCATTTCTCTTCCGAGAACCCCCCGCCTCCGAGTTGTGACTCATGTTTCTAATGAGTAGAAAGAACATAGTTAATACACATATAATAGAAAGAACATAGCTAGCTAATACTCAAAATATGTCCTATTTCTAACACAAGTCATGCTAAAATTTCACAACAAATTTCGGCATGACCTTTGCTAAAAATAGGACATATCGAGTACCCGAATTGCCGGAACGGAAGTTAATCAACATTCCGGCGAACTCAAGGGTCTCATGTGTACCTGCAAACATTTCATAACATGCAATAGGCTACACAAGCCCAATCTCCGGCATACACATTTCATTCATACGCAATATTCATACGCAATATTCATACACAAAATATTCATACACAATATTCATACACAATAATCAACAATGCTAGTAAAACTCATAAAAATCCAAAAAGAGGGAGAAAAACCTATCTTCAAATCTGTTAAAAAGTTCCAACTTTGGAGCCTTACCAAATTATCAAATGTTTTTCCTATTGACATTTTTCTTCCACGGATCCATTGTACTAAATTAGTACCTCATATTAAAAACCAGAAACATTTATTTCAAAATTCCTAACACCTAATTGAAGGTGCTTTTTAAAGCTATTCCAGAACTGTGACAACTACACTTAGCATTTTTTTTGCAATTCTTCAAAATCCAAAATATTCCTAAACCAACCTAAAGTCTACATATACTAATATATACACTAACATGATCAAATCCTAATCTAAACTAACCTAAAAAAACCCTAACAGTGGCAGTGACATTTCATCGAACACCTGCTATGCAGAAATTGGAAGAGAGGGAGGAGGAAGAAGGAGGCAGGAGAGAAGGGAGGCAGAGAAGGAGAGGGGGAGGAGGAAGGAGAGATGGAGGAGGAAGGAGAGAAGGGAGAGGTATACCTGCTCGGGGAAGGGAGAGGAGGGCAGGGGCTCCGGCCGGTCGGTCTGCACGTGCTCAGGGAAGGGAGAGGAGGGCAGGGGCTCCGGCCGGTCGATCTGCACGCGTGCTCGGGGAAGGGAGAGGAGGGCAGGGGCTCTGGCGGCGTGGTGGGCGTCCTGGCGTGGTGGGGGAAGGGAGAGGAGGGCAGGGGCTCCGGCGGCGTGCTGTGGGCTCCGGCGGCGTGCTGCTCAGGGAAGGGAGAGGAAGGCAGGGGCTCCGGCGGCGTGCTGTGGGCTCCAGCGGCGTGCTGCTCGGGGAAGGGAGAGGAGGGCAGGGGCTCCGGCGGCGTGGTGGGCGTCCTGGCGTGGTGGGGGAAGGGAGAGGAGGGCAGGGGCTCCGGCGGTGTGCTATGGGCTCCGGCGGCGTGCTGCTCGGGGAAGGGAGAGGAAGGAAACGGTTTGAAACAGAGAGGCGCGAAGACAGTCAGTTATGCCCGGTGAGAGCATAGCGCTGGCGAACAAACTTGTCTGTTCGCCAGCGGTAACCGTAGCGCTGGCGAGCAACCTGGTTTGTTCGGCAGCGGTATTCTCACTACCGCTGGCGAACACAATTGTCTGTTCGCCAGCGGTAACCTGGGACATTTCAAACATTTCAAATACATTTGTGCATTTGAGAACACATTTCAAACACTTCTCAAAAAACATTTCAAACACTTCTCAAAAAACATTTCAAATATGAAATTCAAATATTCTTGTGCATTTGAGAACACATTTCAAATACATCATGGATTTGAAGAAATTACACGGCCATATGACTTGTGGATTCAAATTACATGGCCATAGTTTCCAAAATATGAAGATATACAAATTATGATACACATAATGCCCGTATTTGTCATCGTTTGACAATCTTCTTGCCTTTCTTGTTTGCAGTCGCATAATTTAGCCCCACATCATGACTTCTTCTTTTGAATGGTTGACCTTGCCGAGGTAACGTGGTTCTGCTTCTTCTTGTGGTGTATGTGGCCGTACCATCATCATGATCTTCATCATCGTCGATATTTGGGTCGCCGAATTCGTTGAAGTCATTCTCGTTGGCGACTCCATCCATTCCGACGATGTTTCTTTTGCCTCTCCTCACGACAACACGGCTAGGACGTGACGGGTCGGTTATAAAGAAGCATTGAGACACGTGCTTAGCCAATACCCATGGCTCATTTTGCGCGGTGACGTTTGCGCCTGCTGAACTGCCGGCTTCGGGTAGAACCATGGTGGTGAAGTATTGGTCTTCTTTTGTGACGGTTGATCTTCTAGCCCATCTGACACGGAACATCGGCACCTTCACTCCGGAGTAGTTAAGCTCCCATATCTCCTCGATCCTACCGTAATATCTTAATTGCTCGTCTCCGTCTCCGGTGTAAGATTTCATTGTTACCCCTGAGTTTTGATAATCGGAAGTTTTGTCCTTTGCTTCGGTGTAAAATGTGTACCCGTTTATATCATAAGCTTGGAACGTACTGAGGTTGGGTGCGGGGCCATGTGCCAATGTGTAAATCATTTTTCCTTGTGCAGAACTCATCGAGGGAGGATTAGCGACAAGGTGTTCTTTGAACCATTGAAGGAAAGAGGAGTTGTGCTCTCTGATTATTTCTCCTTCGGTCCTCTGCTTGCCTTTGTCGGTGTATTTCTTCTCAATCATTCGTTGGTGTTTTGTCAACCAAGGATCGACAATTGCAATGTGTTGTAGAGCCACTAAGTTTGCCCTGTTAAAGTCGACGCGTCGACAAGCTAAGTCCACATGCAGGTCCCTCCGGCCATTTTTGTGACCTACTCCATGGAGCCTACCGATGTGCTTGTTTCCTGGCAAACCAACCGGATCCTGGACGTTCAGATGATTCGTGCAGAAAGAAATGCACTCTTCGGTGAGAAATCCTTGAACGATGCTTCCATCCGGACGAGCCCTGTTACGGACGAAACCTTTGATGACCCCATTCATCCTTTCAAACGGCATCATGTTGTGCTGGAATAACGGCCCCAGATGGGTTATATCATCCACGATATGGATCAACAGATGTCAAAGAATGCAGGACACTAGTGGAAAATGGCTCTTTAGTACCGGTCGGGGAGGAGCATCAGTACCGGTTTCGCAACCGGTACTGCGCAATCGGGACTGATGCCCCCCCAGCATCAGTACCGGTTTCTTATCGTCCGGTACTAAAAGGGCCCCCACGTGGGCGTGGGGCTCGGGCTCGTGCGGAGAACTTTTAGTACCGGTCGGTACTAAAGGGTTTAGGTTTTAAGGGTTTTGCAATTTATTTTTCGTTTCCTTTTTTTTCTGTTATCTGTTTTCTTTTCTTCACTGCAATTTTATTTTATGTTTTCTTTTTCATCTACTGTTATACATTCATACGGTATTATATATATACACGGTACACGTTGATGCATACGTAATATACTTTCGTATATGTATTCTACGCTACTACATACGGTAAACGTTGATATATAATATAATTTAGATATATGACATATTCATACTACGTTATTACATACATATATACATATATACAATCCGGTGTATAGAGATCGCAATAATGTCATACATCCTCCTCTTTCATATGTCATAACTATATTTAGGATTATGATATTCTCCCTTTGGATTCATGACCTCCTCAAGGATAAATCCCGCTATCTCCTCTTGAATTGCTTCTACGCGCTGATGTGGTAGGATGGCGTTCCGCTTGTCGTTAAGCTTTAAACGAGATCAATATGAATATATTAGTTGTGTGTGTATATATATATATCAAATCATAATAAGATTAAAATGTAGTACAAGACAGTCACACTCACATCCATTCTTTTTTCACGCGACGCCTGCTCAACGCTCAAGGTCCTCATGAACTCGCAGACGTAGAATCCACATAATTCATTTCCCGGAGGCTGCTTCATGGTCTTTACGAGAATATAACTTAATTAAATAATAATTCAAAATGATGATGAATTAAAGAGACTATGTTTAATAGTAGCACACTTACATCAATATGTTTAATAGTCAGCTCTGGTTTCCATTCACCCCTCTCTCTCTTGATGAATATTTTCCAAACCCTACTCACAAAAGCAAATGAATAAATGTGTTATGATTACTTGATATCATGAAATGGGGTTAATGGTTGAAATTACCTCTGAAGCATGTCAATCAAGTCCTGGTAGTATGATTGTGGTTTGCGTAATGAGTCAAATACTTCAACTAATCCCTTGTCAATGATAATGTCCAGTAGAATCCAATGGAAGCTGCACACGTTTATATAGTGAGGCATGAATATAACTCATCAATTAAACTTAACATCTAGTCATTAGCAATATAGAAATGTGTTGAAGACAGTCACACTCACTTGAAGTTGTAAGGAAGAAGTATATCTGCCGCATGTGTTTGGCTCAATAGCAACCTCAACAATGACTCCTCGCAGTCCCCGGGTTTCCGCTCTAAGTTTTTGCAGTTAACGATAGATGGGTCAATGAACCCAACTTCCCAGAGTCTTTTCCTTTTGCACTCGATAAGCATCCACCTGCATATATAATAGCATACGAAAGAATATAGTGCAGATAATTACAGGCTCAATTAGTGAGGATAATTACATGCTCAGCTAGACATTTAGAAAAAACACTTACAGAACATAGCAACTCATGATAGTTGCGTCGAGAGCACGCCGGTTGTATAACTGCCATAATTTATCAAATTCGATACATATCTCGTGGTTGACGAAGAATTGGTCTTCTCGGTATGTCACGTAAAACACGAGTTGCTTGTCCTTTGCAACCTTCATGTACCAGTCATGCAATCTCCGCATTTGAAAAGCTAGACGCACCATCTCATCACTAGGGAGAAGATCTTTCCCGTAGAAAAACGTCCGTGCTATCTCAGTCGACTTGGGGAAAAGTGCGTCAAATGCATCATCGTCCATGTAGTCAGTAATAGGAACATTTGTCCCAACGTTGGGACTCTTGTCTGTCTGAACCTTCAGCGGGGCGACCGACTGTACTTTCTGTTCTCCGAGCTGGGGAACCTTTTTCCCCTTCTTCTTCTTCTGTGCAGCGACCCTTTTCTTTTTATTCTCCTCTTGCGTGTCAAAACTCTTCGAGATAGAGCGTTCATAGTTATCAGGCAAAGTTCTACGGTCAGGATCACAGACGATGTCTAAAAAGTGTTTAACACCCTTAGGGTTTAGTACTTGTTTTGGCTCGGGCACTTTCTTCGCAAAGTGTGCGGCATTGTGAGCTTTGACCAAGGGAGTATTCTCCTCAACGGTCCGGTGGTAAGTTAACACCGGAAGATCCTTCAACGACGGCCCGTACTTGTAGGTGTCCTTTGGAGCACCACTCGACGCACCGGCAAGCATCTTCTGCCTCATTGAGAAGGTCCTATTGCCGGTGGGCGGACTCTTTGCAAGCTCCGGGGTGGACTCCCGCTGGAGTGGACTCTTTGCAAGTTCCGGGGTGGACTCCCGCTGGAGTGGACTCTTTGCACGCTCCGGGGTGGACTCCCGCTGGAGTGGACTCTTTGCACGCTCTGGGGTGGACTCCCGCTGGGTTGGACTCGCGCACCGGGGAGATGGAGTCGCGCTGGGTTCCCTCTTGGTGTCCATATTTTCAATGCGGGGTGGACTTGGAGGTTGATTGCTACTCGGAGGGGTTGGTGGCCTACGCGTCGATTCTCCAGGAAACACGATGTGTTCCTTTCTCCATAGAATGATTCCGCGCAACACTTCTCCCAGTGTCGTCTCCCCTTCAGCTCCAGGAAAGTCAAGCTCTAGGTCCTCGAATCCGTTCATAATTTCGTCCACCCCGACTCGCGCGTAGCCAGCTAGAATCTGACCGCCATGAAGGGTTGCTCCGGGTATATTCTCTAAAGCAAAGCCGACCGCCACCTTTATGGATAGGTTCCTCATCTTGATGTGCAGCTCACAGTTTGTTCGCCCCTGAATCTGATCCACGGGGTATGTTGCGTCATCAGGCTGGACATTTTGTGTGGAAGCCACGCTGCTTTTCCGATGAGATGCCATATCAAGTTGGTCCTCCTGCGGCTCAGATGCCTTTTTCTGCCTCATTTCATGTCGCAGGTCTATTATCATGTCTTCCAACCGCTGATATTTCTCTGCCTCCTGTTTCTTCTTCCTGTCGCGACTCCTGTAGGTGTCCCTATGCTCGGGGAACCCAACCTTCCAAGGGACGACGCCCACGCCTCGTACTCGCCCAGTGTGTTCAGGATTCCCGAGGGCGAGTGACAGCTCGTCCTTCTCTCTATTGGGCGCGAACCTTCCCTCCCGAGCGGCAACTACTGCATCATCAAGTTCTTTGGCTTTATTCCGAATTTTTTCTCTTTCGTGCTCTCCCTCGGGGCCTGGTTTAACCTTTTCCTTCAACACAAGAAGGCCTGTCTTTGGGTCGGGCTCCAGCCCGACGCTGAACGCCCAATGTCTCGCCCTTGCGGGATAGCTTGATGTACATGGAGTGACCCCGGCAGCAATTAACTTGGCGTCCCTTTCTTCCCACATAGGAATGGCGGTCTTATAGCCACCTGGCCCCAAACGTTGGAAATATTGCTTTTTGTCGGCATTCAACTTATTTTTCGCCGACTTTTCCAGAGCTTCTTCTGATTCCTTGTAGTCCTTGAATTCTTGCCACTGATCTCTTATCCTCCTGTACTGTACGTCTTGAAAATTAGGGGTTTTCTTTGTCTTGATGAATTGCTGGCATAACCTTTTCTTGTAGTTCATGAATTGTTCGGCCATTTTCTTTAGAGTCCACTGGAAGACTTTCTTTTTCTCGGCATCTCCGAGGCCTGTCGGTAGGGCGAAATTGTGGAAAACGGACTTCAGAAGTTCCCTCTTGCAAATATCTGACACAAAACTCTCTCCTCCACCCTTCGGCTTGTGCCATTCTCGGATGGTGATCGGAATGTTGTCCCGAACAATAACTCCGCACTGACTCACAAATTTACGTGCGTGCTCTTTCGGAGCAATCGGTTCGCCAATTTCAGAGATTTCTTCGATATCAAATCTTTCTTCTTTTAACTTTTTGGCCGGGCCTCGTTTTCTTTTAACAGACTTGCTCGATCCCGATCCGGAGGGCTAAAAGAAGAAATGTTATGTTAAAACATGTATATGTACACATATCAAATCATTAATTTATCACCAGAAGCTATGTATACCTCGTCGGTATTCTGCGCTACATTCTCATCGGCATTATTGTTCGAGGCGGATGGAGGAGCTTCTAAGTTATAAATCTCCTCGTCCTCCATTTCACCACCGGACATGTTAAGATATTGCGATCCATCATCTTCACCATCTCTGATGATGTCGAACAATTGATCTTCCCCTGCTCTGCCGTCCATAGCTTAACTAATACAAAAAAAAAGATAGAACAATTTAGTGCCAAATCGGGCGGCGGCATTATTGTAAAGAAATAACATGTGCGCACGGTAGAGGCTCACCGCGGGGGAGGGCACGAGGGGATGCTCGGGAACGACGGTGAGGCGCGGGATCAACGAGACTCGGGAAGGTTACAGACAGGACGACGGTGAGGCGAGGGATAGACGGCGAGATTCCTACATGATGTCGAGTTATAACGGTGAGGCGAGGGATCGACGAAATCAAGTACTTTGCATTGGGGAAATTGTGGTTGCATTCCCCGCGCGTTGCCGCGGAAAATTGTGGTTGCATTTTCACAATACTATTTCACAAATTCTAACACTTTCATTCACAAATTTCAACACTTGAATCCACACTATTTATTACATTGTAGCATTTTAATCTTTGCATCAAATAAAATTACATAGTAGCATCCATAAAATTACCCTAAATTACACAAGTATTTTGCACAAGTACTTTGCATCTACACTATTAATCCAATTTTACAAACTTCCTAACATTGCAAAACAGAGCAAGTCCTCATATAGAATTGCTTCAGGGATGGTGTCAGCGAACAACGTGGAATGAACATTGCATATATGTTCAGACAACATGGTTCACTCACACCTCCCTAAAGATGCAACGTGCAACCATGTAATGATCGGCCAAAATTTAGAAATTCCTAAAACAGTAGCAAAAATTGCATGTACTTTGCATCAAATAAAATTGCATAAGTACTTTGCATCAAAAATACACACACTAACTATAATCTTCTCTCCAAAACAGTAGCAAAAAAGCAGTAGCCCTCCTCCCCTCCTGCTTTTTGCTAACACTATAGCATTTACATAAATATTGTAACAATAACATTCATATAAATAACAATAGCATTCATATAAATAACAATAGCATTTCCTAAGAATTCATCTAAAAACAGTACCATTTTTTCTAGCAATTCTAAAATAATGTTACACTCTATATAAAATGTCCTAAACTCTATTTAACAAATAATCTAACACTCTATTTAAAAAGTCTTACACTTCATTTTCTATTTGTGTGAATTTACAAATAATCTAACACTCTATTTAACAAATAATATAACACTCTATTTAACAAATAATCTAAAAACAGTAGCATTTTTTTTATAGAAATGGGCTGACGTCAGCATGACAATGGGGCTCCCCTTCCCCTGCCTTGCGCCCCTCGATTGCGGACGAGAGGGAGGAGCCGGACATCAATGGAGGCGCCGCCGTGCTCTGTGCTGTGACCTAATACGGCGGCGGCGGCGACACTCCTAGCGGCGGCGGCGGCGATACTCCTAGCGGCGGCGGCGGCATGACAATGGGGCTCCCCGTCCCCTGCCTTGCGCCCCTCGATTGCGTACGAGAGGGAGGAGCCGGACATCAATGGAGACGCCGCCGTGCTCTGTGTTGTGACCTAATGCGGCAGCGGCGGCGACACTCCTAGCGGCGGCGGCGGCGATACTCCTAGCGGCGGCGGCAGCATGACAATGGGGCTCCCCGTCCCCTGCCTTGCGCCCCTCGATTGCGTACGAGAGGGAGGAGCCGGACATAAATGGAGACGCCGCCGTGCTCTGTGCTGTGACCTAATGCGGCGGCGGCGGCGACACTCCTAGCGGCGGCGGCGGCGATACTCCTAGCGGCGGCGGCGGGGACACTCCTAGCGGCGGCGGCTCCTTCTTATCTAGGGTTAGCAACCTAGCGACAGTGAGAAGGAGGGAGGGAGGAGACTCACCGTGGGGGAGCGGCCGGGCGTCGGGGAGCGGCCGGCGTCGGGGAGCGGCCGGAGTCGAGGATGGCGTGGGCAGCACCTCGTCTCCGTCGGGCAGCACTTCGTCTCTGCGTCTGCGTCTGGAGAAGATGAACTGCCCGATCGGGCAAGTGAGGCATTTAATGCAACACCCTTTAGTACCGGTCCATGCCACAGACCGGTACTAAAGGTCCTTCAGTACCGGTTGCTGGTTGCAACCGGTACTAAAGGTTTGTCGATTCGCCGCCCAGAAAACTGGCGCGAAACGAAAACCTTTAGTACCGGTTGCAACCAGCAACCGATACTGAAGGTGTTTTTTGTATTTTATTTCCCTTTTCTATTTTCTGTTTTCTGTTTTTGTATATCTACTGATGTAATTGTCTAAAACTAGTAAAATTAGTTTCTAATAATTTGTAAAAAAATTATTTATATTCAAGAACATGTTTTCAACAAATTACAAAGAATATTGACATTTTAAAAATGTAACATTTAAAATAAAAGTTATTTTATATCTATTTTCTTTTAACTAATTAGTTTCTAAAACTTTGTACAAATCTCTATTCCACAAATAGGTGCATATTGGTATAAGAAACAGTCATGCCAAAGGAATTCTTGAAATTATTTTCATAAATATCATTTTCCATTTTTTTAAGTGCAAAAAATGACTTTTTTTGTGAACAAAGTACCAAAAATATGATGCAAAATGGCACCCATTTAATTTTCATGGAAACTAGTCCACATATGATGGATAATCCCCAAGTATTAGGTTTTTCTTTGATTTCTACCTAATTTCCCTAGTTAATTGAGTTTATGTCGATTTTTCGAAAGTAATTCAACTTTGAACTACACAACTAGTGGTTATATCACAGAAACATTGATAGTTCTAGAAACTTGATTTCTGACAAAATTTGCAAAAAAAATTCTTAACAAAAAAGGTGTATCATGTATGAACATCTAGAAGTTTCAAGACAAATGACCAAGTTATGCTCATTTCAACAACATATTTTGTGATAAAGACCTCATATTTCATAAATATCATTTCTGGATTACACATCACCAACATTCCCATCTGTTGTATTATTCCTCCTTTTCTTCGATTGCTTAACTTTGCGCCGGAACCATGGAGAATCTTCATTACTTAACGTGATGCTTGGGTCAGTGTTGACTTTGAAGGGCGGAATTTCATCAAACTTATCATAATCTTCTGACATGTCTGTCTTGTCCTCCACTCCCACGATGTTTCTTTTCCCTGAAAGAACTATGTGGCGTTTTGCCTCGTCTGATGTATTCGCTTCCATATTTTTTCTTTTCTTCGGTTTGGTAGACATGTCTTTCACGTAGAAAACTTGAGCTACATCATTTGCTAGGACGAACGGTTCGTCTTTGTAATCAAGATTGTTCAGATCCACCGTTGTCATTCTGTACATCGGGTCTACCTTTACCCCGCCTGCATTCAGCTTGACCCATTTGCACCGAAACAAAGGGACCTTAAAAGAAGGTCCATACTCAAGTTCCCATATCTCCTCTACGTAACCATAATATGTGTCCTTTTGCCCATTGCTGTTTGTTGCGTCAAAGCGGATACCACTGTTGGTGCTCTTTTTATGGTTGGTGCTCTTTTTATCTTGAGCGATCGTGTAAAATGTATTCTCATTTATCTCGTACCCTTCGAAAGTGACTATAGTCGAAGATGGTGTCCTGGCCAACAAGTACAGCTCAACATCAACTTCGGTGTTACTCATGAGATGTGTTTGCAACCAACCGCTGAATTTCGCCGTGTGTTGATCTTTAATCCAGAACTCATCCTCCACCGGGTTCTCAGATCGTAAAATATTCATGTGTTCCTCGATATACGGAGCTGCCAATGAGGAATTTTGTAGAACTGTGTAGTGCGCTTGACTGAAAGAAGGTCCATCCCTACATACAAATACTTTTTTCCCTAGAGTGCCTTTTCCACTCAGTCTCCCCTCATGTCACGACTGTGGAACACCAATCGGATTAATGTGAGGAATAAAGTCAACACAGAACTCAATGACCTCCTCGGTTCCATAGCCCTTGGAGATGCTTCCTTCTGGCCTAGCACGGTTATGAACATATTTCTTTAAGACTCCCATGAACCTCTCAAATGGGAACATATTGTGTAGAAATACGGGACCGAGAATTTGAATCTCTTCGACTAGGTGAACCAAGACATGCGTCATAACATCGAAAAAGGATGGGGGGAACACCAACTCAAAGCTGACAAGACACTGGACCACATCATTCTGTAGTCTTGGTAGGATCATTGGATCGATTACCTTCTGAGATATTGCATTGAGAAATGCACAAAGCTTCACAATGGGTACTCGAACATTTTCCGGTAGAAGCCCCCTCAATGCAATCGGAAGCAATTGCGTCATAATCACATGTCAGTCATGAGACTTTAGGATTTGAAATTTTTGTTGTGCCACATTTATTATTCCCTTTATATTCGACGAGAAGCCAGACGGGACCTTGATACTGCTCAGACATTCAAAAAATATCACTTTCTCTTGTTTGGTTAGAGCATAGCTGGCAGGACCGTCATAATGTTCTGGAAGCAGGCCATCTCGTTCTTTCAAACGTTTCTGGTCCTCCCGTGCTGCCGTTGTGTTTTTTTTCTTCCCATACACGCCCAAATGGCCTAGCAGGTTCACACAAATATTCTTCGTCACGTGCATCACGTCGATTGCAAATCGGACTTCTAGGACTTTCCAATATGGTAGCTCCCAAAATATAGATTTCTTCTTCCACATGGGTGCGTGCCCGTTTGCGTCATCCGGAACCTTTAGTCCTCCAGGACCCTTTCCAAAGATTACTTTTAGATCCTTGACCATATCAAATATTTGTTCACCAGTACGGTCCATAGGCCTCCTACGGTGATCTGCCTCACCTTTGAAATGCTTTCCTTGCTTCCGGACGTTATGCCTGACCGGAAGAAATCGACGATGCCCCAGGTACACACACTTCTTACAATTATCCAAGTATATACATTCAGTATCATCCAAACAGTGTGTGCATGCATGGTATCCCTTAGTTGTCTGTCCTGAGATGTTACTAAGAGCAGGCCAATCATTGATCGTTACGAAAAGCAACCCTCGAAGGTCAAAATCCTCCTGTTTGTGCTCATCCCACACACGTACACCTTCTTCCCGCCACAACTCTAAAAGTTCGTCAACTAATGGCCTGAGGTACACATCAAGCTCGCTCCCTGGTTGCTTCGGTCCTTGGATGAGCACTGGCATCATAATGAACTTTCGCTTCATGCACAACCAAGGAGGAAGGTTGTAAATACATAGAGTAACAGGCCAGGTGCTATGACTGCTGCTTTGCTCTCCAAAAGGATTGAAGCCGTCCGTACTTAGACCAAATCTTAAGTTTCTTGCGTCATCTGCAAAGTCCGGGAACTCTCTCTCGATTTTTCTCCACTGGGATTCATCAGCGGGGTGTCTGAACATCGCGTCTTTCTTCCGGTCCTCTTTGTGCCATCGCAACATCTTGGCATGCTCTCTGTTGCTGAACAAACATTTCAACCGTGGTATTATATGAGCATACCACATCACCTTGGCAGGAACCCTCTTTCTGGGGCGCTCGCCCTCAACTTCACCAGGGTCATCTCGCCTGATCTTATACCGCAATGCACCGCATACCGGGCATGCATTCAGATTCTCGTACTCCTCACCGCGGTAGAGTATGCAGTCATTAATGCATGCATGTATCTTTTGCACCTCTAATCCTAGAGGACAGACGATCTTCTTTGCCTCGTACGTACTGTCGGGCAATTCGTTATCCTTTGGAAGCATCTTCTTTATCTTTTTCAACAACTTTTCAAACCCCTTGTCCGATACACCATTCTCAGCCTTCCATTGCAGCAAATCCAGCGTCGTACCCAGGTTTTTCTGGTCATCTTCGACACCTGGGTACAAATTTTTTTGTGATCCTCCAACATGCGCTCCAACTTGACCCACTCCCTCTGATTTACGCTGTTTCTCTGTGCATCAGCAATGGCCCGAGAAAGATCATCAGCGGGCTCATCCGGCGCCTCTTCGTCAGGCGCGTCTTCTCCAGTTTCCCCCATTGTAGTACCGTCGTATTCAGGAAACTCAGGATAGTTGTCATCGTCCTCTTCTTCTTCATTGTCTTCCATTATGACCCCTGTTTCCCCGTGTTTGGTCCAACAATTATAGCCGGACATGAAACCGGACTGAAACAGGTGGATGTGAATGGTTTTTGAGTTGGAGTAACTCCTGATATTCTTACAAGCACAACATGGACAATACATAAAACCATCCCGCTTATTTGCCTCAGCAACACGGATAAAATCCAGCACGCCGGTCATGAACTCCGGAGTGCGTCGGTCAACGTACATCCATTGTCGATTCATCTGCATTATGTAAATATATACAAAACCATTACACAATAGTTATATATATATCTACCATGAATAGATAGATACGTGACCAATTCATTAATACAAGTTCACCATATTTAAACAAATCTAATACATAGTTCTCATAAAACATTCATTAATTGAAACTAACATAGAACTAGCTAAACAATTTCAATCCAACGACAAATGCGATCAAAATCGCAACTAAGGTAATTATTGAACCAACAGCATAATGATACCAAGCCTCTTGACTAATGACATATTTTCTAAACTTTTTAAGCTTCAAGCGCATTGCATTCATCTTGATCTTGTGATCCAAGCGCATTGCCTCCATCTTGATCTCGTTATCATCGACGACGTCGGCAATCTTCAACTCCCATTTCATCTTCTCTTCGAGACGAAGATCTTCACTTCTTTTCAATTTAGCTTTCAAATCATTGTTTTCTTCTACTAAAAACTCGAAAATAGGGTCGGGCTCATTTTCCGGTTCAACTACCTCCTAGATAAAAATATATCTACGTTAAGTTGGTCGGTATAATTTTTGTAAACACAAAATTAAACAAACATATACTTATAACAAACAATCATACCACATCCGAATAATAGAGCGGGCGAGAGCCAGTGTGGACAGATGTCAAAACCATGACACTATATATAACAAAAAGTTACACAAATAAGAAAATTATACAAGTAATAATTCTATAAACAATTAATTACATAATTATAGCATAAAATGAGCGAAACTAGGACTAAATGAGCTAAACTAGGACAAAATTAGCTAAACTAGCACAAAGTAAATGATGAAACTAGCACTAAATAAGCTACATTTGTAGATTTTTCTAAATTTTTCTATCTAGGTCAAACTAACAATACATTTCTAGATTTTCCTACATTTTTCTATCTAGATCAAACTAACACTAAATGAGCTCAAACTAGCACTAAATGAACTGAAGTTTCCAATTAAATGTAAGAGAAACAAGTTTCTAACCTTTTTGACCAAAAATGGTGCCACCAAATTGGACAAATCGCCGGATCGCCACCGAGCTCGAGCAACAACAGAGAGAAATAAATGAGGAGGCAGAGAGTGAAGTGAGCTCGGGCTGGAGGAAGTAGATGGAATTTATAGCGAAATGTTTTAGTACCGGTTTGTAACACAAACCGGTACTAAATGTCCATCTTTAGTACCGGTTTGTAACACAGACCGGTACTAAAGGTTCTCGCCGTGGGACCCGCCGCTGCAGCGCCAGCCCCAAATCCTTTAGTTCCGGTTGGTTACACCAACCGGTACTGAAGGTTGCTTACCGACCGGTACTGCTGCCCCTCGCCTGTCCGGCCGCTGGGACCGGTACTAATGTAATATTAGTACCGGCCGCAAATTGGTGCAGGACTAAAAGTCTGGACCAAAGGTCCGTTTTCTACTAGTGGGAGGGAAGTAAATTTCAAGCTCGCATAGGATCACGACGATCTCTTCCTTTAGCCTGTTGAGTCGCTTGAGGGTGATTGACTTTTTGGAGATCACGTCGAAAATGTTACATAGGCCAAACAGGGTTTCACGGACGTGTTTGTCCATTATACCACGGATCGCAACCGGGAATATCTGCGTCATCATCACGTGACAATCATGAGACTTTATCCCGCTGAACTTCTGTTTGGTTGAGTCTAGGAATCTTGTTATCAGTCCACCGTAACCCAAAGGAATTTTGACTTCAAGAAGGCATTTCATCAATTGTTCGATCTCTTTTCGACTTAGGGTGAAGCAGGAGGGGGGGCAGTAATAATCAGGCAGCTTCACCCTCTTGGCCCTACGACCGTGATCGTCCTGCTCCTCTGTCTCATCAGGCACCTTCTCTCCTTGACCCCCATGAAGCTCTTCTCTCATATTGAAATGAACTAGGTCGTATCTTGCTTTCGGCCCATCTTTGGTTCTCTCCGCCATGTTGAGCAGAGTGCCAAACAAACTCTCGAACACATTCTTTGTCATATGCATTAGATCAAGGCACTGAGGCGTACCGAGAATATTCCAGTACGGCAAGTCCCAAAACACGGACCTCGTCTTCCATACACCCAGGAGAGGTTTTGGTGTCTTCTGCTTCTTTCCCGGCGCAGGGCACTGTTGCCAACCATTCAGTAGCTCTAAGATTTCTTCCTCGGACCTCTGAAGGGGCAGTCCCCGGGGCTCATCTTCGTTGTTGAAGAGGTCTCCACGCTTTCTCCAAGGGTCTTTCTTCGGTAGCCATCTTCGATGACCCATGTAGACGGTTTTTGAAGACCCGGGATCTTTCGGAAGCTGGAGAAACGTCGGATCATCCATGCACCTCACACATGCGTTATGTCCGTGGCACACCTGACCTGCGACATATACGTATCCGAGAAAGTCATGCACAGTACATAGCAAGACAGCTCTCATAGGAAAATATTCTTCTGACACGGCGTCCCATGTGTTAACACCTTCCTCGGCCCATAAGGTGTCTAGCTCATCTTTCAGTAGCTTCAGATAAAGATTGATGTCGTTTCCAGGTTGTTTTGGGCCTTGGATTAGCATGCTCATGTGAATGTACTTCCTTTTCATGCACAACCAGGGCGGGAGGTTGCAAATCCATACAAACACGGGCCAGGTGCTGTGTGTGCTGCTCTGTCTGCCAAACGGATTAAGCCCGTCGGTGCTCGCACCCAACCTGATGTTCCTTGGATCTGCTCCGAAGGTTGGATATTCAGCGTCAACTGCTTTCCACTGACTTGCATCTGAAGGGTGTGTCAGATTTATATTTTCATTACGCTTTGGATCTTTGAGCACTTGCTTTTTTCTTTCCGCGTGCCAGCGCATGAGATCAGCTTCCTTACGGTCCGTGAAATACCGCTGGAGACGGGGAATCAGCGGAAAGTACCAAACAACTTTGCGAGGAGCTTTCTTCCCTTTCTTGTATCGAGCGGCATCACACACTGGACACTTTGTCTTCTCCGCATCCTCTTTCCGATAAATGTAGCAATCATTAATGCACACATGATACTTCTCGTGCGGTAAATCAAAAGGGCAAACGACTTTTTTGGCCTCATCACAACTTTTTGGACAGGTGTTGTCCTCAGGAAGGACACCGTGCCAATATTCCAGACTAGAATCGACGCTTATATCGCTCCATTTGTATCTTGCCTTCATCTGCAAAACATTGAGCGCAACATTCAAACGGGAATCTTCCGCACCGCAACCTGGATACAACGGAGTATTTGCATCTTTCTCGAGTTGCGCCAACTTAGATTGCTCTCTAGAAGCTGCTCTGGAGTTAGTGGTCTTCTTTAGAAGCAGTTCTTGGACATGAGGATCTTGCACGAGTAAAGTTAATGGTGTCTCGTCTTCCATAGCTGTTTCTTCTGCCACCTCATTATCTCCATCATGATCAGGAGGCTCTTCGTTATCATTATTGTGATCATGTTCATGATCTCCATCATAATCAAGAGGCTCTTCATGATCATTATCATGATCATTTCCTGTCGTAGGTGCCTCATTACCTTCATGATCATGGCGGACATTATCGCTCAACCACTGAGTGTGGCCATCCATGAAACCACGCATGAGCAAGTGCTCTAGCAACTTTCCGGAGAAAGGGTTGATCAATCCCACTAGTTTGCATTTTCGACATGGACATCTTATCTCTGTGCGGTTATGTCGAAACATGTCCTCTGTCGCGTGTTTTAGATATCTGTTCACTACAGCTTCACTCATGGCGGCCATTATCGTTCACCTACAAAGTGTAGAACAAACTCATGAGAATCATACATATACCGCGCTTATCACGAAAAATTTCGCCATAACCTTTCTATATGTAGAGGTCATAATAAGAAAGAGTACCGAAATTTGCCGAAACGGAAATGAATCAACATTTTGGCAATAAATCGGCATCACTCTCCTATTTCACACATATTGTGTTACCCGTCATCACAAATTTTAACAAATTTATCCCACTTTCATGCACTTCATGTCAAAATTTGACATTTTCACATAATTTTACATACATAAAGTTCATTTCACACATATTCATAGAAATAGAGCTCGACCTTTGATTCAATACACGTAGGACAAGAGATAACCAAGCCGAAACACCGACGAAATGGCTATGGATTGGCTCAAAAAGGTGAAACTATTTTTTGGGATTGTGAGATAAAACTTTTTGGTGGAAAGTGGTTTTTGGGGGTGGTTTAGCTAGATCTATCAAAAAATCTAGTTTTTATTGGCTAAAAAGAGAGTATTTGAGGGGGGAAAAGAGCAAAATCTCGGGTTGGCTCGTGGTAGAGAGAGAATTCAATGGAGTTAATGGAGGGGAAAGGAGGTGGGTGATGCAATTTAATGCTCTGGTCCCAGGTTACCGCTGGCGAACAAAGATGCAGCTCGCCAGCGCCGCATCTGGACCGCTGGCGAACCAGCTATTTGTTCGCCAGCGGTAGTTGCCACTATCGCCGCCCCAGCCAGGATACAGCCGCCACACTGCCTCTGGCGGGCACATTTCTGTGTTCGCCAGCGCTATGTCATCTACCGCTGGCGAACAAGGACCGCATTCGCCAGCGGTGTTCTTCGGCGACAGCCCCGCCCAGCCCAGATAGAGCGCTGGCGAGCAGGTTTCGTTGTCCGCCAGCGATAGCAGTTTTACCGCTGGCTGTGACGGCTATGCGTTCGCCAGCGGTAACAGCGCTGGCGGTCGTTTTTTCTTGCTCGCCAGTGCTATCCTGGTGGCTATAAGCCTTTTCCTACTAGTGTAACCAATCAAGATACTCCTACTGCTGCAGGTTATACTTTGTAATCCTCTATGCTTAGCCTTTTTTCATCAGATGTGATTTGAAACTGAATGTGGGTTTGCCAAGTCGCTTAGATAGAAAGGGGACATTACACATATATGTGGGTCTCCCGCCTGTGTAGTCGGGGCCGGGCCCTTGAGAGTCTGCTGCGATAGCGGTCGGGACGTATTCTGCAGCAGCATGTTTTTAACCAGCTAAAGTCAGAATGTTTCTCGAGTCCAGCAATTATATATAGCATCCTAGTATGTATTCTGCAGCAATATTTGTGCAGCATGCAGATCACAAAATTCGTGCTCAACAAACTAAAGAGTACCAACCTAAAACTTTGTATAGCTAGAATTTGTACTAAACTTTTTTACAATTATATATCTTACATTTAATATGCAGAAATCTTATTGATTATATTATCTACATATTTGGCATACTAAATAAAATTTAACAGTGTGTCACTGTTTTGTTATTATAGTGTTCTATGGCAAATATTAATGTATCACTAAAAATACTCCTGCAATGTGCTAAATTTAAATTATATTCCACATAAATGTTCATTGTGGAATACATATTTCTTTATATTACTTAGTCTATATGTATATATGTCAAAGTTCTTTGAATAATCTGGTCACATAAATATCTTAACAACGATGTCTAGTGTATAAGTAGATAAAGATATTAATATAACTTCTAGAGTGGATAAATTCTGAATATGTTTCACATATATGGTACTAGCAAATAATACGCAAAAATATTGTAACGAAAAAAAATACTCTTCACTAACCTACGTCCCTCGTGAATGCCAAGCCTTCTTTAAGGAAAACTATTGGCACGTCTAAATGGCAATTAATGGTGGTACTTAGTAACCTGAAAGGAAGCTCGCCAAGCCTTCGTGAACATGCCATGCTCGGGAAAGGAAAACATGTACGACACAGAAGCAACAAATCGTTACTGGAGGTAAAAAAGTTTCAGCTCTCTAACACCCAAATTGCACAGTCGCGAAATGGGCGTGTTGTAGAGAGAAGAGAGTGAAAACGCAGGTGTAGGAAAGGAAGCTACATCACCGAGTAACTTCACCACAATTTACCAATCCGAGTTCTTGTGTTTCAGCCGACATCTTGTGACATTATAACTCACTGCAAAGGGAATACAATCAAGAGAATATGCAAGAATATTTGTCCCATTAAAGAAATAAGGGAAACCACTTCATGTACATACTAGAGGTAAAGACCATGCGACTCAGTTATTTCATCAATAGAAAACACAATGAGAGGTAGGTAAAATTAGGTGTATGCGTGGTGCGTTGCGTTGTTGTATCCGGTTTTCGGTCAGTTTTTCTTATAAACTGATCAATTCACTTCTTCTATATCAGTGAAAAGGCGAGTCTCCTGCCCGGTTAAAAAAAAAAGGTAAACCACAGAAAAGTCTTTATGCTTTCAAGTGATTTAATGAAATAAGTCATGCAACTCTCGACTTATTAAGTGATCCAGATCTTTACTTTACAACACAAAATCTTAACATGCGTGTCTTGACGTTTGAGCTACACAAAATGGCTATTCAAAATTTATAAGTATAGAATGAAAGTCATTATGCTCTTATTAATACCAATTACTAACTTGAAACCAATGATTTTGTAGAAAATAGACGAAAGTGGTAAGTCCTATTGCAAGAATACTCCAGTTTCGAAAATAGAATTATCATAGTTTATTATGAGAATTCTAGTATGAAAAGTCCATTGATCATTGATACGAAAAGAATACTTAGCACACAATGTACCAAAACTTTTATTTCCGATTAGCATGTATCAGAGAGGTTCGCTCTAAAAATATTGTGCTGAGTAATTTGACACATAACAGCACAAAAATTAATTAATTAACCCAAAATTTTCATTATAAATAATTGGATTTTTTAGTCAATTCAGATTATTGTGAAACCTTATTATTACTATTATTGTTATTATTATTTTGTTGCCCAGAAAATCCTTTATTTTGATGTACTAAAGAATAATCACGTAATATGAAAATAATATTTGAGTTCTAAATATTTCTATGAATATGCTTTTTTTGACATTGAAGAATGTTGTTTTGGAACTGCCATTCAAAATTAAATACTTTTTTCTTGTTATATGTTAAAGACATCGGAATATGCATGCACCTAATTTTGACTTGAGGGGGCTGTATGTGTAAAACGTAGTAAGTTATGGGTTGTATACTTTTCTCTTTCGTCTCACAACGGTGAGGCCTCGATGTTGTTGGCAGTTGGTACGTGAGATTATTCTAAAGCCCACAAGTGTGAATTGCTGCGAAATGTGGATTCTCCCGCCTCAATATCATCACAATCAAGAATTTCAATAAACTCTGGAAGAATGGAACGAGTGGCGAATTTGGACAAAACCGATCGCCAAAGATTTGTGGAGGCTTCGACGATTTGGTACTTAGTGGACGAACATAATACACTCTTTAATAATAGAAAAATGTAACTTATCACACAATGCCAGTGTAAAACATTGGATCATACACCGTAGTGCAAAACATAAATCCTTGAGAGCTGCAGTACAAGTCTATCAAAATAAGGCAGCTGATGCTTCTCACTTCAAAAACATATAGGAATTTATTTTTTGAGGGAATTAAATCCTTTCTGGCCCGCTCTGCGTAGCCCACCTATTGGGCTTAGCAACGTTCACTTCCGGCCGGCGCCACCGCTCCGTCTCTCTTTCTCTCGCCGGTCGTCGCCACCACCACCACCGCATCCTCTCCTTCAATGCGCTCCCTCGCCCACGTCTCTTCGCTCCTGCGTCGCGCCACGGCGACCGGCCGTCGAGCCCTTCGAGCTGCCCCAGCCCAGCTGCGCCGACGGCACTAGTATTGTACTAGCTTGCTATTAGTGTATTAGTGTATTGATTGTTAGTCAGCTAATCTAGTCGTTAATTAGACAGTAGCTAGGATAGTTTGTTTGAGTCAAATTCAGTTAGCCGTTTGGTTTCAGCACGAGCTCGCGTTCTGTTGTGCGTGCTGTGCATGTAGGAGCTCGGACCTGAAGGTCATGGTGCTCATGGGATGGCACGAGCAAGCCGGATCGTGGTGTCGAGATAGGATCAAGACACTATAAATAACAAAGTAGAAAACCCTAGAAAAGTTGACACGGTGGCACGAGCGCCTCCTCGCCGCAACCCAGCCGCTAGTAAGAGGTCATGGACGCACGCGCATCGTCCGCATACATCTGTTCCGTTCACCGCTCGTCGCCAAGAAACTCCATGCATGACTTGGTCACACACCCAGGCGTGGGGCATCACCGTACCCGGAGCTTCTTGCTCTCCTCAACGTACGAGCTAGCGGACGAGTAACAACTCTTAGAGCTGAAGCTGTAATAACTTTTGATTTAACCTCTGGCTCTCTGTTTGATATTGTTATTCAAACAGAGAAGCTTTCGCCTACTGGATAAAGCTGAAAGGCACAAGTTCTCAAAAAAAAGATGTGATAACATACCATGTCACACAACACAGCAGTTCATTGGTGATACTCAGGTTCTAGCTAGGGTATCATAGACATCCCCAGAATAGTGACAATATATAGTGCTAGATAACATCGCAGACATAAGACACCATGTCATGTTGAATGCTATTGCTTCTTCTTAAGCCTCCTGTCTAAGGCCGGCAATTTCGCCCATGGACACGTCCGCCCACGGGCACCCGACCCTAATGGGCAGTGTATGGGTTGCTATGTTCGCCCATGGGTCTCGCCCGTGGGCGACCCGATTAGTCATGGGTAGGGTATGGGCAGACATGTGTACCCATGCGCGACCCGATGGATAACCCGATTAGCTGACATGTGGGGTCTCATAGAAAGACATGACTAGAGCCCATGTAATTTCCAGCCTAGTCCAACAGTCCAAATCCAACATGCACCGCACTAAGCCACTAACCTTAGGCGTGACCGTGTCACTCCCCAGTCTCTCCCCGTCCCCGCCGCAATCCCTCTCCCATACTTTCTCTCTGCTAAGTGCTCAGTGCTCACGCCTCACGGTGCTCTCTGCTCCCCTCCCTTTCACGGCAGCAAAACGGCGGCGCCACTCGCTGCCTCCCAAACGACCACGGCGCCACCGTCCCCAACTCACAGCCGGCCTCGATGCCGCCGGCCCCAAGGACCCCGACGCCGCCGTCCCCGACTCCCTGCCGTCCCCAATACACTCTTTGCGGAGTTTCAATTTGTTCTTACTGATGAAGAAGAACCAATGGTAATCCCCGACACCAAGTTTGATGATATCGATGTACTGATGTGTGATGCATTTCAATACTTATTATAATTTTATTGAAATACTGATGCAGTTTGACACATAAAATATGTTATTTTGGAGTGCCAGAATTGACATGATGAGCTGTTGTATGCAGACCCGACGGGCGACCCGACGGGTCGGGTGACCCGACGGGCATGGGCATGCAATCTGACCCACGGGCAGGGTCGTGGGCAGAGAAACTTGCCCATTTATTAAACGGGCATGGGTCTAGAATAGGTCGACCCGACCAAACCCGACCCGATTGCCAGCCTTACTCCTGCCGCTTCAATTCTTTTCATGCAGACTGCTCTCGCTTCCTCTCTGCCTCCTCCCTCTCTCGCCTCACTTCTCTTGCTGCAGAGACAAAGGCAACAGTCACACTTGTCATTGCCGCAAAGCCAAGGACTTTTCCTAGTGGAAACAACTTGATAAACTCCCTGCAGGTAGTAGGTCAAAAGGATATTATATCAACTCTTATCAATCAGTAAAAATAGTGTAGTTTGATATACTCCTAGCGAAGCAATACTTCAGTATTGAAAAAAGAGGTCCAACCCTCTTTTTGATATACTTCAAAAATAGTGCAGTTTCCTAGATATTGAAGTATATAAAACTACAGTTTTGAGTATAACCAAACACCTCAAAGTATTTGATACTTCAATATTTCTAGAAACTAAAGTATTCTTGGAATACTTCAAAAATACAGAGCTCCCAAACGGGGCCTAATTTCCCCATTATATCATTTGCCTTTCCTTAGACATATAATTTCTTACCAAAATATAGTTAATTTTCATTAATTATTAGGGATGACAATAAAAAATAATACATTGTACAACTTATAATTTTGCCTTCTCTAAATGACATGAATGGCTAAGAGAAGGCACACCCCAAAAATATAATTAATTATCATCAATTATTAGGGATGACAATAAAAGATAATGCATTGTACAACTTATGATTTTGCCTTCTCAAGATGACATGAATGGCTAAGAGAAGAAACGCCTTCTCTACCATTTTACATGCCCTAAGAGCGGTTTAGCTTGGTTTCCGGTTTGTAAAATTCCAACACGCATAGTCGTAAAGCTTAGCTGGGTTGAAACCGGTCCAACCCGTGGAAACCTTTCAGACCGTGGAATACGAGCAGCCCGGGAAGAGAGGATCAGAGGAAGACGCACAGCGCCACCGATGCCATGCAGGCCGCCATGACGCGCTCTCCTCTGCTCCTCATCATTCTTCTCCTCATGACCTGGTCGACCACGGACAATGACGGTCACGGCACGCACACCTCCAGTACGGCCGGGTTCCGCCGTTCGCGGCGCCGACCTTACACACCTGGGATGGCCAAGGCATGACGCCGCGCGTGGCCGCGTACAAGGTGTGCTGGGTCGGCGGCTGCTTCAGCTCCGACATCCAAGGGAACGGAGGTCGCCATGGCCGATGGCTTCGACGTGCTCTCCCTCTTCTTTGGTGGCGGCACATCGCACTACTACCACGACAGCATGCGATTGGCGCTGTACGTACGGTGCCAAACCGTTTACACCGTGGCTAACGGTGCGGTTTAAGGAAACTGTGGAAACCGTCTTAAACCGGGAATGCACAGGGTTACGGTTAACATTTTAGTCAAGCTCTACCCATGGAAATGCTAATTCCAAGATTTGCTGAGTGTCATCTACGTTAAAGAACATATTTATCCAAAAACAAAACAAAATGATTATAGTAGGAGAAAATCTTAGTCTTGTGAATAATTTCGATATTGGGAGTGTTTAATCCTGAGAAGATGGGAGACAACGATGGTATTCATGTAGATAGATGATAACACAATACAGTAGGCCAACATATAGCTCATCTTACACATACATACTTAACTCACACACATAAGATAACTTGTACTCAAGTTCTAGCAGATAATAAGAATTTCTACAATTATGGTGATATTGTGCTGGAAAGTAAGTCGATATCCGCCGTCCATCAAGGTCTTCATTTCACCAGTGCCTCAGACAACCTCCCTCTCTTCTGCAAGTGGGCTTTTGACCTTCCATCCCAAGGCGTCCAAACCAATGGCAACCGCAGTTCCAAATGAAACAGTCGCAACTCCCTTTACCACATTGGTAGCCCACTTTGATGCCCTTAAACGGCGCCTACATGCAGGTGAAAGAAGCTTATAAGAACAAATAAACTCCCGCAAGACAGGGAAGAAGGCATGCAAAAATATTTCAAATCAGCATATGTTTGATACTGTACCACTGTGGGTCCTCTGGCCTTAGTTTGACGTGCACAGCGAGAGTTTGGAGCAGCCTTTTGTTTCCCCAGACCTCCGCCTGAGATAAGACCTCATACAGCTCCTCTTTCTTCTGCTGAACTTGTTGGGGCTGGAAAAACATGCAAGATGATCCGAGTTCAGTAAAGCTATTAGCTGCTGATAACAATAATGGAGCGAGTTCGATATAGATTGCACGATTAAGAGAATAAGCTGTGTTAGGAGCAGGTATAAGTGGTGGCTGCAAACCGAAGGGCGCAACTGGGGACGGCTTCGCTTACTCTACACAAAGTAAGAGGCTGCCCAAGGAAGATTCGGTATGGGCAGTGTAGAGAGTGCATACGACATAATGATGAGTAGTATTATCAAGCACTAAGATGTCAGAAGTGCAGCAACGAATTGATCATCTCATATGGTGTTATTTGCAACACAACCAGGAAGTCCGAGGTTTTTTCTCTCTAATGATGCTACTAACGTGGTTCTAATAATCTCACAACCTTTCTCTAGTTTGGAATACAATTGGTGCAGTGCCGATTATGTAGAAAAATAAATTGCTGGAAATCAACCAGGAAGACAAGGTTATCTGTGTAACGATGCTTCTTGGGTGGTTCTAACAATCTTACAGCCTTTCTCTTGTTTGTAGAATAACAGTAGTAACCACAGTACTTGCTGCTGTTTCGATGATGCAGCAAAAAAAATGGTTGGAAATCAGCCAGGGAGACGAGGTTGTCTCTCTAATGATGCTAAATCATCCTCCAGCGTGAATTAGAACAGCTATCTCAACAACTAGTGCTGATTCGAGGATTATGGCTCGCTATATCCGCGCATGGAGCGAAATAAATGGCTCAAGAGAATCACGCAAAAAAAAAGAGAGAGGTCAATTTCTTGTGGTGATGATACCGTAACGGTGGTCATGCGCCTTGGAACGAGAAGGTGTCGCTCCTCCGCAGCAGCCGGTGGTGTGACCGCCGCCTGGGTTCGCTGGAGCACGGAGCCGCCGATCCTCTTCACCCCCTGTCGAAGAAGCGCCGCCATCGTCGCCGGCCTGCAAAAAGGTAGGGATTAGGGGAAGTCCGTCATGAATCCACACTGCCGGACGCTCCTCCTCGCCGACGTACCCACTGGGTTGGAGGCGGAGGCCGAAAGAAGGGAAATTTCGGTGGATTTTGGTCATCATACCTTGCGGATCTGGGAGTTCTTGCTCCTTAGGGTTAGGGTTCCTCGTTCCTCTTCCGGCTCCTCCGACTCGTAAAGAAAACAAGAGAGTAAGAGCATCCCCACTCGCGCCCCCCATATGGCGTGCAAAACGGCCCTTTTTCAGCCCATATGGGGGGGGGGGGGTTTAGAAATTAGGGTCCGACCGGTGCCCAATCGTGCCCCCCAATTGAAACAATTTAAAATTTTGAAATTTAATAACTTTTATAGATAGTTCGGCGGTTACACGATAATTTGCATAAACATAAAATATTTAAACTAAAAACGGCCTCGGCCGAGGCGGTAGTACATCTCCGCGGCGTAGTCGCCCTCGCCGTCCTCGTCGTCGGGCTCATCCTTGGGGCGCCGCATCGTCGGGCCGTGGCTGCAGCCCGCGCCGGGGTCATGGCGCCTGCGGCCAGCCGGCCTGACGAAAGGCCCCGTGATGTGGACGTCGTCGTCCTCGTCGGGGGCGATGTAGAGGCCGCGGCGGCGCTCCTCGCGAAGCCGCTCCTGATGCGCCTTGTGCCCGGCCTCCTGTTGCGCCTTGTGCTCGGCCTGCGACCACGCCTCTGCGAACTCGGGGGTGGCCGCGGGGACATCGTTGAAGGACGCCATCATGGCGGCGCGCAGTCCCGGGAACTCCTCGTTGTCGTCCTCGAGCTTCAGTTGGACGGCCGCCGCCTTGTACTCCAGGGGCGGCGACCACTCCTTCTTCACCGGGCGCGATGTAGACGGGCCCGGGCGGGAGGACGAGCCTAGCCGGGGGTGGCCGCAAGGCGATGAAGGCTGGCGGCGGCGGCGGAGAGGCGCGCTGTCCTCCTCGTCCTTCACCTGCTGCAGCGGCTGTGCGGGCGAGTAGCGCGGGGACGAGCCGTAGGGCGAGTAGCGCCCCGTCGACCCGCCAGAGCGCGACGAAGAGCCCCCAGACGCCATGCGCCGAGCACCCCATTGCTGGGGGTAGCGTGGCCGCGACGGCATCGTCAACGGGGGATTTTTCCCGTTGGCGATGTAGTCCATGACGTACGCAAGCAAGCGTACGCCCGGGAGCACCCCCACCAGCGCCGCCGGCCCTCGGCGTTGAAGTTGGTCGGTGGCGGGCCGGAGCCATCGTAGGTGTTGATGCGGTCCTGTCGCTGCTGCTGGAAGAAGGCGTTCCACGTAGCGACGTTATCCGGGTTCCACTGCGGGTCGTTGCGTTCCTCCGCCGTCAGCTCGTTCCAGAAGTGGTCGAAGATGGCAAGGGCGCGCTCACGGCCGGTGATACGTCTCAAACGTATCTATAATTTTTTATGTTCCATGATTTATATACACTTTTATATACACTTGCTACATGATTTATATACACTTTTATATCATTTTATGCATTTTCTGAGACTAACCTATTAACAAGATGCCACATTGCCAGTTGCCTGTTTTCTGCTGTTTTTGGTTTCAAAAAAGTTGTTAAAGAAATATTCTCTGAATTGGACAAACTTTACGTCAAAGTTCTTATTTTTCTCGGGAGGTTCCAGAACATCGAAGAAGTCACGGAGGGGAACCCCGAGGGGCCCACACCCCCTCGTGGCGCGGCACCCCCCTGCCGCGCGAGCACGGGGTGTGGGGCCCTCGTGGCTCCACCGCCTTCGCCCCTTCGCCTACTTATACCCCTCGGATATCTAAGCCCTAGGAGGCGACCCTTTTTCCTCCACGAAGTCCAGAGCCGCCGCCGCCGTCAAACCTACACCGGGAGGGTTCAGAAGCTCTTCCCGGCACCCTGCCGGAGAGGGGAATCATCACCGGAGGGCTCTGCATCACCATGCCCGCCTCCGGACTGATGCGTGAGTAGTTCATCCTTGGACTATGGGTCCATAGCAGTAGCTAGATGGTTGTCTTCTCCTCTTGTGCTACCATGTTTAGATCTTGTGAGCTGCCTATCATGATCAAGATCATCTTTATGTAATGCTACATGTTATTTTTGCTGGGATCCGATGAATATTGAGTACTATGTTATTGCTTCATAATATATCTTGTGAGTGCGTTGTTTATGATCTTGCATGCTCTCCGTTGCTAGTAGATGCTCTCGCCAAGTAGATGCTTGTGACTACAAGAGGGGGTATTTATGCTCGATAGTAGGTTCATGTCTCTATTTAATCTGGGGTAGTGAGAGCAAGCTCTAAGATTGTAGATATACTGTTGCTACTAGGGATAAAACAATAGTATTTTATCTAAGGGTATTTGTATTACTTACATTACACACATTGCCTAATGCAATAATCTGTTGCTTGTAACTTAATACTGAAAGGGGTGCGGACGCTAACCGGAAGGTGGATTATTAGTCATAGATGCGGTTGGAACGGTCTATGTATATAGTTGTAATGCCCAAATAAATATCCCACTAGACATCATAACTATTGTATATGCATCATTATGCACTTCTTTATTCTGTCAATTGCCCAGCTGTAATTTGTTTACCCACATGTAATTATTATTTATGGAGAGACACCACAAGTGAACTGTGGACCCCGGTCCTTTTCTCTAAACTGATAAACAATCCTACTGCAATCCTGTTACTTTCATTCTCTGCAAATAAACACCATCCACACATACGTTTAATCCTTTTGTTACAGCAAGCCAGTGAGATTGACAACCTCACTGCCAAGTTCGGCCAAAATACTTTGCTTGTGTTGTCTGCAGGTTCCACATCAACTACACCAGCATTTTTCTGGCACCGTTGCCACCTTGAGAAGATTCCTAGTTTCCTACTGGTTCGATAACCTTGGTTTCACAACTGAGGGAAACTTGCTGCTGCACTACTTCATACCTTCCTCTTGGGGTTCCCAACAACACCTCACCGGTGCATCAAACTCTTTTCTGGCGCCGTTGCCGGGGAGACTAGATTCTTCTACGAGGGGAGTCTCTCACATCCAATCTTTTTATTTTGTTATTGTCTTGCTTAGTTTATTTTTATTATTGCCTTGTTTGTTTAATATCAAAAATATAAAAAATTAGTTACTTGCATTGTTATTTTTATTTCGGTTTAGTATTTATTATTTCGGTTTTTTATAATTGTTATTTCGGTATGTTTTTTATTTTGCTGAAAATGGGTAGTCCAGAAGTTGAAGTTCATTCGTTTAAACAACAAGGGGGAGAAAGTTTGAAAGATGCATGGTATAGGATAAATGATGCTCATCAAAAATGCACTAAGAAACATTCCACTTTAATCTTTCTTAGGAATTTTTATGTTGGTATTTCTAGTTGGTATAGGTATGTTCTTGACACTCTTACGGGGGGTAACTTTCTTGGTGCACCTGCTTTTGAAGCCTGCAAGTTAATTGAAAGTTTAGTAGGATCACCACCACCTATTAAAAAAACTAAAACTGAGATCACTTTGGAAGATGTTATTAAAAGGTTGGATTCTATGGAGAATTTTTTTCTTGATAATGCTAGCAAGGCTAATGAATCAATAGAGGATATTAATGGAAGAAACACTGCTTTAGAAACTAGCAACACCCTTGACACTCATAATCATAGGATATATGAATTAGAAGAGGCTATGGAAACTTTAAGTTCAACTTTTTCCTCTATTAAAACTAAGAAAGAGAAAGCCTTTGTAGGAAGGGAGCAAAAGTTTATATATATTCCAAAACCCAAACCCCCTAATATGCCTAAAGATGATGGTAATGATTTACGTAATAGGACACCCTCATGGATACCTAAAGCACCTATTGCAACCAACAATGTCTTGGATGAAATTATTGATGTTGATGCTTCATCTCTTGAAAATACTTCAATATCTCTTTCTGTGTCTAGCTGAAAGGCGTTAAAGAAAAGCGCTTATGGGAGACAACCCACTTTTTATTTCTGTTATTTTATTTTGTTAAGTCAAGTAACATGTCTACCTCTGTAGAATTTTCTTTGTATATTTAGTTTATTGCATTGTTGTGTGAAGTTAAGCCTCTAGTACAAAGTTGACGCTAGATTTGGATTGCTGTGCTGAAACAGTTTTCTGCTGTCCACCGTTAAATTCATAACTCTTTACAGAAACATCAAATGGACCTGGGATTTTGTGTGCGTGATCCTCAGATATGTATGCAACTTTCATTAGTTTTGAGTTTTCTGATTTGAGCAAGTTAAGTGACTCGAACAAAATCGTCTTTACGGACTGTTCTGTTTTTGACAGATTCTGCCATTTATTTTGCAATGCCTCTTTTAATATTTTGAATGGATCTTTTTGTTCCATAAAGTATCATTGGCTGTAGCTAATATCCAGTAGCATTGGTAACAATTGTGTTCATGCAGAATATAAGAATTTTTGATTATGCACTAACCCTCTAATGCAGTTTACTTTGAGTTTGGTGTGGAGGAAGTTTTCAATGATCAAGAGAGAAGGATGATGTTATGTGATCAAGAAGATGAAAGAGCCAAAGCTTGGGGATGCCCCTGTGGGTCACCCAAGCATATTTCAAGAAGACTCAAGCGTCAAAGCTTGGGGATGCCCAAGGCATCCCCTTCTTCATCAACAAACTATCAGGTCATCTCTAGTGAAACTATATTTTAATTCCAACACATCTTATGTGCTTTACTTGAAGCGTCTGTTTGTTTTTATTTTTATTTTTGTTATTTTCATTCTCTGAATAAAATGGATCCTAGCATTCCTTTGTGGGAGAGAGACACGCTCCGCTTTTTCTTATGAATACTCGTATTCTTCACTTATATTTGTTGAGTATTCTTCTATGTTATTTCAATACTATTAGCTCTTGTTTTTCATGCATCTCTTGTTGGAGCTGTTAGTTTTTCATATGTTATACTCTCATATCTCAATGTTATATACTTGGAGAGTTTATCTTTAAATAAGTTGATTGATGTTTGGTTGGAAACAGAAAATGCTAAATGTGGTAGATGGTATAATGAAAAGATATACATGCTCTTATGGATTGTTATCTTATATGTTGTGGTGCTTGGCAATTGTTTTGAGCTCTCAAGTAGATTATGTTTAAGCTTTTACATCATGTAATTAAAACCTATTAGTGAAGAACTACCGTAATGCTTGTTGAAATTTGGTTTACATGTTTGGTATCTTTAAGGTCTAGATATTTTCTATTAAAGGTGTTTGAACAACAAGAAAGACAATGTAGAGTTTTATAATACTTGCAATATGTTTTTATATATGTCTTGTTGTCATAGTTTATACTTGTGTTTGCTTCAAATAACCTTTCTAGCCAAAGCCTTGTACTGAGAGGGAATGCTTCTCGTGCATACAAAACCTTGAGCCAAAACCCATGCCATTTGTGTCCACCATACCTATCTACTACATGGTATTTCCTGCCATTGCAAGCAAATACTTCGTGTGCTACCTTTTATTATTCAAAACCTATTATCTCTTATTTGTGTCAATGTTTATTAGCTCATGAGGAAGTATGAGGAAGTATGTGGTGTTATGGATATCAACCTTGTCATTTGCTTTTAGACAGACTTTCACAACCGGACTACTGGCATATACATCCGCTTATCCATTAACTTTGCAAAAAGAGTTGGCAAATGGGGTGCCCAGTCCCAATTAATTACAACTTTAACCGCTGCAATCTCTTCACATTTTTGCCCTGATCTAGTCAGTCAAGCAATGACAAAAGTTTTTAACTATATGTGTAAACAAAAAAGATAAGAGGGATGATCTACCTTGCTGGTAGAAATAACGTCCTTCATGGGAGCCGCTCTTGAAAGTATGGTTGACAAGGGGGGTAGAGTGCCCATTACCATTCGTTGACAACAACAAACACCTCTCAAAACTTACTTTTATGCTCTCTATATGATTTAAAAAACTTATAAAAATTAAAAAGCTCTAGCACATGTTTGTATCCCTGCTTCCCTCTGCGAAGGGCCTTTCTTTTATTTTATGTCGAGTCAGTTTACCTACTTCTTTCTGTCTTAGAAGCAAACACTTGTGTCAACTGTGTGCAACAATTCTTATATGCTTACTTATTGCACTTATTATATTCCTTTGTGTTGACAACTATTTATATGATATACATGTTCAAGTTGAAAGCCAATGCTTAAACTTATATCTTCCTTTGTGTTGCTTCAATGCTATTTTACTTAGAGACTATTGCTTTATGAGTTAACTTTTATGTGAATCATTTTGATGCTTGTTTGAAAGTACTATCCATGAAAAGTTTTTTCTTATATGATATAGTTGTTTACTCCTTGTCTATTTGTTAGCAAACTATAAACCATTGCTTTGAATCACTTCATTCATAACATGAGCCTTACATGATCAAGATTGTGTGAAGCATGTCACTTCAGAAATTATTCTTGTTATTGTTTTACCTACTCGGGACGAGTAGAACTAAACTTGGGGATGCTTGATACGTCTCAAACATATCTATAATTTTTTCTGTTCCATGCTTATATTATACCACTTGCTACATTTTGTATATACACTTTTATATCATTTTATGCATTTTCTGGGACTAACCTATTAACAAGATGTCATAATGCCAGTTGCCTGTTTTTTGCTGTTTTAGGTTTCAGAAAAGTTGTTAAAGAAAAATTCTCGGAATTGGACAAACTTTACGTCAAAGTTCTTATTTTTCCCGTGAGGTTCCAGAACATCGAAGAAGTCACGGAGGGGAACCCCAAGGGGCCCACACCACCTCGTGGCGCGGCATCCCCCTGCCGCGCGAGCATGGGGTGTGGGGCCCTCGTGTCTCCACCGCATTCGCCCCTTCGCCTACTTATACCCCTCGGATATCTAAGCCCTAGGAGGCGACCCTTTTTCCTCCACGAAGTTCAGAGCCGCCGCCGTCGTCAACCCTAGATCGGGAGGGTTCAGAAACTCTTCCCGGCACCCTGCCGGAGAGGGGAATCATCACCGGAGGGCTCTACATCACCATGCCCGCCTCCGGACTGATGCGTGAGTAGTTCATCCTTGGACTACGGGTCCATAGCAGTAGCTACATGGTTGTCTTCTCCTCTTGTGCTACCATGTTTAGATCTTGTGAGCTGCCTATCATTATCAAGATCATCTTTATGTAATGCTATATGTTGTGTTTGCTGGGATCCGATGAATATTGAGTACTATGTTATTGCTTCATAATATATCTTGTGAGTGTGTTGTTTATGATCTTGCATGCAACCCGTTGCTAGTAGATGCTCTGGCCAAGTAGATGTTTGTGACTCCAAGAGGGGGTATTTATTCTCGATAGTAGGTTCATGTCTCTATTTAATCTGGGGTAGTGACAGCAAGCTATAAGATTGTAGATGTACTGTTGCTACTAGGGATAAAACAGTAGTACTTTATCTAAAGGTATTTGTATTACTTACATTACACACATTGCCTAATGCAATAATCTGTTTCTTGCAACTTAATACTGAAAGGGGTGCGGACGCTAAGCGGAAGGTGGATTATTAGTCATAGATGCGGTTGGAACGGTCTATGTATATTGTTGTGATGCCCAAATGAATATCACACTAGACATCATAACTATAGTATATGCATCATTATGCACTTCTTTATTCTGTCAATTGCCCAGCTGTAATTTGTTTACCCGCATGTATGTTATTATTATTTATGGAGAGACACCACTAGTGAACTGTGGACCCCGGTCCTTTTCTCTAAACCGATAAACAATCCTATGGCAATCCTGTTATTTTCATTCTTTGCAAACAAACACCATCCACACATACGTTTAATCCTTTTGTTACAGCAAGCCAGTGAGATTGACAACCTCACTGTCAAGTTGGGGCAAAATACTTTGCTTGTGTTGTGTGCAGGTTCCACATCAACTACACCAGCATTTTTCTGGCGCCGTTGCCACCTTGAGAAGATTTCTAGTTTCCTACTGATTCGATAACCTTGGTTTCACAACTGAGGGAAACTTGCTGCTGCACTACTTCATACTATCCTCTTGGGGTTCCCAACAACACCTCACCGGTGCATCAGCCGGCGGGCACTGGCGGCACCGGCACGCCGCCGACGTTGAGCCCCCCCCCCCCCCCCCCCCACACACACACCCCCCCGAAGGACATCGAAAGTCCGACGGGGCGGGTACCCAGCCTCGAAAAGGGCCTCCGCCTCTCTCTTCAGCAGCGAGCGGAAGCCGAAGCCGTTCGCGGCGGGGGCGGTGTCGTCGTAGCGGCTCGTGGCGGCTAGAGCTCTGAGCGCGGTGGGGAGGTGGCTGCAGTTGGAGAGCGCGGTGTGTACTGTGCAACATCTCCGCCGAAGGGATTTTATAGCGGGGCGGCGAAGGGGTAGGCCAGGGAGCGGTGGCCGCATTAACACCGACGAGACGCGTCATTAGCTGCGGCAGTCCGCCTGACCACTACGTCGCAGGCGCAGAAGGCGAGCAGGCCATAAACGCGGCGCGGAAGGCGAGCAGGCCATAAACGCGGCGCGGATGGCGAGGAGGAAGACGACCGATCGGTCAAATTTTCCCCGCGAACGGTCGCGAGTCACTGCCAGCGGTGGCCCACCACGCTAAAGCGGTGCGCGCGTTTTTTTCCCGCCGAAACGTCGTCGCGCCGGCGCTCCCGCTAGCCCCCCTGTGTATTGGGTTCGGCCTGGGGGTGCCGGAGTTCTAGTTGGGCCGAGCCGGCGTGATTAAGGAAATAGGGGCCGCGGCTGGGCGAATTTTTTTGCGCCGACGCCCCCTATTAGCCTTTGGGGGGCGTGAGTGGGGATGCCCTAAGTGGTTTTTTTTTAGAATAACTAAGTGGTTTCTTGCGCTCTCTAGAACGTCCAGTCATCTTATTTATGCCCGCGAGAAAGCCCAGCCCAACTTTATACGATCCCCACCTGCCTGTCCGAGGCTAACCACCGCCTGAAGGCGCCCCGATAATGGGCCGGCCCATTCCGTGCGTCCTACTTTTTTCCTTTCCTTTTCTATTAACTTTTTTCTTCTTTTTAGGACTTTTATAAAATCATTCAACTTTGGGACGGCTCCATTGACCATCTCTTTCTAGTTCTTTTCGTTCTTCTACGGTTACTAGATTTGGGACGCGGCTTGCCGCGCGCCACCTGGTTTTAAGATAATTTATTAGACCATTGGTAACGCTCGGTTCATCGCCTATTGCATGGACACCATCGTGGTAATGTTAAAAGGAAAAAAATAAAGCGTAGAACCCACAACACGGCACGGCAGCATCACCCCGGCTAGTCTACAGATATACTGCCGGCTATCTAAGTGTCAGGAGATGCAGGTTCAAATCAAGCGCTCATGCTTCAATTTATCTATCAAGTTGCTACAATACCTTGCCTATCTAAATTTACAAGATAGCCATGAAACACATTACAACTTAAGACTACAATATGAAAACCAAAGAGAAGAGCGTGCTCAACCAAAAATAATCGAGGGTTTCATGTAGGTCTAAGAGTCAACCAAAGATCTTACACATAGCTGATCATGTCCACATAGCATCAAACACACAGATAACTTGGTCAAGCAGACCAGACACATTTCTAGAATCACGATAGTACAACTATTTCCGCCATGCTTGCTTCTCCATCAGAGTCTCAACTTGATTACCCTTATACATTGCAACCTGCTATTTCACTTGATTTTCCCTCTCCATTTTCACCTGCTTCACTGTTGCGGCATAGTTCCATAACATCATTAAAAATAGCAACAAATGAAACAAACACAGCCATCCCAGTTGCGTCCACAAAATTGCTAATCCTTCTGGCTACCTTCAACCGGCGCCTACATGCAGGTGAACGAGATTATAAGAATCAATCAAACACCTGCCAAACAGGGAAGAAGAAGGCATGCAAAAATATTTCATATCATCAGCATATGTTTGATATCGTACCACTGTGTGTCGTCTGGCCTTGGATTGACGTGCACAGCAAGATCCTGGAGCAGCCCCCTGTTTCCCCAGCTCTCCACCTGAGATAAGACCTCATACAGCTCCTCTTTCTTCTGCTGAACTTGTTGGCGCTGGAAAGACATGCAAGATGATCCGAGTTCAGTAAAGCTATTAGCTGCTGATAACAATAATGGAGCGATTTCGATATAGATTGCACGATGAAGAGAATAAGCTGTGTTAGGAGCAGATATAAGTGGTGGCTGCAAACTGAAGGGCGCAACTGGGGACGGCTTTGCTTACTCTACACAAAGTAAGAGGCTGCCCAAGGAAGATTCGGTCTGGGCAGTGCATACGACATAATGATGAGTAGTATTATCAAGCACTAAGATGTCAGAAGTGCAGCAACGAATTGATCATCTCATATGGTGTTATTGGCAACACAACCAGGAAGTCCGAGTTTTTTTTTCTTTCTCTAATGATGCTACTAACGTGGTTCTAATAATCTCACAACCTTTCTCTAGTTTGGAATACAATTGGTGCAGAAAAATAAATTGCTGGAAATCAACCAGGAAGACAAGGTTATCTGTGTAACGTACGATGCTTCTTGGGTGGTTCAAACAATCTCACAGCCTTTCTCTAGTTTGTAGAATAACATTAGTAACCACAGCACTTGCTGCTGTTTCGATGATGCAGCAAAACAAATGGTTGGAAATCAGCCAGGGAGACGAGGTTGTCGCCCTAATGATGCTAAATCATCCTCCAGCGTGAATTAGAACAGCTATCTCAACAACTTGTGCTGATTCGAGGATTATGGCTCGCTATATCCGCGCATTGAGCGAAATAAATGGCTCAAGAGAATTCACGCAAAGAAAAAAAAAAAAAAAAGAGGTCAATTTCTTGTGGTGATGATACCGTAACGGTGGTCATGCGCCTTGAAACGAGAAGGCGTCGCTCCTCCGCAGCAGCCGGTGGTGTGACCGCCGCCTGGGTTCGCTGGAGCACGGAGCCGCCGATCCTCTTCGCCCCCTGTCGAAGAAGCGCCGCCATCGTCGCCGGCCTGCAAAAAGGTAGGGATTAGGGGAAGTCCGTAACAAATCCACACTGCCGGACGCTCCTCCTCGCCGACGTACGCCACTGGGTTGCAGGCGATGGACAAAAACAAGGGAACAATCGGTGAATTTTGGTGCCTATACCTTGCGGATCTGGAAGTTCTTGCTCTTTAGGGTTAGGGTTGCTCGTTCCCCTTCTGCTTCCGCCGACCGACAGGCAAAGAACGCCAACTCTTGTTCTAATATATGTATACGCGCAAGAAAGCCCGGCCCTCCTCTAATACCCGCTGGAGGCCCTATTCAATCACTACCACGCGCGGCTTCCTGGGCCTGGCCCATTAGCTGGGTCATGAATTTTAAAAACAATTCATGAATTTAGATTCGAAAAATGTTTCACAAATTTCAAGAACCATTTTTTAAATTTGAATTCAAAATCACAAACATTTTCAAAATCTGAACACTTTCATATGTTAGCTTTACTGACAAATATTTGGTATTGTACTACTATAGCAGAAGTCGCCACATGCGACGGCCTAGGCAACACCCACCCCAGACGATCTTGGACGTGCTGGCCGTCGGCGTTCCTCGGCTCCGCCGCCAAGGCACCTATTAGAGCATCTCCACCTGCACCCCTAATCGAGGCTCAATTGGGGGTGCCGGACATGTGTCCGGCCATATTTTCGGTGAATTTTGGTGCCTATACCTTGCGGATCTGGGAGTTCTTGCTCCTTAGGGTTAGGGTTCCTCGTTCCCCTTCCGATCCTCCGACTCGTAAAGAAAAGAAGAGAGTAAGTGGTTTCTTGCGCTCTCTAGATCGTCCAGTCATCTTATTTATGCCTGCCAGAAAGCCCAGCCCAACTTTGTACGATCCCCATCTGCCTGTCCGAGGCTAACCACCGCCTGAAGGCGCCCCAATAATGGGCCGGCCCATTCCGTGCGTCCTACTTTTTTCCTTTCCTTTTCTATTCACTTTTTCTTTTCTTTTTAGGACTTTTATAAAATCATTCAACTTTGGGACGGCTCCATTGACCATCTCTTTCTAGTTCCATTGACCATTTGTTTCTTTTCTTTTCGTTCTTCGAGCCCTTGCGTTTTACTGTGTTTCTCAAAAAAAAAAAAAAAAAAAAAAAAAAAAAATGGGACGCGGCTTCTCCCTCGCCGTCCTGCTTCCGCTCCCTTCCTCCTCCTCCTTCTCGATGTCCTCGACCTTGCGTATCCACTCCCCGCCGCAGGCGCCCAGGCCGCGCCCCAGCTCCCGCTCGAGGAGCTAGAGCGCGTGTGCCGCGTGGGGAGCGGCGCGCCCTCAACGACCACGAGCCGCCGCCAAACTCAGTCATGGGTGACGACTAGGTGAGCATCCTCTGCCCCCCCCCCCCCCCCCCAAGCGAGGGGCAACTCAATCTCACACGGGAGTAGCAAAACCAACGCGGGGCGGAGAGATCCGGGGGGCACCGTGCCGGCCGGCCGGCCGGAGTGGACGCGGCCGTGAAGCAGGAGATCTTGCTCGACCTCATTAGTTTTTCATTGATTTGTGTGTGATTAATTCCTATGATTTTGCGGGAGTGAGTTTCTGTCTTTTAATTTTCTTTCCTGTCAATCTCTGTTTCATTGTTTTGCAGGTCCGTCGCAGGCTTTCCTTTTCCTCGGCTCCTCCAGTTTCGCTTCAGTGCCATGGGCTTCGAGATTCCACGGTTCTATCTTTTATGCGTGCGAGGCGTAGTAGACCACTAGGCTTTCGCTGAGGTCGCGGGTGATCCAATGATCCTTCTATTTCCGTTCGTCTTTGGTTATTAGTCTCCTGATACGCCGTTTGCAGGGCAACCGATGAGCTACTTGGTCGCAGCCGGCTGCAGCGTGCTGGAGCTCTTGGCGGACCGCGTGCGCTTTGTTCTAGTGGCACACAACAAGGTGGAAGCATTTAGTTTCACAATCTTCTCTGGAGGCATCAGTTGCCATTTGTTGTTTACCAGAAAGCCATAATACTGAAATATGAGTCATTACATAGACAGTTGTAAATATGTTTTGATGGGTTCAGAATGGTATGTTTTAATACGTTGTCTCGGCTGGAGTGGCCGAGCTTGTCGGGCTGCCGCAGGTCCTGCCCGTCGGGGTGATGTGTCCGGCGTCGCCAAGAGAAGACGTCGCGCGTTACCGGAGAAGACGCTTCGGCATCGTCGGAGAAGACGCCGCCGACCCCGATGCCATCACCGGCAGCCTCCCCTGGTAGCACCGCCACACTCCTAAGGTAGCACCACCGGCATAAGCGGACCCAGGAAATTTTGAAAGCCCGGGCAAACTCCTAGTTTAGAGACTAATTAAGCTAATTTGACCTATGATGAACAGTGGACGTAGGCTTGCCGGCCGGCCGGAAGCCCGGGCGCTTGCCCGGGCATAGGGGCGGTTGGGTCCGCCACTGACCACCGGACATTGTTGTGGCAAGGCTTTTTACATGCGTTGCAATTCGCCCATGCTAGAGGTGGTGCTGCAAATTGTGGTCGTCGCCGGTACTTTCCACCTCGTGTCTTCCCGGAACAGATAACCTCTCGCCACCTTGTGCGTCGGGTATTACGGTATGCATTAACACAATACGTCTTGCTCGCGAATGAAGCCCCAGCGCTATCCCCAACCAGAACCCCCATTCCGCTCCCTCCTCCCCTAGCACTGCCGCCTGCTTCGCCTCCCGCGCTCCACGAAATCTGGGGACGGACGGACTAAGCGCGACGGAACCCAGCAGGCGTCGGCCGCGCGGGACGAGGGAGTGGGCGGAGTCGTCCAAGTGGCGCCGCTGCTTCTGCCTGCGGCCTTGGGAAGAGACGAAGGGGTTTGAAGAGAAATGTGGAGACCGGACCGGGGAGCGGAAAGCGAGACGGGTTCGGAGATCTGTTTTGTGCTCGCCTTTTCGCCAGGTGTATCCGCTCTTGTCTCGCGTGCGAATGATGAGCTGGAGCGGGCTGGGGCTCACTGGCAGGTGGGGAACTTGTGCCGTGGGGGGGCCGGCCCGCAGCATGGTTGCAACTGATCCATGGGCTCCACCGCACGTGGGCGGTGTTGACGGCGTGAGCGGTGGAGCTGGAAAAGAAGCAACTGATCCATGGGCTTGCGATTCCGCGATCCGAAGCTTCCTCCCCTTGCTCGCCGTCCATCTTCGCCTGGAAAGAAGAAGGTCCGGTGCGTACCCTAATCGCCTCGAAGAGGTCATGTGTTATCTCCAGAGTCCGTCGCTAATCATTCCGTGCAAACGTCACCTCGTCGATCCATCGTGTGCGCCGCCGAGGTTCGCCTTATAACCTCTCACCACCTCGTGCGTCGGGTATTACGGTATGCATTAACACAACACCGCCGAGGTTCGCCTTATAAAACCCTAATTAAAATCTTCGCATGGTTGATATGTTTTTTTTTTCCCGCATCTTGTGGATTTTCGATTACTGAGAGTACTCGGCCCGCAGGCCATAGTGGGCTACACCAACATTGCACAGACGAGATTGTTTGCACACAAAGCTCAACAAAACAAAAAAAAAACTTGTCTACACACGATATTATTATTATTATAAGGGGAAAAAAGATCTCATGGTGGCACGGTGCGTGCGTCGTGGTCCATACCATACGGCTTTGTCTGTCCCGATCGCCAAGGAGGCATTTATTAAACCGGGCCGGGGCTGGTGGGTAGGTGGGGGCGGTTGGAGCCAATGAGCGAGCGAGCACACGGATGCTGTGCTTCCCGTAGCGGCCCGCGCGCCGTCCGATCACATCCAACGGTGGCGACAGGGTGGGCCCGCGCCGCGTGATCTCGATGCGTCACGCCTTTTGGACTTTGGGCCAGAAAAGAAAGAGAAATACTCACGAGGAGGAGGAGGAGCGTCACGCCTTTTGCGGTTGGCTGCGGCCGGCCAATCGGGTAAAAACTGACAGCGGTAAGTAATTGTGGAGCAGGCCGTTGGCACGCGAGGACGTATCTCGATGCGTCACGCTTTTGGACGCGGAGATGCCGCCGTGACTTTCGGCCAGAAAACAAGGAAAATAGTCACGCCGTTGCACTAGCCGGTACAAGAGCATCTCCAAATGGCTAGTGTAAATTTGGAGGTGTATATCTCCGTATACACTTTCTTAATTTTTACACCTCCTAATTTTTCAGTGTAACGTGTATAGCAGGACATGTATATCGTTTGTTGTGCTCGCTCCATACACGACGTGGGAAGGAGGTGTTTATTTACACCATAGGTAGCATCGTTTCCACGAGGTGTAAACATCCGCCACCGGATACACTAGCCACTGGAAACGATTTTTGCTCTCACGTGGTGTATATTTAGCATACACGTCCATATACACTAGCCACTGGAGATGCTCTAACTCTAGACATCCACGTTGTTGCGGACAAGTCTATCGAGATGAGCTCGCTCATTCTAACGTTATTCATAAGGATGTTATCGTCGCCGTCATGGTCACGGAAATCTAAGGGTACCTCCGGTTCGTTCGGTCCATCAGGTTTTCGATTCAGCGTTTTTTTAGTCTCTACGCCGCCCCGAATCAAAATCTGGAGGTGGGCGATTTCACCTATCGTTCGTTCGACGTCCAAAGAAAATACATGGATCATAATTTGAAAGTTTTTCTTCCCGCTTAAAAAATAGCCCGAGTTCGGCGACCACAACGGCCACAGTTGGACAATCATACAAAAAAACGTCATAGTTGGGCGATCAAATAGTTTTGATCAAACCACAGCCGGGAGATCACGAACACATTCGGCAGATCGGACAGAGGCCAGCGACGCCGCGGCGTCAGAGTCGACGTCGAAGATGGGCGCGGTGGTCGGAGCTGGCGCCGAGGTTGGAGTGGGCGCGGAGGTCGACGTCGAAGATGAACGTTGGGATGCGTTTGGGTATGCCTAAAAATTGTGTTGTCAATACTACAATATCGCTCAAACTTGGGTATTTTCGAAGCATTTAGAAAAACTACCTAGGCCTCTTTTTCCAGAAACGGAGAGAGCGAGAAAGATCACGGCACCTCTCTTAGAGCATGTACAACAGTGTACAATCAGCTGTCTGCACCATGTGCCACGTAAGATTTTAGATGAGGTGGAGGAGAAACTGCTTGGAGAGAGAAGAAGGGTGTCTACAATTCGGCAGACGTTCTATTCCCTGAAAAATCGCTAGTTATAGACGACCTTTTGCCCGTTGTACGCTCGGCGTCGGTAAATTACAGTTAATCCCGCTGAAGCGCCATGGATCTGTGCTCCACGAACTCAGACAACCATCCACTCTTTTTCTTTTCACCGTCGACCCCGCACCAGGACGACGTCGCCGCCTTCCTCAACTCACAGCGATGCCGAGCCGCCGCACCCATCCGAGCAGTACATGACGTCGAAGACAACCGCGCTGTGCGGCGTACCCTCAGTCACCGGCAGACGCATCTCCCTCGGCGCCGTCGTCCTCGCGGTCTCCACCAAATGCGTGATATGGAGCCTTGGTCAGAAACGATCGATCCAACTAGCTGATTCTGGGATTCGGCAGAGGGCAGAGCTTTCCATGGAAGACTGAGAACCGGGTTTCTTAAAAAATAAGATGCCTCTGCTGGCGTGGAGGATTTCATGTAGCCATTGTACGAGTTACAGACGAAGAAGAAAGATTCATTGTACGATGTGTCTACATGGCTATCTATAAATGACGTGTATTCCTATTACACACGACTGCCGTCTAAACTATTGTACATTCCCTTAGCTATCTCTACCAGCAACCGCCGCCTGTTTTCTCAGGATCGGTTCGTTCATGTGGCTGTGAAGCGTCAGTTCCAATCTAAACCCACAACGGTAGAACTTGCAAGAGTATGATCCCATGTACTTGGGGTTTTCAGCCGAGTAGGTTATGTCACGGCGGAAGAACGGAGGTAGAGATTAGATCGCATCTCCAGCCCTAGCCGCCGTCGCCGCCGCACCCACCGGCGGGAGAGCTAGGCCCCTCTCCTTCCGCTGGCCGCTCCGGCGGCAGGAGGGAGGGGGACCCCGTTTTTTGCATGGTACTTAGGGCTTGGAGTTCTCTGGCATGGCGTGCCGTTGGGGTGGTGGGAGCGGCGCCCGGGCAAATAAATATGCCTCAACTCTTCTCCTACACCGACGTTATCCTTCATGGCGACGTCTCGGAGTTGGTGGCACTGTGTGCTTGCCGATCTTTCAGATCAGTGGCTTTATTGTTCACGGATGGTGTCGGCGAGGCGGTGGCGATGACTCCATCAGATGGTTTTTTTCATCCTGCTCTGTCCCCGTTGCTGCGGCGTTGTCTCTGGCGCCAAGGTGGAGCAGAGAGGATTTGTCCAGGAGTACGTGCAGACGGTGGTCTGCACTGGTGACAGCTGGAAGATGGTGCACCGTGTGGTGGGTTCGTGGTTGAAGGCTGACGGTTCTGGTTCCCTACTCCGACACCGTCGTGCGTGGGTGCCAGTGCTGAAGTTCGATGGCGTGTCCGGGGACATGCTGCCCCGGTCTGATTCTTTCAACGACAAAGGTTTGTCCTATGGCAAACTATATTGGAGGTCCGAAAAGCTGATGATCAGCGATGGAGCCGCGTCGAACTCGGGTGAAGAGGTGATCTGTCTATTTTTTCCTTGGTGGCTGCTACGGTGGTGCCGATGAAAATGGATAGGCGTTGATTCGTCACATAGGTTTATCCTATCTTTCCAGATCTGTAAGATCGGTGTATACGTACTTTGTATCTCGTCTTTTATTTATCAATGAGAATCGTATTACCATGAATGAAAAAAAAGGTTATGTCACGGCGACACGTTCGAGTCATTTTAACATTCTCGCCACGGCGAAATCGACGGGAGGCCAGCTGGTCGAATTAATTATTTCCATCAAATAAGTAAACCCTATTTTTGGCAGACGATTAACCGGGGATATCAGCATAGTCAAAACCGGGGATATCAGCGTAGTTAACACACCGAAATTGAAGGGACGCCAGCTATTTGTGGGAAACAAATAGGCCCTTAATATTGAAGAAAAAATATAGGCCCTTAATTACCTGCCACGATCTGTAATATTTGGGGATTATTTGGTCGCTATTAATACGTGATTCGTTCGCGTCACGTCCTTTTGACTTTTTCCCGCAGCGAAATCCGGGTCGAATTACCTGCCCTTTTTATTTACACCATTTTTTTTGACGCGTGGGGGCCTGCAAAAAATAAGGTAACGGTTCACGTGACGCCAGCGCGGCGCCGTGTCAGAGTCAGCTTCTACTCCCTCAGCCGGCCGCCTATATAAGTACCCCCCCGCTACCACCTCTCAACACAATCCCCATCTATGCAAAATCCCCAACTTAGCTGCTATCCGTCCATGGGAACCACCGTGAACGTTCGTCCTCCGGCGAGCAATCACGGCTGTAGTAACAAGATGAGCCTGAGCCTTCAGAATCCGTTCCGGTCATCTCCCGGTGAAGGCAGCTCCGACCGGCACGGAGGCCGCGCAATCCACCGTGCTTTCAATCGGTGTGTTCTTTACCTGTATTTCGTTCAGTTGTTTCTTTGTTTTTTTTTTAATTTTTCCAGCATCGACTCTTGTTACAACCGATCCACTTTCCTCTCGATTCGCACAGCCCAGACTCGCAACCGAGAGCGCACGCAGATGAAAGAGACTTTCTTTGTTTTTATTTTTATTTTTCCAGCATCGACTCTTGTTACAACCGATCCACTCACATTGAGGCCCAATTTGCACAGCCCAGACTCGCAACCGAAAACCCTAGCCGGCGGGGCCGGCCCAATTTCCCGACGCGCCGATCGATCTAGACCGGTCATCTCCGGATGACCGGTATGCTACTCTATAAATATAGCCGACCACCTCTCCCTCCTCCACCCTCGCCGCCGCCGCCACCGCCACCGGCCGAGCGAGATGGCCTCGTCCCGATCCGGTCGCGCGCTCGCCCTCGCCCTCGCCAGAGAGGCCGCCTCCGGCTTTGAAGCGGCGGTCCGTCGCCCAAGCGGCATGGCTGTGGGCCGCGCGCTTGCTCCGGCCACCGCCGGCGGCCACGTCCCCTACCGACACCGCTTCTCGACGTCATCTTCAGTCTCAGGTATGAGTTTTCTGTTCGCACACTCCTCCTCTCCGTGGGCTACCGTGGATAATATTAGGACATAACTTGGTATGTGCTTAGTCTCGTTTGACCCGGGTTATAATTGTCCTTGCTAATTTCACTCCAAAATCTATGATACAATCTACTCCCGAGTGTGCTTTTGTATGTGCTTAGTATGTTTATTTATGCTAATTGTCCTTGCTAACTTGCTAATTGTCCTTGCTAACTTGGTATGTGCTTAGTATGTTTATTTATGCATACCTGACATTTCATAGGTTTATACCTTCATCACCCTTCTCAGTTTAGATATGTATGTTTGGAAGATTAGTTATGTTAGGTTAATTATTGTTATCATCGTTTGCTGGCTCTAGGCTGTTAGAAATTATTAAATGTTTCCTGCGTGTACTTATTGGACTTTTACATAAAACTGTAGGTGCTGTTCCTGTCTCAGACTTTCGTTCCACTGAGATGGATCTCACAAAGTTCGCTTACCAGCTCAATCAACAACAAGCCGTTCAAGCCATTAGGCACGCTGTTCTGGACTCCAGAGAAGAGAGGATGTTCATTGAGTCTGCTCAGTTAAAGGAGAACCAAGTCGCTGCCCAAGATAAGACTTCTAGGGCTGAAGCTCTAATGCTGGCAGCTGAGAGTATTCAGAAGAAAGCTGCTGCTGATATGGCCGCGGCTGCCGCCGAGAGAGCTCAAGCTGCATGGGAGAGGTGTCTTACCCAAAGTCTCATTCAGAATCTCACTGCTGATTCGAAGAGGGCTGAACAGAAGACCAAGGCAGAGGAAGAGAAGAAGAAGAAAGAGGAAGAGAAGAAAGCTGAAGAGGAAAAAGCATACGGACGACTCAAAAAGTTCTGGAAATGGCTGAAGACTCTGAATCTGCGCACATACATCACAGCGATTTCACTTCTTCTGGCTGTTCTTATAGAACATAAGAAGGTGCAGCTGTCCATTGAGTTTTTGGTCAACCTTGGTGATGTTTGTAAGGAGCATTTCTTGAAGGATATGTTGGAATTGGTGGCAGAAGCTCAACGCCGCACTGATGGCATTGAGGCTATTCCTGACCAGGATGTGAACCTGGTCTTTGCTTTCGAAGGAATGACTGTGAAGTTCGGCCAGGTCAAGATGACTCAAAAGGAGTTTCAACAGGTGTGCTGCAATCCTACAGTGTCGAAGGATGTCCTTGTTGCTGACGATGACATCTGAAGAGTGGCTACAGTTTGCAAGGAGGTCTGCTGAAGAGCATTCTGCTGAAGAGCATTCAGTTTCTTTGCTTTAGTATATGACCTTTAACGTGTTGGCTGAGTGTTAAACAGCTTTAATTTATGATATTTTCCCGTTTCATGTTATTTTCTTACTAGTAGATGATGATTACTACTTGATTATTAGAGGAAACTGCAGTGATCCTAAATATGATGATAATGCTGATGTTCCTTTTTTTCCTCCAGAATTATGGTTCAGCATAGCCGTATAGGGCACTAGATGTGATGCCTGAGTGCATGCCTGGTTTGCCTTTGATGTGTTTTCCCACTTCAGATGATGATTCAACTATTGCATAGACTGTGCTCCCAACTAACAAGTAGTAAAATGATCGTGACAAAAGTAGTTTTGCTACAGCTTTGTGATTTTCTTGCCTTCGACCTGCTGTTTCTTATTAGCATCTTACTACTGGCAAGTGGAGTCGTCTAATTTGCTTGCGCTCGCTGTAGGAAACATTTCCCTCATGTTTTAGATTGCCTATAGCTGTAGTTAATCAACTGTTCTTGGCGTAGCTGCTAGCAAACTGACCTAAAGATGAACCCTCAGCCTAACACTAATTAAATTAAAACCCTATCATGTCAATTTTGTCGGTCTCATTGGTGGACATAGTTACCTTGACCATCCTTTTTTCCTGGGAAGGGTATCAGGCCTTGTATCTTTTGTAAAGTTAGTTAATTTTTACTCCTTGATTTAGTCTCTTGATATGTACAGAAGACATCCAGAGGCTCGTATCTCGCCGCTTCCAACGTATGTCCAAGTTGCTTGTTGTATATGTTCACCTATGAAAACAGCCTGTCTTAGTGCCTGTGCATATAGTATGAGCCAGGGTCGGCCACTAAGTTTGGTAATGATGCATCGGCTTTGGTATCCTGACCCTGAAATCCTGCTGGAATTGTGCAACCTGCAAAAGTATTCAGGGATTTAGGCTCAACTTGACTTAATCTAAAGGGATGCTACTTGCTTTGTTTCCTTCACCATGGCGTGCCTCATGCGTTTGGCGTCAGTTCAACTTTGGACCGAACACTTACTTTTAGATGGATTGAACCGAATATTCTGATACTCCACGTCAAAATCGATGCATCTTTATCACTATCGAGCAGTCATTTGGGTCCCAACTTGCCCACTTGTGCTTAGATTTAGGCAGGTTAGCAACCGTAGGGCCGATTATTGAAAATCTTCTACATAACCAAACAGCTCCCAGTGGTGCCGAGTTGTTGCCCCGTGATCTCCACGATCTTCGGTATATCTTTGTAAGATCGGATCACATACCAGCTGGACCAAGTTGCCCAAGAAACCGTAGCAGAGAAGCAACACGGAACGAGATTAATACACCCTCCGTCCCAAAATAAGTGTCTAGCATTCAAGCAGGAGAACCATGATATACTATGAACTATAGTATCATATATATAGTTAATCTAGGATCACGGTAAGATCTACAGGCTTAGCTGCTTGCCCATCCATCCAAGTTGAAGTTACCACTAAATGATCAAGGAGGACTAATTAATCATCTCCTGCCACCCAAAACAATCACAGCAAAGGCGACAGGGCACTACCAAAACAAAACGCCCAGAAACTAGTCTGCAACCCTGTCTGTTGTTGTTACCCTTTGGTTGTTGGTTAGGACTTCATCAGCAGAGAATAAATACTTGCCGCACCGGTATCCCGGCACAAGTCGGTCTGTTAGAACCCTAACACGCAGCTGGACGACTTCGTGATGTTCGGTGAGGAGGAGGCGGCAATGTGTCTCGTAGCTGCAGAGGAGCCCGCGTCGTACAACCTGGCTCGAACGGAGAAAGGCTGGTGCAAGGCGATGGACGAGGAGATGCAGAGCATCGTCGACAACGGTACGTGGGAGTTGTGCATGCTCCCGCCCGGCCACCGCGCCATTGGACTCAAGTGGGTGTACAAACTGAAGAAAGACGCCCACGGCATCGTGGTCAAGCACAAGGCGAGGCTGGTGGCGAAGGGATATGTCCAGCGGCAGGGCGTGGACTTTGAGGATGTGTTCGCGCCCGTGGCACGAATGGACTCGGTCCGTGTTCTGATCGCACTAGCTGCTCACCATGGTTGGCCGGTACACCACATGGACGTGAAGTCCGCTTTCCTCAACGGCGATCTCCTCGAGGAAGTGTACGTGCAGCAGCCGCCGGGATACGTCAAGAACGACGAGGAGGAGAAAGTGTTGCGCCTCCGCAAGGCGCTGTACGGCCTGCGTCAAGCGCCAAGAGCCTGGAATGCGAAACTCGACGACAACCTGAGAAAGCTCGGCTTTGAGCGCTGCCCATCTGAGCACGCGGTGTACAGAAGGGGTGCCGGCGACACGCTGCTGCTCGTCGGAGTCTATGTGGACGACCTCGTGATAACGGGGGTGAACGCAGCGGAGATCGACTACTTCAAGCAGCAGATGACCAAGTTGTTCCGCATGAGCGATTTGGGCAAGCTCAGCTTCTACCTCGGCATCGAGATCAAGCACGAACGTGATCGCATCACACTCTGTCTGTCGGCGTATGCTAAACGCTTGTTGGAACGCGGCGGACTGACAGACTGCAACCCGATCAGTACACCAATGGAAGCACGACTGAAGCTGAGCAAGGAGAGCGTTGGGAAACCAGTGGATGCGTCAGAATATCGAAGCATCATCGGAGGGCTGCGCTACCTGACGCACACACGGCCAGACATAACCTTTGCTGTCGGTTTCTTAAGCAGGTTCATGGAGGCACCCGCAGCTGAACATGAGGCTGCCGTCAAGCACCTGCTGCGATACGTAGCAGGAACGCTGGACCTTGGCTGCGCATACGAGCGCGGCAACGGAGGACTGAAGCTACTGGGGTACAGTGATTCAGATCACGCCGGGGACACGAACGATCGGAAGAGCACGTCAGGCACCTTCTTCTTCCTCGGCGGGAACCCTGTCAGCTGGCAGTCACAGAAGCAACGAGTGGTGGCGATATCGTCATGTGAAGCTGAGTACATTGCTGCCACCACTGCTGCGTGTCAAGGAATTTGGCTGGCGCGACTGCTCGGCGAGCTACTGAATCAAGATGCAAAAACGCCGAAGCTGCTAGTCGATAACAAGTCAGCAATTTCACTGTCAAAGAACCCGGTGTTCCACGAGCGAAGCAAGCACATCGAGATCAGGTATCACTTCATTCGCGAGAGCGTGGAGGCGGGGAAGATCGACATCGACTACATCCGTACTGAAGATCAGCTCGCGGATATTCTGACGAAGGCCCTAGGGCGTGTGGCGTTCCAGGGGCGGCTCAGGAGGAGGATCGGCATGACTGAGGTACTTAGGAAATAAATCAACGACAAGATTAGAGGGGTGAATTGTTAGTTAGCTAATCTAGTCGTTAGACAGCAGCTAGGTTGTTTGTTTTCAGTCAAATTCAGTTATCCGTTTCTGTCAGTTAAGCACGAGCCGCTTGTGAGTTGTGCGTGCCGTGCGAGTAGGAGCTCGGACCGGGTCATGGCGTTCGTGGGATGACACGAACCAGTCAGCCAGATCATGGGATCGAGAGGTGTTTAAGTTAGTATAAATAACGAAGAGAAAACCACGAAAAGGTTGCAAGTTTTACGCAACGCAAAAACCACCTGTGTTCATCAGTGTTCAACGAGTTTCAGAGAAGCGTAATTCTGTCAACGAGGAAGCCGACCGAGAAGGCGGCGATGCCGACGGCGACCACCTCCTTGTTGTTCCTCGCTGCCTGCACCATGCCATCCGCCCACTTCATGTCCGTCAGGCCCTCCGCCCACTTCATGTCCGTCAGCCCCTTGAGCTCTCCCATTGCACGCTCCTTCCAGCCGCCGACGCTCGCCGCCGTTGCCTTCTTCTCCTTCTCCGCTTTCGCTTCCTTCTCTGCCACAGCAGCCTTGGCACGCTGCTCTTGCTCGCCGTGCCGCCTCACCCTCTCTGCCAGGCTATCAGGGGCAGCCACCAACTTGGCCTTCTCAATGCCGGTGGGAGCCTCGGGTTTCAGCGCCGGCTTCTCGGGTGGTGGTGGCGTCGCTGCAGCCGCCGCCTGAGGTGCCTTTGGCTTCATGTCTTCTTCCTTCTTCACCGGCGCCGGCTCCTGGGGTGGCGCCAGAGGTGCCTTGGGCTTCACTTCTTCCTTATTCGCCTCTGCCGGCGCTGGCTTCTGCTGCTCTTGCCTGCCTTTGCCTTTGCCGGCCTCCTCCTCTTGCTTCTCTTGTCGCCGAGTCTTCTTCTCGGCGGCCTCGTCCGTCACCTTCTTCCTCGTCAAAGCATCTTCTTCCTTGGGCGTGGCCACACCGGGCAGTCGTTTCCTCTTAACCTCCTCGACGCTCGTCGGCGGCGCCGTGGCAGGGGAGGCGGCGCGCTTGGGCGCGGTGAGCGTGAGCACGCCGGCCTCGAACCTGCCGGCGATCCCGTCGAGGTTGGCGGCGGAGGGCAGCTGGAACACCTTGTTGAGTGAGCCCTGGCCGGCTGCGCCCGCTGTTCTTGTTGTGCCGCGGACGGTGAGCCTGCCGGCGCCGTCGACCTGCACACGGAAGTCGTCCTTCCTGAAGCCCGCCGGGAGCGCGAGGCGGAGCACGTAGCTGCCGGGCTTCTCCGCCCACTCGAACTTGGGGTCCACGACAGCCGGCGTTGGCTGGGCCAGCTGCTTCCTGGTGGCGGACGCCATGAGGAAGCGTAGGCAGGGAATGGTGGATGCAGCTATGGTGCTGTGAGGAATGCTGCTGGCTCTGGGATTGATTGAGTGAGGAGATGGTGGCTGTGAGAGATGAGATGGTTGGCAGTGTATATATAGGACGGATTGTGTTGGCATGCCGATGGGTAGATTCGAAACTTGTTTGAAATATGTTAAATTGCGCGGGAGGGTAAGAAGTTCTTCTTGGCATGGTATGGAGGTGAAGAAACAGAGTAGCTTGGTGTGCATGTTATCGTCGAAGCCAAGCCACCTCTTCGCCCGGCTCTGCTGGCTAGCCGTTCACATTTTGGGAGAAGAACTTTCTTTTTTGAAGTGAGAAAAACTTTTTTTTAAAAGTGAGGTGAACGGTAAAATATTTTAGGAAGTATTTGATTGATATATTCGCGATTTTAAAAATATTTTAATTGATTAGGCGTGAGGTGAGCGGTAAAATCATGTTACCTTTTTTTTCCCTCTGTTGGCCCTGCCTCCCTCTCTCTCTGTACACGTTGTACACGTTAAGCCTAAGACCAACGATGGACGGTAAATTATTTTAGAAAGTACTTTATTGATATATTCTCGATTAAGAAATATGTTATTGATTAGGAAGTGTTTTACTGATTAGGAAATATTTGATTGATTAGTAAGCAGATGAGCGAGCCGCGGCGGGCTGGAGGTGCGTCCACGCCGTGGACGACGTGATGCCGGCATATCCCACGTGGAGCGAAACGTCCAGAGGGCGGACGACTTCTTGTCCACCGCGCGCTCATGTGCCGATGATGAGATGGAAGCCGAGACGGACGATACACATAGGAGGACGGAATCCGAGGCGCGCGTAGCTCGGCGCAAACGGTAATATGACAGGGAGGGCTTCAATTGATGCTATACCCCGCACCGCTACGTATTTCATAGTTTCCAAAAAGGAGAGGAGGAGGAGCCAGCTAGACCGCCACAAGCTCCGACCATGTTGTAGGAAAAGCCTGCAAGTCTGTAGCCGCAGCCGACGCTACCAGCTAGCATCCCCACGGAAGTAGCCGGCGCCTTGGCCTTAGCCCTCCACTGGCCGAGCGACCTAGCTCCGTAGGCCTAGTTCCGAAGTTAATGTCGCACTATTTAAAACCGCTGCTGGGCCAGACGGCATAACGCCCAAAAGACCATGGCCGAATCGATACAAGGTGAAAGGAACACTCAAAAGACAGATAAGAAAAGGGTAACAAAAAAGAAAAGGAAACCGGACTTGCCACCAAGAACTTCGACGCAGCATCGAGAGGAAACGAGTCTCCATGACGACGCCCCCAACAGGGTGTCGAATCACAACGCCGCCGTCGTCCAGACCAAGAGGTCTAGGTTTTTCGCCGAAACCCTAGAGCGGAGAAGACACCCACAACAACGCCCCCAAGAGGGTTAAGACACCTGCATGCGTCGTCGCTGCTGGCACCGAAACGTCGAGCTTTCGCTCGGAAGCACCTTACTACCACGCTAAGTGTAGAGAAGACACCCTCAACAGCGTCCCCAAGAGGGTAGCGCAGGCATCGTCGCTGTTGGCGCCGAAACGCAAAGCTTTCGCTCGGAAGCACCTTGCTACCACACTCGAACTTACGAAGCGCCAAAAGTCTCGAGCCAGGTCACCAGGACGCGATCTGGGAGCCGCCACAGCCAAAGCGAAGCTAGCAACATGCACTCCTCCCGCCAACTTCACGCCACCCACATGGTCCGAGAAGACGACCATCACCGCTGCTACGTCACTCACTGAAGAGTCGCACGCACAAACCACCTTCCGAGGCCGCCGCCCCGGCATCCAAGATCTCGCCCCCAGGGAGAAGCATGTGTCTAGACCACAAATCCAACAGAACGAACAATAGAAGGACTGAGGTCGTCTGCCCTAGGACGGTGGGGGTACAACTAGCAGGACGTCATACCCACAACCTCGAGGGAACGAGGCTGCTAGGCGGTCAGGATCCAGCCCCTCCGGGCTCAAACCCAACACCCCATCCACTCCATGGTCGGGGGGGTGGGGGGGGGGGGGGGGGGTGTTCCCGGACACGTCGGGAACCACTAAACCACCAGGCAGCAGGGCCGAGAGCCCGCCGCCTCCGGACAGCTCTCCCAGCCACCGTCCCGGGACCTAGCTACCTCAGCGCCTTCCCATCACCTACTCCATAGGAGAGCCGCCATCGAGCCTCCTACAACCCCCGACCGAGAATTCCGGGGACCCTAAACCATAAACGCTATCTTTTCGGCGACCCGAATAGACAAAACTCGGACAAAACACCTATCCATTCGGGGCGGCCTGTTGGAGTAATCCTAAGACCAACGATGGACGGTAAGATATTGTAGGAAGTACTGTATTTGATTGATATATTCTCGAATCTAAAATATTTTAATTGATTAGGAAGTAGTATCTGATTGATATATTCTTGATTAAGAAATATGTTATTGATTAGGAAGTGTTTTATTGATAAGTTTTATCTAAACCGTGATATAGATGGCACAACGGATCTGTCCAGATTACAAGATCCAACGAGGGTAATCCGTATTTACTACCCAGCGCATGGCCATGCATTCACTACGGCTGTAAGGCCGGTGCCGAGCGAGCGCTCCTGCCCCGTTACGGTCTCTGTTTGGTGGGTCTCGACGTCGCTGTCACTGGTTTATGGACCCAGTTCGATATGTCTGGTTCCTTCTAGACTCTACCGTGCGTGTTGTTGCCCACCACGTGCCCTCGCACGCCCCCACATACATCCATCCCATGGCCAACGCCGCCGCCACTCCTCATCCTCCCTCACCGTCACCGCCACCGAGGTCTCCATCAACCCAGGCGACCTAGCCGTCCTGGAGGACTTCCGCGGCGCGCTCACCAACCCGTCCGTGCTCGGCTGGCCCAAATCCACCACCACCGACACCTGCGGCGGCTCCTGGGACCACGTCCCCATCTCCGACCCCCTTCGCTTCCTCCTCACCTCCTGCGCGCCGCCGACGGATCCAGCCTTCTACGTGTTGGCCGCCGCGCTCCCCCCAACTGCCGCTGCCCCGTCCCGCCCGCCTCCTGCTCCACTCTTCTCCAGCCAGGTAACTACCTCCCCCAACTTCTCTCTCTCTCTCTCTCTCTCTCTCTCTCTCTCTCAGGATGTCAAGCTCTCTCTCTAGGCATGAAGAACGACACATCACCTAGAAATTGCATGCGCATAGGATCCCTCTGTCCCCCAGATTTGCTCCTTTTCTGGTCATTTACAGTGACATGTGTGCAACGTGTTTGACAGAATGTCTATTAGAAAGACCACTTCTACATGTCTCTAATTGATATGGTAGGGTAATTGATTGATGTGTGTTAGTTCTCTTAGATTTAGGCATACCAATGATAGCAGGTAAGGATCCTGTCCTTCGTCATGGATTATCCCCTCCTCCTTAATTTGCTGATAGCATGCATGTCACCCAACTCAGACCTAAGTGCATGACTGGTTTCACCACGCTACATACACAGACAGCACTGACAGTGATGCCAAGCATGAATCAGGTGCTTGAGATCCTGGAACATTATTGTATTTAATTAACAACACAATTAACGCGCAAGGAAATTTATATGCAACGATGCTACTCGAATTACTGTTTATTCCCTGAGAAGAAATTTTCTTTCTGTGCAGCTGTTAGAGAAAGCAATGAAATTAATATAGCACAATGTTTTTGGGCCACATGATAACAGGAAAATATGAGCGTGTGATTCACTGATTTTGTGTAAATTCTTCTAAATTTGTAAGCTCAGCAAACAGTAATTCTTTCATGCCAAGAATTGATCCTAACATAAAATTATTTTTTGTATTGCTTGTACCTTAATTACCCGCGAAGAGCGAGCATGAGTTGCATCGCCTATCTCGCCGTTTCGCAAAGCGTATAGTCGTCCATGATCTCTTCTCACTCCAAATTGCCAACGCCTTTCGCTGCACTGTAAGCACTTCGAAAAGAAGACGAGTTACTCATATTAGTTACATGATTAGGCTAATTGTCCAACGTTTTGGATTAAGCCGAACATCAGGTTCTACATGTCTAGCTGTTTAAGATAACTATATGCTGTGGTTGCACCGGTGCATTTGCATCTTCAGTACAAGAGAGGTTTGTTGACTGCACATCTTCTTTTCCTACACCATCATTTCAATAATAATTGTGCCTCCTTTGCTTGGTTCTTCATTTGGTTAGTATGCATTGTCACAGGAAATTAAAAGCAGGAGGATATAGAGTAGATCCGGTGGTGTATGTTCTGTTCTAGAGGTTGGTGCAAAGTAGAGCATTGGCAAATTCATAAATATTATATTAGGTGAACCTTGATATCCTTAAGTCCTATGTTGTTGACTTAATTTACAGATGGAACTCATTCACATATCCTTTGTTGTCGTGATGAGCTCAAGGACCAGCAGTGATCTGAACTAAACGGGTTTTACACAAAAAGGTTTCACGAAAAGCAATGACATATTTCATAAATTCTAGAAGAATGTGACATACCTCATAATTAATATTAATTAATATTTTTTCTAATTGTGTAACAAAGGTCAAGGAAAGCTACATGTAACTATGCTGAAACCTGAAAGTTCGTTTTATCCTCCTCCCTACTCTGGTAGAAGTAATGCATTTCCTTATGATTTAGCTTGAATTCAATGACGGTGGTAAGGCTACAATATGTTTTATCATGTCGTTTTAGATTATGGAGTAGCATCTAAATACACGCATTTGTTGGTCCTTGACCATCACAGCATATCAATCAGTATAGCAAATGAACCTCTCTATGCTAGAATGACCAAACAACTAGCAGACTCTAAATTGGCATTCATTCTGCTGATTGTGGCTTTACCATTTCACAAGAAATACTCTTATATGTTATCTCCTATGCTGAAGCAGGACTAAGCCGTTGCGTCGATGAGGAGAGCTCCATTGCTCTGTGGAAGAGCATCCGCAGGTGGATATCCGGAGCAATGGTGAGGGAACCATATACGATCGATACGAAGGAAGTTGATCCATATGGTGGAGGCTGCCTTCTTGGCATTTTATAGTCCAGCATTTTTTGTCGGGGTTGATTACTACAATGATTTTGTTTTTTGTGCATGTGACACCTTGACCTTTAAACTGCATGAAGAGAAGAAGGATGACACATTTATGTTGTGTCCGATAAATGACCATATGAATTAGCTATCACATAAACTGATTCAAGAAATGGCCATGTCAATCATGCTTGGACAGTTGGGGCTCTCAGAGGTTATCATTTGTATTGGTAGCTTGGTGTTACAGAGGTACTGAATTGTTTACGGTTCTATTATATAGATTGAGATCTGATCTGCAAGCAAGATGGAGGATGATGGATGATAATGCAATCAGGAGTGAAGTACCAAGTGCATATTAAATGCTATTTTCTTCTCATTTTCCTGAATCCTGACTTGTTTCTATGCGATGGAACATCCTGAAGTTGTTTCTAGAGCTTCAGAGTAGTCCCCCAAAAAGATTTTTAGGAGGAGTTTACTCTATACTGTATGACGTGTATTAAGAGAGAAGGGTAGATACGAGGTGTAAGGACATCAATGTGTATGATCTACAAAGCCAAGGAGAAACAAGCTCCTGAGATTGTTCATCTTCTATTCTATTTAGAGCTGTTTAGACTGGTGTTCATTTTGTTTGAGGGAGATGCTTCCGAGTTTTATGGTTGGTTACTATCAGTATAGCTATTTTTGAGCGTTTTTAGCATTGTGTTCACAACTTCACATGTAATCGTTGAGTTTTACCTTTGATCCTGAATTCTGAACCGGTTTGGATGTGTGTGAATGTTTTCAATTCTTGTGGCATCCAAGTAGTGAATCTTGTAGCTTGAATATGTAGCAGTCAAAATTTTATATTTCTTTTTTGTCAACAATGAATAAACACTCATCTTGTTGAGGCTGCCATATTATCTATGAATTGTCAATTAGGTTAGTTTGTGGACTAAGTTATCCTTTTGGTTAAGTTATCCTCTCGGATGATAGCAAGTACTACGTGTTCAAAGCGGACAAGTCTACATGGATGGACAACTTGCAGGCGGCGAGGCGAAGCTCGCCTGTTCGTCTAGTATATAAGAGAGACGGTCGAGCTGGGACTGGGAGGCACTGATCTCCCACCACACGGTCCACGTACGTACCAATGGCGCCCGCCTACTTGCTTTCACTCCTCTACACCGTCCTCCTCCTCCCCACCTCCACCCTAACATCCTCCGCAGCGCCCCACCACCCCGATTATAAGACCTACATCGTTCTGCTCAAGCCTCGTGCCGACGGCGCCCACCTCACCTTGGACGACGACGCGCGCCGCGACTGGCACATGTCCTTCCTCCCCAGCGCCGTCACCGACGACGGTGAGCCGCGCCTCGTCACCTCCTACGACACCCTCTTCCAAGGCTTCGCCGCCCGGCTAACCCAGGAGGAGCTGGAGGCCGTGTCCCGGAAGCCCGGCTTCGGCCGGTGGTTCCCCGACGGTATCATGTACACCCAAACCACTCACTCGCCCGAGTTCATCGACCTCATCACGGGTGCCGGCTACATCTGGTACAAATCCAGCTATGGAAAGGGGGTCGTCATCGGTGTCCTGGACTCCGGGGTCAACTCCAACCACCCCTCCTTCGACGACTACGGGGTGCCGCTGTCGCCGCCGGCCAAGTGGAAGGGCGCGTGCGACGACCCAACCGGCGCCGTCCGATGCAACAACAAGATTATTGGCGCCAGGTCCTTCTTGGACTCCGGACCAGACGATAAGGACGGCCATGGCACGCACGTGGCCTCGACGGCGGCCGGCAACTTCGTCGCCAACGCATCGTACTTCCACGGCGGGCAGGCTGTCGGGACGTCTCCATATGCCCACCTCTCAATCTACAAGGTCTGCAGTAAGCACCGGTGCCCCATCTGGGCCATACTCAAAGGGTATGCGGCGGCGGTGAGCGACGGCGTTGACATTATCTCCCTCTCCATCGGTGATCGTTTCCCCCCACGATTGTACACCGAGGATGCGACGATTTTCGCCGCGTTCCGCGCCGTGGCTATGGGCGTCCTCGTCGTCGCATGTGCTGGCAACCAGGGCCCGAGACGACGGACTGTCAATAATGACGCGCCATGGTACCTCACGGTAGGCGTTGGCTCCGTCGACCGGAGGATCGTCGGCGACCTTGTGTTGGGGAATGGAGACCTCGTGCAAGGGGAGGCGCTTGTGCAAGGGGTCAACTCCACCACAGAATACCCCCTTTATTGCCCCGGGAAGGGTTACCGGCTTTGTTACAGCCTCAACGCTGACAGCGTGAAGGGTCACATCGTCATCTGCGATTTAACCTCGCGTCACGTCGTCCAGAATCTCTACGACCAAGGCGCGGCGCAGGTGGTGATCGTCCTCGCCGAGAATTTTGGTTACACGATCCCCCTGATCGACTACGGCCGTCCACGGTGCTGGTGGCCGCCGCTGTCGGCCAGAAAATTAGGGATTACTGTCAGTATCCCGACGCCGCGGCGCATGTGCTGTTCGAGGGCACGAAGGTCGACGTTGAAGGGGCACCCATGGTGGGCTCCTTCTCCGGTCGAGGCCCCAGCCGCAACAACCCGTTCATCATAAAGCCAGACATCCTGGCGTCGGGACTGAACATCCTCGCCGCCGGTGTGGACAAGGACAAACCTTTCGTATTCGACTCCGGGACGTCGATGGCGACGCCTCACGTCAGCGGCGTGGCCGCTCTGCTGAAATGTCTGCACCCGGAGTGGTCGCCGGCGGCCATTCGGTCGGCCATCATGACCACGGCCAGCCGCTTCGACAACACGGGGCAGTTCATCATGGATGATCAGCGGCAGAGGGCCACCGTCTTCGACATCGGCGCTGGCCACATAAGACCCCAGGGCGCCGTTAATCCCGGTAGCCTACGACATGGATGTGCATGACTACGCCGCGTTCATCTGCAACATGTTCGCCCCCCACGACGACGACGACGTCCAGGACATAATCGGAGATCTTGGGCCCAACGTCCCCAACTGCACCACCTTGCCCGCCGGCGTGCGGGACTTCAACCTGAACTACCCCAGCTTGGTGGTGCCGACCAACACCACGGTGCAGCGGAGGCTGACCAGAGTCGGGCCGGGAGTGAGAGGGGAAACCTACACCTCCTTGGTGGACATGTGGGACGACAAGGTGCAGGTGAATGTGTACCCCAAGAGTCTTAGCTTCGACGATCCAGGGCGTGACGCAAAAGCTTCCAGGTCTCGGCTGACTACCAAGGCAAGAACACGTCGGTGGAGGGAAAACCCTATCCCACACCCACGTTGCCGTACCCGTCCTATCTCCACCACCGGCAGAACTTTAAGATTCGCAATGGTCAACGACCTCCCCCGTCACTTACCCGCTGTTTAGCATTTGCAAACCTATTTTCTCTCTCCTCGCGCCATACAACAAAAAACTGCAGCTCCCATCTCCACCTGCACTTCCACCTGCGGCGTTGCCGTCGCCGTCGCCGCCGCACCCCACACAACCAAGTATTGTGAGACCAACCCGACGCCATTCCCACCCCAGTTCGGAAGCCATGCCCGCTATTTCATCCTCCCGCGGGCGCAACAGCTGTGGAGGATCTGGATCCGAGTGGAAACCTTGCCGCAGCGGGGACGATGTCGATGGCGACCGGCCGGAGCTTCTGTGTGATTGCGGGATACCGCTCGCCGCCAAGACTGCGCACACCACAAGAAACCCAGACCGGGACTACTACCAATGCCAGAATGCTGGAACCAAGGTTAGCATCCTCACCACCACTTCTGTTCGCGCCAGATCCATGATTCATTTTTCTGCAAATCAATTCCATACCAGTCTCCCCTCCAATATGGAAGTTGTAACTTGCAACCACCAGTTCTCTGTTTTTTTACATACGCGGTAGTAGCTTGCTCAACATTGTTTGTTTAATTTTTTTTTGTAGCGAGCAATTTGGGTTTTACCCCCACCGCAGCTGCTATGTGCTTGCAAGATCCCGCTGGCCAGAAGGACCGCCCATACCGACAGGAACCCGGAACGGGAGTACTACCATTGTCAGAAAGTCGGGTCCAAAGTAAGTAACCTCGGTCCCCTTTTCTGACTTTTTTTCCATGGATCCCGTGTTGGCATTTTGTTCATTGTCTTCGTTTTTGGTTCTTTTTTTGTTTGGATGCATTCTTTGTAGCCATCAGCCCACAATATAGATTTCTCATATATCCTTATTCCAACTCACTCGCAGAAGGTTTATTCATGCAACACTGGGATTTGGGTCGATCTGGTCCTAAGTTATGTTGACAAGATGGCTATATTCAGCTCGACGCGGGGCTGCTCGGCTCGTCTGTGCGGGCCGTGGCTGCGCCGCGGCTGGGCTGGGCTGCGGCACGGCGTGGCTCTGGCTGGGGCGTGGCCGGAGTGGAGGAAGCCGGGGCGGCGGCCCCGGAGCTGTGGGTGCGCGGCGGTCGGCGCGGCTGCTTTGGGGCGGCGCGGCGGCCGGAGTTTGTAGGCGTCGGTTCTCCTCCCGGCGTGGTGCTCGGAGGTGCCTTTCTTCTTTTTCTCGGTGCCTCCGCATGGTGCGGAGCTCCGGCTAAAAGACTGATGGTTCCTCGCCTCCAACTCGGGAAGGCGTTGGCTGCTGGGGAGCTGGACAAGAGGATGCCGGGGCGGCGGCCCCGGGACGTGGTTGGCGCGGTAACCGCCGTGGCTTGAGGTGCTGCGGTGGCTGTGGCATGCGGCTTGGTGGACTGGCCGATCCTCGACGGGCGGTCGCGGGTTTGCGACACACCGCCGGGCGAAAGTCTTGCCCTGGTTGGCCGACGACGGCGACGCCCTCGGGCGCCGCGTCCTTTTTGAAGGCGTCGTCGAGGTGGTGTTGTTGCTTCTCCACGCCGGGTTCTCCGGGGGAAACCCTAGACCCCACGCGGGGTCGGGCGGAGGCGACGCTTCTGTGTCGCTTGCCTCTTGGGGCCTCGCTTTGGATGTTCCATCGGCTATGGGGACTAGTGGAGGCAGTTGGTGGTCGGCGGCGGCGAGTTTCTTTCGTCATCGGCTAGGTGGTGCGCGGCTCTGGAGCCGGCGTGGATGTCGGAGCGGCGGCTCCGGATTTCGTCTTGCGTTGAGCTCGGCTCCGCCGTGCTTGTGTCGGTCGTGGTTGCTAGGGCAACATGGTCGTCGACTCGTTTTAGGGGCGTGGCCTTGGGGCCGGTGTGGATGTCGGAGCGGCGGCTCCGGGTTTTCTCTTTGCGCTGAGGTCGCCTCCGCCGTGTTGGTGTCGGTCATGGTTTGTTAGGGCATGGTTTGTTAGGGCAACATGGTCGTCGACCTGTTTTTTTGGAGCGTGGCCTTGGGGCCGGCGTGGGGTGTTGTGATGGTTTTTGGACGGTTTTCCATATAAACTGTCCAACTTGTTCCTCTTCTTCTATATCAATATAAAGGCAAAGCTTTTGCCTCGTTTCAAAAAAAGAAGATATCGAGCTGCTGAAGCAGGAGTCGGCGACAGTTAAGAAGGAACTAGCAGCGAAGGTGTAGGCTGTCAGTGAGCTCAATTCTCATATATGTATTATGGAAAATCAGAGAAGTGCAGTCGGCTGCTAGGAACATAAAGATCCTTCGCCTCTGCCTTTTTGCTTGGTGGTATGGGAATGTTCTTAGCGCCAGGATCATTAGCTGCTGTGACGGTTGTAATAGTGGTAGTACTTATCCTGTTTTTAGTGAAGATCTGATGTAACTTGTAGCTGTAGCAATCGGTTTCATGTCAACCATCTGTACATTCTAGATGAATTTGGGATGTACCAAACTATGTCCTAAATGAAATGTTTCCTGTCTAAAAAATGTATGTGGAGCTCAAAAATTGCTGTCTAAAAAATGTCTTGATCTCGTGTCCAACCAATTTTCGTTAAAAAATGTCTTGATCTCGTGTGGCATGTTTTTTTGGCATTCCCTGCTTTATATTCAACACGCATAAGCTGATGTTTTTTAGCTCCAACAAGCATTGCCCTGCTGCACGATACAAACTGGCATTCAAACTGGTGTCCAACAGGTTCAAAATGTTCCAAACAGAGACAAACAGTTCAATCAAACGAGGGCAAAGTCTCACCGGGCGTTTATTCCACACAACAGATAGGAACGATGCACAAACCAGGACTTCACCTGGCAGGGCATCTTATAAAAAATAATCATACTAAAACAGTTTTGTTAGCGACTCACTAGAAATGTAATGCTAATTGCTAGGGCATAGAGTCATGAAAAATATAAAAGTATTACAACTGAAAAGTTTCAGCTACATAGATTGGACATAGCACATACACACCGTCAGACAAGTTCCGTGGTCATGGTTCCAGCCAATACACAATGGACATGAAGCACTAAGTGTTGAAATTCATGGCTACAAATCGAAAACAGCGAAAACTAGGGGTATACTAAATTGGAGAACTATCCAGCTGGTCTTCATTGCCACAGCTCAAACTATCTCTATGAGCTGCTATCGCCACCGGAGTCTTCATAGTCTGCAAGGTTTGGTGTTCTGGTGAAACATGCATTGGACTTGTGCCCAGGGACACCACAAACCTGCATCTCGGTGGCTTCCGTGTCTTCCTTTCGGGGTTTGCTTGGTCCACCTCTTCAATATATGACGGACCGAAATCTTGGACACTCCCAAATAAACAATCACCTGCACAAAAGAGATATAAATGAATAATTCTATGGTTACGGATGGTTTGGTATGCATCAATGGTATAAAAAAAAGAGAGCATGCCAAACACTATCAAGCCAGAGCCTAAAATTCATCACTGAAAGTGTCTTTTTTCCTGAATAAATTTACATCACAACCATGTTTATTCAAATCTAAAAGAAACCCATATGGCTGCCATGAATTTGTTTTTTGCCAAGCCTTAAGGTTCCGAGAACTAGCTATAGGGAGAATCATATCCAATAACCAAATAAGAGAAGCATATGCGAGTCCAGAACAAAAGCACATACCATGTAGAATTTTCTCCACTAAACGTTTTATGTATGAAAAGCATTTCTTGTTTCCCCACTAACTGTTTTATGTAGAACTAATTCTCTGTAGGAACATCATGCTTGGTGACGGAGCAGCTGCTTCCTCTCGCATCTTTCCTGCAATTTCTTCACATGTCGTGGCATATACTATCCGGCTGGAGCAGTGTACTCTTCATCATCGCCGGTCCAGTAGGCGAGATCTACAACCGCCCCGTCCAGGATGTCGAGGTCGTGTTCCTGCTCTGGATCTGACGAGAATATGGATTGAGCTGCACGAAAATATGGGTTGATCTGTTACGGCTTAAACCAAGTCAATAACAGAAAACAAATAGATAAGGGGGAGGGTCACCGAAACAAAGTTTCTCTCCCACGTATCTAACAGAAACGCCCTGATCGGGGGCACCCTAACCGACTAATGGTTCTGGCCCCCCGTTTGCATGCGCACAATATAAAGGGGGGAGTCCGGCGGCTGGTTATTCCACCCACGTTAGTTTTCAGCCTGCGGCTCCCCTAAATTCGAGTCCACTCCGATCGTGGCTTGCGCACAGCATCGGGAAGAGCTGGAACACCGGCGTGCCGTCCCCGGACAGTGCCGCTGGAGACCGGAGGGGATCCGCACCTTCCCGCATCTCTCGTCGACCTCTGCTACAACTACATCAACCCTCAACCTCGCCTGCACCGAGCAGGCGACGATGTCTTCAATAGCTGGAGCTTGTAATGATCTCCAAACCCTCTCTGATTTATTTGTTTTTGGTGTTCTAGTTCGCTGTCAATTATTCATCTAGTCGTTCCTAGATGAGTATAAAGTCTAACATTGGTATTAGACGCCAAATTTGATAGCTATAGAACCTAAACATGATCTGTAGATCAAATTTGAGTTAATGGTGTTCATGTTTTAGGCAATTAAGTTCATAATTAAGGTTCGGATTAGCCTAATTGACTTCTAAACATGCATTGTTAAGGTTAACGATCGACTTTTAGTTTCGGTTAATTATTTGATTGGTTAATTAGTCATGTTGAAGCAATTAGAAGGAGGGGAGTAGGCAAATTGGGCACGAAAATAAGAAAATCCCCTTCTGCCGAACCAAACCCTAGTTAAATCCCCAATTGCAATGCAAGAAATTGCACAGCAATAGATCGGAACTCTTACCAAGAAGGACGCCGGACCACCGTCTCCACCTTCGGGTCCGTGCAGCCCTCCGCTGCACGAGGGCGCTGGCCCCGCAACGCCGTTCCTCTCCCATCGGAGAGGACGCGCGGGATGACGCGCTTGCCGCGGTAGGACGCACGGTCGTCAAACGCCGCGCCGTCGTCGTCGTCTCCACCCTCGAACGGAGGCCTCCTTGCCGGGGCTTGATACGTCTCCAACGTATCTATAATTTCTGCTGTTCCATGCTCATATTATACCATTTGCTACATGTTTTGTATACACTCCATATCACTTTTATGCATTTTCTGGGACTAACCTATTAACAAGATGCCACAGTGCCAGTTCCCTGTTTTCTGCTGTTTTTGGTTTCAGAAAAGTACTTCTGGAAATATTCTCGGAATTGGACGAAACAAAAGGCAAAGTCCCTATTTTTCCAACATCACCACGGAGTCCGAAGGGGAGACGAAGAAGGGCCACGAGGCGCCCAAACCATAGGGCGGCGCGGCCCACATGCCTGCCGCGCCGCCACGTGGTTTGGGGCCCACAGGGCTCCACCGACACTGCCTGACGAGGATATACCGAACGGATATCCCGTCGTGTGGGTACCTAGTGCACGTAATGACTATAGCCCAACTGTCAATAGGCTGGCAAAGCCCATCAAGGAAGGCCCAAGACGAAGATTGCTTCCAAGTTATTTATAGTCGGTTGTAGTTTCCATATTTGTAGTCCTAGTCGGTTACATACCCGAGACCCAGCCCCCCATATAAGGGCTGGGAGGGCTACCGATCAAAGACAGGCACATCAGAACCTCCAAACCCTAGCGAGACGAACTCTCGCTAGACCTTTGTAACCATCGTATATTCACAAGAGCAATAACAGACAAGCAGGAAGTAGGGGTGTTACCTCACTCGAGGGCCCTGAACCTGGGTAACTCCCGCTTGTCAGCCGTCGAGTCCACCAGTACTACGCGTTCTCTACCTCATAACTTCAACCCTAGGCTATCGACTATGGGTATTGATGAGAACACCCCTCGTCAATTGGCGCCGTCTGTGGGAATAGGTAGTGTTGGATCTACAGACTCGCTGGTTTTGACCTCAAACGGCAACTCGCCGACTACATCTGCAGACAGCCACGCGCTGACAGTCTCGACTGGCGTTGGAGCATCAGGCGATCAGTCGCCAACTTCGCAAGCTGCCTCGCCGAAAAGAATCAAGCCGTACTCAGCGGAAGCACAGGAAGTTTTCGCTAGTCTCGATTCAGGTTTCGATCTAACCATTGGGGAGCACAATTTTTTCGTCGATAAGCTTGGTGTGCAGGACTTGACCGACATGATCGCATTGAGGGCACTCGAAGATCCGTTGACCGCGATCGCATCGCCGGCAGGCAAGGAAGGTACCTCATCACAGATCGACTCGATCCCATCGCCAACCTCATCCATGGCGACTGAAGAGTTCAATAGGATCATGGCGCAAGAGTTCCCGGAAGATGAGGAACAGTCTACCCATCAGGTAGGCGCAGCCAAGAAACTATCTACTACGGTCACAGCTACCGCAGGCATGGAAGCTACGTCGTCAAAGGTCAACTCGATCTCGCCGTCAAGATCTCTAGTCGACTCTATGACGACCCAAGAGTTCAATAAACTCTTGGCGCAAGAGCTCCTAGGTGGTGAGGTACAGTCTGACTATCAGGTCACCACAGTCGAACGCATCACGGCACTCGACACTGCACCCGACTACAGGCAAATTGAAGACACGGGCGACAGTATCTATCTCGCCGACTTCACCGGGCCAGAGATCCAAGCGGATCACGAGTTCCTCTCCAGCAACGAAGACGATCCTGAAAAAGCACCCGAGACATACGTCAACACCGACGCCCAGATCAACAACAACTCCGACATGAGTTGGGACGACGACTCCGAACCCATAACCGGTGTCGATTGCACACACACATATCCCCCGGTCATACCTCGGCAGGTCTATGTTGCATTCAGCGCCGAAACCTCAGCGGCAGCGGCTAGTCGCAGACCTACAGAATTTCCTTGCACAGTCACATTACCAGATGGCGTGGCAACGCTGACTATCACAGCAGAGATGGCGGCAAAAGTTGACAAAATCATCAAGGACTGCACAATGATGCCCGCCGACGCGACCCCAGAGGAGTGGATGACATACAATTATTTTAATTGGCAGGAAGCGATGCGCTTAAAGGAGTACAGAGCAACACTCGAAGAACGCAGAAAGCAAGCTAGCATCTCGAGTATGCGGAGAAGGCAGTTTTCCCTTAGCTCCACGAGTGCGACGGAGCACAGACATAGATCGAGATTCGCCAATATCCCAGAGGGTGATAGATCCGGGGTCACTCGCAACTTAGAACATTCGTTCATGACCCTGGACTCCGAAGGTGTGCTAGTACCCAAAACAGCTGAAGGCGCCTTGATATCACTTGGAGCATATCTCAAGGCGACAGCACCTCCAGCAGGCGATCCAGCCGAAGAACTACATCTTCAGCAATTAAAGGCGCTCGCACTCGCGGCAAAAGGACTCCAGACGGAGAAACACAGAGAGCGCAGCAGAAGTCGTTCGCGAGGTCGTCGCAGTCGAAGCCCTCACAGGAGTGGCACACGAAGGCACTCGAGGCATCGCCGTTCACGAAGCCGATCTAGGAGATCCGCCAGCAACGATTCGAGTGATGGACGCGATACAGGACCTTGCGGAGCGCGATGCTTCACACGACGAATCCGCGAAGCCAAGTTACCCAAAAAATTCGGGTTACCAACAACGCCAAAATTCAACTGCAAACAAGAGCCGTCAGGCTGGCTCGAGGACTACAAGCTCGCAGTCGTATGCCAAAGAGGGACAACCACAACAGCGCTGCAGTACATACAGTTGATGCTTGAAGGCACAGCTCGCGACTGGCTCAAAGCATTACCCGAAGCGTCATACGATTCCTGGGATCACTTTAGGGAAGACTTCATCAAATATTTCGATCCTCTGTGCGAGCGGCCCAAAACATTCGAGGAATTACGGGCTTGCAAGCAAAGGTCGGACGAGCCAATTCGAGCATACATCAGGCGATGGACTGCCATCCGCAATTCAGTCGGCACAATCTCCGAAGACAGAGCCATGGACGCTTTCACCATGGGGGTCCTCAGAGAAGACTTCAGAGAAGCACTCGGCCGCCAAAAGCCAAAATCCATGGCAGAGCTCATGAAGATAGCAACCGAGTGGGCAGATGGCGAAGATTCCATAAGGGCCAAGCGTCCACTTTCCCCACACGACCGCGAAGATCGACACAGCAGTCGAAACCGCCATGATAGGGACGACAGAAGACGAAGACGCAAAAGTGATTACAGTGACAACGACAAGGTAAAATTCGTCGCAGCAGGTTTCTCACAGGACAATCACGTCCAGGATGGCAGACGGCAAGAAGATCGTCGCGACAGTCGAAACGACAGTCGCCGCGACAGTCGAGGAGACGACCGCCGAGGCAGTCGAACAGACGACCGACGAACCAGTCGAGACCGCGATCAGCGTAGCAGCGGATACCGAAGGCAAGAATGGCGCAAACGAACAGATGCAAAGCCAGAAAAAACATTTCAAGAAAAGATGGATGACCACTGCAGGCTACACTTATTCAAGGGAGATGACGGGAGGCTAACTTCCAACCACACCATGGGAAATTGTCGAGAGTTCGAACAAATGATGGCTGATTACGCGGCAAGAATCAGAAGAACTACACCCTCGATTGCACCGCCAGCGTACATCGCCCCACCACCAGCACAGCCAGTCGCGGCATTACCACCTCCGCCACCATACAACCCGGGAAGCCAAGTCGCGGGAGCCATACATCATATACCTCAAGCAACGGAGGAGCAATACCCGAAGCCTCAGGGACAGATGTTCATGATTCAAAAAGGGCGTCCCTCCAACAGGCAGCAAAAGATCCACACTCGACACGTTAACATGGCGGTTATGGCGCCTCCAGCCATACCAGACTTCCTGCGGGGATCTGAAACCGCAATAACCTGCAGTCGAGAAGATCATCCACCGTCTGTCTACCGACCAGGCCACGCAGCCCTGGTACTCGACGCTCAGATTGGCGGATACGCCATGACCAAGGTCTTCATGGATGGAGGCAGTGGCATCAACATCATCTTCGCCGACACGCTTCGCCGGATGAATAGGTCAGTCGAAAACCTACCCCAGTCCACAAACACTTTTCATGGCATTGTTGCAGGAAAACCTGTTCTCCCAGAGGGCACGATACAACTCGACGTCACCTTCGGTGACGCAAGCCACTTCAAAACCGAGTCGATTGAATTCGAAGTCGTGGACTGGAAGTCACAATACCACGCCATACTAGGGCGCCCCACATTCGCTCGGTTCATGGCGGTGCCACACTACGCATATCTCAAGTTGAAGATGCCAGGCCCGAAAGGAGTCATCACAATCAACGGAAATTTTCAAAGGTCAGATGCTTGCGACCGCGACTTCAGCAAAATCTCCGAGACATTCGGCATGGAGCAAACCCTCGAAGAGCTCTCGCTCACCAACGACACAACATACATGCCCGAACAAAAGAAACAGGCAGTCGACAAGGCGTTTAGCACCGCGGACGGCATAACGAAGCACCAAGTTCACCCGACTGATCCAGCCAAGACAGTCAGGGTGTCCACAAGCCTATCTCCTGCATAGGAAAGCGCGCTCGTCGAATTCCTCCGTGAGAACTGGGATATATTTGCATGGTGTGCAGCCGACATGCCAGGTATTCCCAGGGAATTCGCCGAGCACTCCCTCCAGCTTAATCCAGGAACTAGGCCGGTCAAACAAGCAATACGTCGCGTCTCCGGACCCAAAAGAGAGGCCATAGAGAAGCATGTGGACAAGTTACTCAAAGCAAACTTCATTCGAGAAATCAAAAAATCGGAGTGGGTAGCCAATCCCGTACTAGTCGAGAAAAAGAAGACAGGAGCAACCAGAATGTGTGTCGACTTCACCGGGCTCAACAAGTGCTGCCCAAAAGATCATTTTCCACTGCCGCGTATCGATCAAATCGTCGACTCCACTGCGGGATGCGAGCGTTTATCCTTCCTAGATGCGTACTCAGGGTATCACCAGATAAGGATGAAAGTCGAAGACGAGGAGAAGACAGCCTTCACAACTCCACTCGGAGTATATTGCTACACCACAATGCCCTTCGGACTCAAGAACGCAGGCGCCACCTACCAGCGTATGATGCAGAACTGTTTGAAGACGCAAATTGGGAACAACGTCGAAGTTTATGTGGACGACATCGTCATCAAGTCGAAAGAAGATAGCACATTACTCGCAGACTTGCGAGAAACATTCGACAATCTCAATCGGTACAACATCAAACTCAACCCAGACAAGTGTACTTTTGGTGTTCCAGCCGGAGAGCTCTTGGGATACTTAGTATCGGCTCGGGGAATAGAAGCAAACCCAGAAAAGATACAGGCCATATTAACCATGCAAAGACCTAAAAAGCTTTACGAGGTACAGCAATTGACAGGTCGAGTAGCAGCGCTCAGTCGCTTCATCAGTAAGCTGGGTGAAAAAGCATTACCACTTTATCGACTGATGAAGAAGGCAGACAAGTTCGAGTGGACAGACGAAGCTGAAGCAGCCTTCAAAGACCTCAAGCGGATACTCACAAATCCCCCCATCCTGGCAGCAACCAAGGAGAAAGAACCTTTGTACCTATACGTGGCAGCCACAAACAGAGTGGTAAGTACGGCCTTGGTAGTCGAACGCATGGAGGAAAGAAAAACTCAGAGCATACAGAGGCCAGTCTACTATGTCAGCGAAGTCCTGTCCCTGTCAAAACAAAGATACCCGCACTTCCAAAAGCTGGCGTACGCTGTCTTCATAACATCCAGAAAGCTGCGCCACTACTTCACGGAGCACCCGATAACAGTGATCAGCAAGTCGGCAATCGAGGATATACTCACCAATCCCGATGCGACGGGGCGTGTAGCAAAATGGCTCATCGAGCTCGGGCCACTCGGGATCACCTACGATCACCCGAAGGCCATCAAAGCGCAAGTCCTACCCGACTTTACAACGGAGTGGATAGAATCTCAGCTACCAGGAACTCCTGATGTGTCCAACTCATGGACAATGTACTTCGACGGGTCTAAGAAGAACGAGGGCGCAGGTGCAGGCGTCATACTAATATCACCAAAAGGCGACAAGCTCAAGTACGTATTGCAGATGGACTTCGCGCGACCATCCAACAACGAAGCCGAGTACGAAGGTCTGATCCACGGCATGCGAATGGCTAAGGCGCTCGGGTGCACTCGACTTATGATATACGGCGACTCAAATTTAGTCGTACAGCAGACAATGAAAGCTTGCGACGCCATAGCCGACAACATGATCGCATATCGTGATCTCTACAACACATTAGAAGGTGACTTTGACGGATGCGAACTACGACATGTGGGGCGAGAAAGCAATGAGGAAGCTGACATGCTAGCCAATATTGGCTCGACTAAAGCGCAAGTACCGCCAGGCGTCTTCCTGGAGCGAATCCAGCACAGGTCCATCAAAAAGCAGCGGCCCCCGTCAACCTCGACTGCTACATCCAAAGACAACGCGCCCAGCTCAGAGGACCCGCCAGTCGAAGTACTACTATGCCAGGACGATCACGTAATTCCAGCATGGACTCAACCTTTCCTAGCATACATGCTCCGCGACGAATTACCGGACGATGCAGCAGAGGCTCGGCGAGTCACTCGACGCTCCAAAGCATACACCATCATCAACGGTGAACTTTACAAGCGAAGTATCTCAGGTATGTTCCAAAAGTGTGTGGAAATTGAGGATGGAAAAACCATACTTCGCGATATTCATGCAGGAACCTATGGTCACCATGCCGGCAGTCGATCACTCGTAGCCAAAGCCTTCCGAGCAGGGTTTTACTGGCCCACAGCACTTAAGGACGCAGACGACATCGTCAAAAGATGCATCGGGTGCCAGAAATTCGCCACCAAGCCTCATGCACCCGCATCAGCACTCAAAACCATACCACTCGCGTGGCCCTTCGCCCAATGGGGGCTTGATATGGTCGGACCACTCAAAAAGTCATCTCCCGGCGGACATACCCACCTGCTGGTGGTGGTGGACAAATTCACAAAATGGATAGAAGCGGTCCCAATCACAAGCTCGACTGCCGCTACAGCAGTCAACTTCATAAAATCTATCGTCTATCGATTTGGTGTCCCAAACAGCATCATCACGGACAACGGCACAAACTTCACAGCCGAGGAGTTTCGTTCCTTCTGCAAAGAGTGGGGCATCACTCTCAATTACGCATCAGTCGCGCACCCACAGTCCAACGGACAAGTTGAAAAAGCCAATGGTCTCGTCTGCACGGGCATTAAGAAAAGACTACTGGTACCACTCAAAAGGGCCGCAGGCGCTTGGGTCGAGGAGCTCCCGGCGGTACTATGGAGTTTGCGCACAACCCCAAACACCTCGACTCAGTTTACTCCGTTTTTTATGGTTTACGGCGCAGAAGCAGTACTGCCACCAGAGGTGAAATTCAGTGCACCACGAGTAGAGCTATACGATGAGGACGACGCAAACAAGTCACTCGGGGACTCGGTGGATCTACTTGAAGAATCACGCAACACGGCCCTTGCCCGCACAGCTGTTTACCAACAGGATCTCCGAAACTACCACAGTCGACGACTCCGCCCCAGAACATTCCTGGTAGGCGACTTAGTACTCCGGATGAAGCAGAAGAAGGTGCACAAGCTCGCGTCACCATGGGAAGGTCCTTTCGTCATCACGGAAGTCATTGACGGTGGTGCTTATCGACTCAAGCACGCCCAGACAGGGGAATTATCAAGTAACCCATGGAATGTGGCGCACTTGCGTCGTTTCTATGCCTAGAGGTCATAGTCGACCAATGTAACAGAACATAAATGTCGGAAAGGCCAGCAGGTTTCAGACGCGCTCTTTTCCTTACCAGGGTACCTAAGGGGACTGGAAGGTTTTTAATGAGGCGGCTTGCTGGTCAATATCTGGAATAAAGAAAATTTTCTTCTTCGCATAACTTGTCATCGTAAGCCAAATCACTCCCGACTCAGCCACACTCGAAGACTCGCGGCGGGGTCTCAGTCATAAACACCAAAACTCAGCCACACTTGAAGACTCGGGGGCTGGGTCTTAATCATAAACAGCAAAACTCAGCTACACTCGAAGGCTCGGGCGCGGTACATATACAAACTCACATAAACGCCTTACTTTTCACACCTCACCCGAAGGCTTGGGAGCTGAAGCATGCAGGCTTACATAAACATCTTTATATTTACACCCCACTCGAGGGATTCTGAGGCTGATTAGCTGCGCAACCTACATAGGCTCATCCTTTACAGGTAAGTTGGAGTTAACGAGCTGGTCGTGAAAACAGTCCACAAACACCTGCGCTGAAACCGCAGTCCTATCCAAAAATTTCTGCTCTAGTCGCGCGCCAGCCGCGGGTGAAGAGATGCGAAAGGAAGGATGTTGGCTGCGGATATATCCCATGACGGCGTTGGCTCCAAGGACAACCCTTCGAGTCAAAGCTTCCCGGATTGGAGTTGCAGACTGGAACAGATCAACCAGCGCATGAATTCCTTGCGGCTGCGGCCCCTCAGGAAACAAGAAATGGTTGATGCGCATAAATGCCGCTCGGCAACGCTCGAGTAAGACCGCGCCACGAAATACCCGATCTTTAAGGGTAGCGAGCTCACGGGCGCGATGCCTATCCACCCAGAAATGCTGACGGCCGGACACCGGGTTATCAGTCGCGTTGTCTAGACGCTCGTTAACCCGCTCCACCTCTTCCTGGAAGTGATGAACAAAAACTGCAGACGAACATCTATCAACAGGCTATAAAGAAGACATAAGGATATCACAAAGGCAGTCGTTATTATATACCTTCAAGCTGCCTGTTCGAGTGTTCGACTTCGCCAAGCACATACTCTTCACGCTGGGTGGCGAGAGCAGGTTTTGCCTTAAGAAGTTTCAACTCCGTTTGAGTGGCTCTTAACTCCTGCTCTAGAGTAACCACTCGCCTCTTTGCATAAGCCAAAACCTTGGCGTCATTACGAGCTTCGGCGGCTGTTCGAGTATCCGTCCACGACTGGGAAGTTGCAGGAGAGATGATATCGTCCGACTGGCAAGCGCATAATCATATATTTCAGGCAAACGCACGAGCCAAGGCGAAACAGCAAACGCTAAATTCATAATGAAAAGAACGCATTATAGAGTCCAGGGCATAAACAAAGCAGGAACTGAGACACCCATGCCGGACATCGAATTTTCATTACAATGAAAGCAGAAACCTAAGCGCGAGACACAGACTCGGACCTAGCCCTACGCGACTTCGCCATGGCACCGACAGCAACAGATCTGCGCTCCATGGTATCGATACAAGTGCGCGATAGTCGCGTCGCGGCCTCGGTCACACCCTTCAAGGACAGAGGTTGCCCATCTGACCTTTTCGGGAAATCAGACAGAGCAGCCTCATAGTCGGCAACAACGCCATTACCAAGAAGAAGCTTGATGGTGGATTCCGAGCCGCGTACCGTCAAGTCGCGCGCAAACTCCGCCACAGTCGAAGTGCCGGGGCCTAGCACGTCCGCAAATCCTTGCGCGGTAGCAGGCACGTCACTCGACGGAAGAACCTCCTTGAAGACAGCGCTAAGGGTGCGAGTGGAGGTATCCAGAGAGCTCTTGGCATGTTGGAACGCGGCGCTCAACTTCTCAAGGGCACGGTCGAGTGTTAGGTCCTCACTCGCCCCGTCTTTGGAGGCACATGAAGCAGTGGGCCCTTCACAGTTTCAAAAGAGAACAAGAGTCAAAAAATCAACAAGAGGACAATCAAATAAAAAGCGCGTAAGGCGAAAGCAAATCCTGCTAACCTTCCATCATACGCGCAAGCTCAGACACCTGAGCCGCATACTCCTGCTCACGCAAGGCAGCCGAGTTCCGCGCATCGTTGAGATCCTCCTTCGCACGCGACTGCTGGTCGACTAGTTGTCGTTCCAGATCCTTCAGCCGCTGCTCCAGTTCAGACGACTGCTTCGCAATGGCGTCCTTCTCACCTGAGATAGGTGACTCCAAGTTCAGTCGCAAATCACCAAGCGGAAAATCTCGGGACAAAGTCAGAAAAGCTTACGGCTTAAATCGTCGAGGTGGGAGCGAAGAGCAACCCGTTCCTCCTCCGACTGCACAAAGGCTTTACCAGCCGCGACAAGGTCACGGACGGCAGGCTTTGAAAAGATTTGAAAAGGATGTCAGCAAGATGCAGCATCACACATGAAACATGAAAATACTCACATGGTCAGTCCAAGAGGAAGACGCGGATGCGGAAGGGCGCGCAGTCGAAGCGGTCGCGGGTGGTGTCAAAGAGGTGGTCGTTGCCTCAACCACCAGGGTGGTCTGAGCAACGTCCACTTCACCACGAGGCGAGGCCGCGTTCAACTTTTCCACAAAAGGAGGTGATTGCACCCGATCGCCACTGGCGCTGCTGCAATAGCACCAACTAGTTTCAGACAAAATATGGAAAGCAAGCGAAAAAAGGAGTATAGCAAAAATACTTCATAACTACATACCTATGTTCGCCTTCGTCTGAGTCCGGCTCAACGTCGAGGCAGGGGCCTCCGAAGCTCAGGCGGACAGTCGAGTGTGATGGCGAGCGCCGGGCCAGAGGGGATATGGCCTTCGCAGGTGAGGAACAGCCAGAATCCTCCAGGTCCCGTTGCTCCGCGCTTCCCGAGTAAGAACTCGAGACCTCCTGTCGAGGCACGTGGCGACGCTTGGCAGCAGGCTCAGTCGCAGGGTGGTCACCCTTCTGAACCTGGCCTACTTCCTCGGCTTCCGTTTCCTCTGTGGCGGAAGTGTTAGCCGAGGGAGGAGGAGTGACAGTTTTCTTCCCCTCAACTAGCAGAGCCGCCTCATCGGCAGGACCAAACTCGGGAAGGGGAGGAAGCGAGGCGACAGTCGAATGGCCCTGATAGCCAGCATAAAAACAATATTCAAAAGGAAGGCACAAAAAAAAAAAAAAATAGCACAGTCGATAATGTTTACCTCAGGGAGGGCGTTTTCCAATCCAAAAGGAGCGACGGAGGAGTTGAAGTCGATGGGTTCGTCGGCCTTGATGCTGGTGATGTATTTCACATGCGCGTCCAGCTCATTGGGCGACAGCTCCGCATCGCTCATTCGAGTGGCATCGAGTGGTCCTTTATATCGCCACATAGCGTGGGAGCGTTGCTGCAGGGGCCACACTCGACGCTTGATGAAGGTGCTCATCAGCTGGACACCAGTAACGGTGCCCAGCAGCTTGCTGATCTTTTCCATAAGGGGAGCAGCTTCTTCTTTCTCCTCAGTCGAGAGGGAATGCTCCCATGCCTTCGTCTTCAGCGGGGTCTTCCCAATCGAGAAAGCCGGGCGCACGTCCTGGTCGACTGGGACGTAGAACCACTTGTTCCTCCATCCTTGGGCAGAGTCGACTGCCTTGAGGTTGAAGTAGTGGCAGTCGCTGCGGACCTGGATGCCCACTCCGCCAAGAGGGCTCACACGCCCATCACGGACCATGTGACGCACTCGGAAGATGGACTTCCAGAGTGCCCAGCTTGGGGACACCCCCAAAAAACACTCGCATAAAGCCATGAAACAGGCAATATGCAAAATGCTATTGGGGGTGAGATCGTGGATCTGCACCCCGTACGCATAAAGAAGCCCGCGCACAAAATCGTGCAGCGGGAGAGCAAAGCCGCGAGGCAAAAATTCAGCAAAGCAAACGCGCTCGCCGGCGCGGGGCTCAGGGAGTACCTCCCTGTTGGAGGGCGCGCGGGCGGCGAGCTTGTCGGCCGGCGGGAGAAGTCCGGTATGGCGGAATGCCGCCAACTTCTTCTCGGTGATGGTGGACTTCACCCAGTCGCCGGGAATCTTCTTCAAGGCGGCGGCGGGATTTCCCGCGGAGGCCGCGGCGGCCGCAGCACCCTTCCTCTTCTTGCCAACGTTGGCGGAGGAAGAGGGGACGGCGGCGCTCGTGTTCTTCTTCGGAGCCATGGCGAGCAGAGGAGGAGCAGGAGCAAAAGCGAAGGAAGCGCGCGCGTGAGGAATAGGAGGCAGAGGAGGCAAATGGCAAGGAAAATTGATCTGCGGTGGTGAGATCTATACTTACCACGGTAGAAGAAATAATCCCGGCCGTTCGTGCATAATCGTCAAGCCACGTGGCGCTATCGGAGAGTAACCGTCGCAGGCCACAACGCCCACTACGCACGAAAAACGAGGAAATCATGATCACGTCTGCGGAAATCTCGCCACGTCCGGTCAAATCAGAACTGAACCGGCGTTCACCGCGGTCAAACAAGCGGACCCACAATGACACGTCCTGTCAAAAGTCTGCGCGCACGCCACGATGGTCATGCATGACGTCACTCAATTGGCAAATTGCTGGAATACAAAAGTGATAGTCGATCTGCTAGTCGACCGAACCAATGATATGCAATCCTACAAAAGTCTCTCGACTACTCGTACACAAGTGATAGTCGATCTATTAGTCGACTGGACCAAGTACAGTCAAATATACTCCCATCGGGAGCGGGTAAAATTTTCTTCGACTGGCGTCCGCCAAAGTCACGCAACCCTTCAAAGGTCAATCGACTAAAGTTAAAGGCAAACGCTTTGAGTATCCTCAAGCGCATTTCATCGGGAGTGGGCGAAAATGTCTTCGACTGACATTTTCTTTTACGCTCATTGATTTGAGATTATCCTTCATTACGGGTAATAAAGCACAATCTCGGGGGCTACTCCCATCGGGAGCGCTGCTGCGCACCCGATAGATCCAAAAAGCAAAAAGGCATAAACTCGAAGAAATTCCCGAGTTGCGTCAGTCGATGACACTTCGGATGCTGCATGCATAAAATGCAAAGGTAAGACCCGCTGATCAGTCGAGCTGGGCTGAGGACCACTCCGGCAGTGTTAAGTCCTTAATTTTTTTCCGTATCAGCAGATGCGATGAAAATCCCGGCGGACGCGCTGGGTAGCAAAGTTAAGACTGCGGAACGATTCAGTAAGACCTCAAACGGCCTGAGTCGAGTCTGTCCAGTATGTTCCAGGTTCGAGCCCGGGGACTCGAACTTGATTGAAGGCTAGTAAGGTTTTTGCCCAAATGTGCAGTTAACTGGTCTCGACTTGTCGAGTAAATCCAGGCCTACTAAGTCAATAATCCTTTGTCAAAAACATAAATTCATAGTCGAAAGACAACACACAACGTACGATATCGAACACAAACATGCGACGTGCACTGTCAAGTGAGTCCATGCCTAATTCTCTGAATCAGCCAAGCACTCGGGGGCTAGTGACGAGGATATACCGAACGGATATCCCGTCGTGTGGGTACCTAGTGCACGTAATGACTATAGCCCAACTGTCAATAGGCTGGCAAAGCCCATCAAGGAAGGCCCAAGACGAAGATTGCTTCCAAGTTATTTATAGTCGGTTGTAGTTTCCATATTTGTAGTCCTAGTCGGTTACATACCCGAGACCCAGCCCCCCATATAAGGGCTGGGAGGGCTACCGATCAAAGACAGGCACATCAGAACCTCCAAACCCTAGCGAGACGAACTCTCGCTAGACCTTTGTAACCATCGTATATTCACAAGAGCAATAACAGACAAGCAGGAAGTAGGGGTGTTACCTCACTCGAGGGCCCTGAACCTGGGTAACTCCCGCTTGTCAGCCGTCGAGTCCACCAGTACTACGCGTTCTCTACCTCATAACTTCAACCCTAGGCTATCGACTATGGGTATTGATGAGAACACCCCTCGTCAATTGGCGCCGTCTGTGGGAATAGGTAGTGTTGGATCTACAGACTCGCTGGTTTTGACCTCAAACGGCAACTCGCCGACTACATCTGCAGACAGCCACGCGCTGACAGTCTCGACTGGCGTTGGAGCATCAGGCGATCAGTCGCCAACTTCGCAAGCTGCCTCGCCGAAAAGAATCAAGCCGTACTCAGCGGAAGCACAGGAAGTTTTCGCTAGTCTCGATTCAGGTTTCGATCTAACCATTGGGGAGCACAATTTTTTCGTCGATAAGCTTGGTGTGCAGGACTTGACCGACATGATCGCATTGAGGGCACTCGAAGATCCGTTGACCGCGATCGCATCGCCGGCAGGCAAGGAAGGTACCTCATCACAGATCGACTCGATCCCATCGCCAACCTCATCCATGGCGACTGAAGAGTTCAATAGGATCATGGCGCAAGAGTTCCCGGAAGATGAGGAACAGTCTACCCATCAGGTAGGCGCAGCCAAGAAACTATCTACTACGGTCACAGCTACCGCAGGCATGGAAGCTACGTCGTCAAAGGTCAACTCGATCTCGCCGTCAAGATCTCTAGTCGACTCTATGACGACCCAAGAGTTCAATAAACTCTTGGCGCAAGAGCTCCTAGGTGGTGAGGTACAGTCTGACTATCAGGTCACCACAGTCGAACGCATCACGGCACTCGACACTGCACCCGACTACAGGCAAATTGAAGACACGGGCGACAGTATCTATCTCGCCGACTTCACCGGGCCAGAGATCCAAGCGGATCACGAGTTCCTCTCCAGCAACGAAGACGATCCTGAAAAAGCACCCGAGACATACGTCAACACCGACGCCCAGATCAACAACAACTCCGACATGAGTTGGGACGACGACTCCGAACCCATAACCGGTGTCGATTGCACACACACATATCCCCCGGTCATACCTCGGCAGGTCTATGTTGCATTCAGCGCCGAAACCTCAGCGGCAGCGGCTAGTCGCAGACCTACAGAATTTCCTTGCACAGTCACATTACCAGATGGCGTGGCAACGCTGACTATCACAGCAGAGATGGCGGCAAAAGTTGACAAAATCATCAAGGACTGCACAATGATGCCCGCCGACGCGACCCCAGAGGAGTGGATGACATACAATTATTTTAATTGGCAGGAAGCGATGCGCTTAAAGGAGTACAGAGCAACACTCGAAGAACGCAGAAAGCAAGCTAGCATCTCGAGTATGCGGAGAAGGCAGTTTTCCCTTAGCTCCACGAGTGCGACGGAGCACAGACATAGATCGAGATTCGCCAATATCCCAGAGGGTGATAGATCCGGGGTCACTCGCAACTTAGAACATTCGTTCATGACCCTGGACTCCGAAGGTGTGCTAGTACCCAAAACAGCTGAAGGCGCCTTGATATCACTTGGAGCATATCTCAAGGCGACAGCACCTCCAGCAGGCGATCCAGCCGAAGAACTACATCTTCAGCAATTAAAGGCGCTCGCACTCGCGGCAAAAGGACTCCAGACGGAGAAACACAGAGAGCGCAGCAGAAGTCGTTCGCGAGGTCGTCGCAGTCGAAGCCCTCACAGGAGTGGCACACGAAGGCACTCGAGGCATCGCCGTTCACGAAGCCGATCTAGGAGATCCGCCAGCAACGATTCGAGTGATGGACGCGATACAGGACCTTGCGGAGCGCGATGCTTCACACGACGAATCCGCGAAGCCAAGTTACCCAAAAAATTCGGGTTACCAACAACGCCAAAATTCAACTGCAAACAAGAGCCGTCAGGCTGGCTCGAGGACTACAAGCTCGCAGTCGTATGCCAAAGAGGGACAACCACAACAGCGCTGCAGTACATACAGTTGATGCTTGAAGGCACAGCTCGCGACTGGCTCAAAGCATTACCCGAAGCGTCATACGATTCCTGGGATCACTTTAGGGAAGACTTCATCAAATATTTCGATCCTCTGTGCGAGCGGCCCAAAACATTCGAGGAATTACGGGCTTGCAAGCAAAGGTCGGACGAGCCAATTCGAGCATACATCAGGCGATGGACTGCCATCCGCAATTCAGTCGGCACAATCTCCGAAGACAGAGCCATGGACGCTTTCACCATGGGGGTCCTCAGAGAAGACTTCAGAGAAGCACTCGGCCGCCAAAAGCCAAAATCCATGGCAGAGCTCATGAAGATAGCAACCGAGTGGGCAGATGGCGAAGATTCCATAAGGGCCAAGCGTCCACTTTCCCCACACGACCGCGAAGATCGACACAGCAGTCGAAACCGCCATGATAGGGACGACAGAAGACGAAGACGCAAAAGTGATTACAGTGACAACGACAAGGTAAAATTCGTCGCAGCAGGTTTCTCACAGGACAATCACGTCCAGGATGGCAGACGGCAAGAAGATCGTCGCGACAGTCGAAACGACAGTCGCCGCGACAGTCGAGGAGACGACCGCCGAGGCAGTCGAACAGACGACCGACGAACCAGTCGAGACCGCGATCAGCGTAGCAGCGGATACCGAAGGCAAGAATGGCGCAAACGAACAGATGCAAAGCCAGAAAAAACATTTCAAGAAAAGATGGATGACCACTGCAGGCTACACTTATTCAAGGGAGATGACGGGAGGCTAACTTCCAACCACACCATGGGAAATTGTCGAGAGTTCGAACAAATGATGGCTGATTACGCGGCAAGAATCAGAAGAACTACACCCTCGATTGCACCGCCAGCGTACATCGCCCCACCACCAGCACAGCCAGTCGCGGCATTACCACCTCCGCCACCATACAACCCGGGAAGCCAAGTCGCGGGAGCCATACATCATATACCTCAAGCAACGGAGGAGCAATACCCGAAGCCTCAGGGACAGATGTTCATGATTCAAAAAGGGCGTCCCTCCAACAGGCAGCAAAAGATCCACACTCGACACGTTAACATGGCGGTTATGGCGCCTCCAGCCATACCAGACTTCCTGCGGGGATCTGAAACCGCAATAACCTGCAGTCGAGAAGATCATCCACCGTCTGTCTACCGACCAGGCCACGCAGCCCTGGTACTCGACGCTCAGATTGGCGGATACGCCATGACCAAGGTCTTCATGGATGGAGGCAGTGGCATCAACATCATCTTCGCCGACACGCTTCGCCGGATGAATAGGTCAGTCGAAAACCTACCCCAGTCCACAAACACTTTTCATGGCATTGTTGCAGGAAAACCTGTTCTCCCAGAGGGCACGATACAACTCGACGTCACCTTCGGTGACGCAAGCCACTTCAAAACCGAGTCGATTGAATTCGAAGTCGTGGACTGGAAGTCACAATACCACGCCATACTAGGGCGCCCCACATTCGCTCGGTTCATGGCGGTGCCACACTACGCATATCTCAAGTTGAAGATGCCAGGCCCGAAAGGAGTCATCACAATCAACGGAAATTTTCAAAGGTCAGATGCTTGCGACCGCGACTTCAGCAAAATCTCCGAGACATTCGGCATGGAGCAAACCCTCGAAGAGCTCTCGCTCACCAACGACACAACATACATGCCCGAACAAAAGAAACAGGCAGTCGACAAGGCGTTTAGCACCGCGGACGGCATAACGAAGCACCAAGTTCACCCGACTGATCCAGCCAAGACAGTCAGGGTGTCCACAAGCCTATCTCCTGCATAGGAAAGCGCGCTCGTCGAATTCCTCCGTGAGAACTGGGATATATTTGCATGGTGTGCAGCCGACATGCCAGGTATTCCCAGGGAATTCGCCGAGCACTCCCTCCAGCTTAATCCAGGAACTAGGCCGGTCAAACAAGCAATACGTCGCGTCTCCGGACCCAAAAGAGAGGCCATAGAGAAGCATGTGGACAAGTTACTCAAAGCAAACTTCATTCGAGAAATCAAAAAATCGGAGTGGGTAGCCAATCCCGTACTAGTCGAGAAAAAGAAGACAGGAGCAACCAGAATGTGTGTCGACTTCACCGGGCTCAACAAGTGCTGCCCAAAAGATCATTTTCCACTGCCGCGTATCGATCAAATCGTCGACTCCACTGCGGGATGCGAGCGTTTATCCTTCCTAGATGCGTACTCAGGGTATCACCAGATAAGGATGAAAGTCGAAGACGAGGAGAAGACAGCCTTCACAACTCCACTCGGAGTATATTGCTACACCACAATGCCCTTCGGACTCAAGAACGCAGGCGCCACCTACCAGCGTATGATGCAGAACTGTTTGAAGACGCAAATTGGGAACAACGTCGAAGTTTATGTGGACGACATCGTCATCAAGTCGAAAGAAGATAGCACATTACTCGCAGACTTGCGAGAAACATTCGACAATCTCAATCGGTACAACATCAAACTCAACCCAGACAAGTGTACTTTTGGTGTTCCAGCCGGAGAGCTCTTGGGATACTTAGTATCGGCTCGGGGAATAGAAGCAAACCCAGAAAAGATACAGGCCATATTAACCATGCAAAGACCTAAAAAGCTTTACGAGGTACAACAATTGACAGGTCGAGTAGCAGCGCTCAGTCGCTTCATCAGTAAGCTGGGTGAAAAAGCATTACCACTTTATCGACTGATGAAGAAGGCAGACAAGTTCGAGTGGACAGACGAAGCTGAAGCAGCCTTCAAAGACCTCAAGCGGATACTCACAAATCCCCCCATCCTGGCAGCAACCAAGGAGAAAGAACCTTTGTACCTATACGTGGCAGCCACAAACAGAGTGGTAAGTACGGCCTTGGTAGTCGAACGCATGGAGGAAAGAAAAACTCAGAGCATACAGAGGCCAGTCTACTATGTCAGCGAAGTCCTGTCCCTGTCAAAACAAAGATACCCGCACTTCCAAAAGCTGGCGTACGCTGTCTTCATAACATCCAGAAAGCTGCGCCACTACTTCACGGAGCACCCGATAACAGTGATCAGCAAGTCGGCAATCGGGGATATACTCACCAATCCCGATGCGACGGGGCGTGTAGCAAAATGGCTCATCGAGCTCGGGCCACTCGGGATCACCTACGATCACCCGAAGGCCATCAAAGCGCAAGTCCTACCCGACTTTACAACGGAGTGGATAGAATCTCAGCTACCAGGAACTCCTGATGTGTCCAACTCATGGACAATGTACTTCGACGGGTCTAAGAAGAACGAGGGCGCAGGTGCAGGCGTCATACTAATATCACCAAAAGGCGACAAGCTCAAGTACGTATTGCAGATGGACTTCGCGCGACCATCCAACAACGAAGCCGAGTACGAAGGTCTGATCCACGGCATGCGAATGGCTAAGGCGCTCGGGTGCACTCGACTTATGATATACGGCGACTCAAATTTAGTCGTACAGCAGACAATGAAAGCTTGCGACGCCATAGCCGACAACATGATCGCATATCGTGATCTCTACAACACATTAGAAGGTGACTTTGACGGATGCGAACTACGACATGTGGGGCGAGAAAGCAATGAGGAAGCTGACATGCTAGCCAATATTGGCTCGACTAAAGCGCAAGTACCGCCAGGCGTCTTCCTGGAGCGAATCCAGCACAGGTCCATCAAAAAGCAGCGGCCCCCGTCAACCTCGACTGCTACATCCAAAGACAACGCGCCCAGCTCAGAGGACCCGCCAGTCGAAGTACTACTATGCCAGGACGATCACGTAATTCCAGCATGGACTCAACCTTTCCTAGCATACATGCTCCGCGACGAATTACCGGACGATGCAGCAGAGGCTCGGCGAGTCACTCGACGCTCCAAAGCATACACCATCATCAACGGTGAACTTTACAAGCGAAGTATCTCAGGTATGTTCCAAAAGTGTGTGGAAATTGAGGATGGAAAAACCATACTTCGCGATATTCATGCAGGAACCTATGGTCACCATGCCGGCAGTCGATCACTCGTAGCCAAAGCCTTCCGAGCAGGGTTTTACTGGCCCACAGCACTTAAGGACGCAGACGACATCGTCAAAAGATGCATCGGGTGCCAGAAATTCGCCACCAAGCCTCATGCACCCGCATCAGCACTCAAAACCATACCACTCGCGTGGCCCTTCGCCCAATGGGGGCTTGATATGGTCGGACCACTCAAAAAGTCATCTCCCGGCGGACATACCCACCTGCTGGTGGTGGTGGACAAATTCACAAAATGGATAGAAGCGGTCCCAATCACAAGCTCGACTGCCGCTACAGCAGTCAACTTCATAAAATCTATCGTCTATCGATTTGGTGTCCCAAACAGCATCATCACGGACAACGGCACAAACTTCACAGCCGAGGAGTTTCGTTCCTTCTGCAAAGAGTGGGGCATCACTCTCAATTACGCATCAGTCGCGCACCCACAGTCCAACGGACAAGTTGAAAAAGCCAATGGTCTCGTCTGCACGGGCATTAAGAAAAGACTACTGGTACCACTCAAAAGGGCCGCAGGCGCTTGGGTCGAGGAGCTCCCGGCGGTACTATGGAGTTTGCGCACAACCCCAAACACCTCGACTCAGTTTACTCCGTTTTTTATGGTTTACGGCGCAGAAGCAGTACTGCCACCAGAGGTGAAATTCAGTGCACCACGAGTAGAGCTATACGATGAGGACGACGCAAACAAGTCACTCGGGGACTCGGTGGATCTACTTGAAGAATCACGCAACACGGCCCTTGCCCGCACAGCTGTTTACCAACAGGATCTCCGAAACTACCACAGTCGACGACTCCGCCCCAGAACATTCCTGGTAGGCGACTTAGTACTCCGGATGAAGCAGAAGAAGGTGCACAAGCTCGCGTCACCATGGGAAGGTCCTTTCGTCATCACGGAAGTCATTGACGGTGGTGCTTATCGACTCAAGCACGCCCAGACAGGGGAATTATCAAGTAACCCATGGAATGTGGCGCACTTGCGTCGTTTCTATGCCTAGAGGTCATAGTCGACCAATGTAACAGAACATAAATGTCGGAAAGGCCAGCAGGTTTCAGACGCGCTCTTTTCCTTACCAGGGTACCTAAGGGGACTGGAAGGTTTTTAATGAGGCGGCTTGCTGGTCAATATCTGGAATAAAGAAAATTTTCTTCTTCGCATAACTTGTCATCGTAAGCCAAATCACTCCCGACTCAGCCACACTCGAAGACTCGCGGCGGGGTCTCAGTCATAAACACCAAAACTCAGCCACACTTGAAGACTCGGGGGCTGGGTCTTAATCATAAACAGCAAAACTCAGCTACACTCGAAGGCTCGGGCGCGGTACATATACAAACTCACATAAACGCCTTACTTTTCACACCTCACCCGAAGGCTTGGGAGCTGAAGCATGCAGGCTTACATAAACATCTTTATATTTACACCCCACTCGAGGGATTCTGAGGCTGATTAGCTGCGCAACCTACATAGGCTCATCCTTTACAGGTAAGTTGGAGTTAACGAGCTGGTCGTGAAAACAGTCCACAAACACCTGCGCTGAAACCGCAGTCCTATCCAAAAATTTCTGCTCTAGTCGCGCGCCAGCCGCGGGTGAAGAGATGCGAAAGGAAGGATGTTGGCTGCGGATATATCCCATGACGGCGTTGGCTCCAAGGACAACCCTTCGAGTCAAAGCTTCCCGGATTGGAGTTGCAGACTGGAACAGATCAACCAGCGCATGAATTCCTTGCGGCTGCGGCCCCTCAGGAAACAAGAAATGGTTGATGCGCATAAATGCCGCTCGGCAACGCTCGAGTAAGACCGCGCCACGAAATACCCGATCTTTAAGGGTAGCGAGCTCACGGGCGCGATGCCTATCCACCCAGAAATGCTGACGGCCGGACACCGGGTTATCAGTCGCGTTGTCTAGACGCTCGTTAACCCGCTCCACCTCTTCCTGGAAGTGATGAACAAAAACTGCAGACGAACATCTATCAACAGGCTATAAAGAAGACATAAGGATATCACAAAGGCAGTCGTTATTATATACCTTCAAGCTGCCTGTTCGAGTGTTCGACTTCGCCAAGCACATACTCTTCACGCTGGGTGGCGAGAGCAGGTTTTGCCTTAAGAAGTTTCAACTCCGTTTGAGTGGCTCTTAACTCCTGCTCTAGAGTAACCACTCGCCTCTTTGCATAAGCCAAAACCTTGGCGTCATTACGAGCTTCGGCGGCTGTTCGAGTATCCGTCCACGACTGGGAAGTTGCAGGAGAGATGATATCGTCCGACTGGCAAGCGCATAATCATATATTTCAGGCAAACGCACGAGCCAAGGCGAAACAGCAAACGCTAAATTCATAATGAAAAGAACGCATTATAGAGTCCAGGGCATAAACAAAGCAGGAACTGAGACACCCATGCCGGACATCGAATTTTCATTACAATGAAAGCAGAAACCTAAGCGCGAGACACAGACTCGGACCTAGCCCTACGCGACTTCGCCATGGCACCGACAGCAACAGATCTGCGCTCCATGGTATCGATACAAGTGCGCGATAGTCGCGTCGCGGCCTCGGTCACACCCTTCAAGGACAGAGGTTGCCCATCTGACCTTTTCGGGAAATCAGACAGAGCAGCCTCATAGTCGGCAACAACGCCATTACCAAGAAGAAGCTTGATGGTGGATTCCGAGCCGCGTACCGTCAAGTCGCGCGCAAACTCCGCCACAGTCGAAGTGCCGGGGCCTAGCACGTCCGCAAATCCTTGCGCGGTAGCAGGCACGTCACTCGACGGAAGAACCTCCTTGAAGACAGCGCTAAGGGTGCGAGTGGAGGTATCCAGAGAGCTCTTGGCATGTTGGAACGCGGCGCTCAACTTCTCAAGGGCACGGTCGAGTGTTAGGTCCTCACTCGCCCCGTCTTTGGAGGCACATGAAGCAGTGGGCCCTTCACAGTTTCAAAAGAGAACAAGAGTCAAAAAATCAACAAGAGGACAATCAAATAAAAAGCGCGTAAGGCGAAAGCAAATCCTGCTAACCTTCCATCATACGCGCAAGCTCAGACACCTGAGCCGCATACTCCTGCTCACGCAAGGCAGCCGAGTTCCGCGCATCGTTGAGATCCTCCTTCGCACGCGACTGCTGGTCGACTAGTTGTCGTTCCAGATCCTTCAGCCGCTGCTCCAGTTCAGACGACTGCTTCGCAATGGCGTCCTTCTCACCTGAGATAGGTGACTCCAAGTTCAGTCGCAAATCACCAAGCGGAAAATCTCGGGACAAAGTCAGAAAAGCTTACGGCTTAAATCGTCGAGGTGGGAGCGAAGAGCAACCCGTTCCTCCTCCGACTGCACAAAGGCTTTACCAGCCGCGACAAGGTCACGGACGGCAGGCTTTGAAAAGATTTGAAAAGGATGTCAGCAAGATGCAGCATCACACATGAAACATGAAAATACTCACATGGTCAGTCCAAGAGGAAGACGCGGATGCGGAAGGGCGCGCAGTCGAAGCGGTCGCGGGTGGTGTCAAAGAGGTGGTCGTTGCCTCAACCACCAGGGTGGTCTGAGCAACGTCCACTTCACCACGAGGCGAGGCCGCGTTCAACTTTTCCACAAAAGGAGGTGATTGCACCCGATCGCCACTGGCGCTGCTGCAATAGCACCAACTAGTTTCAGACAAAATATGGAAAGCAAGAGAAAAAAGGAGTATAGCAAAAATACTTCATAACTACATACCTATGTTCGCCTTCGTCTGAGTCCGGCTCAACGTCGAGGCAGGGGCCTCCGAAGCTCAGGCGGACAGTCGAGTGTGATGGCGAGCGCCGGGCCAGAGGGGATATGGCCTTCGCAGGTGAGGAACAGCCAGAATCCTCCAGGTCCCGTTGCTCCGCGCTTCCCGAGTAAGAACTCGAGACCTCCTGTCGAGGCACGTGGCGACGCTTGGCAGCAGGCTCAGTCGCAGGGTGGTCACCCTTCTGAACCTGGCCTACTTCCTCGGCTTCCGTTTCCTCTGTGGCGGAAGTGTTAGCCGAGGGAGGAGGAGTGACAGTTTTCTTCCCCTCAACTAGCAGAGCCGCCTCATCGGCAGGACCAAACTCGGGAAGGGGAGGAAGCGAGGCGACAGTCGAATGGCCCTGATAGCCAGCATAAAAACAATATTCAAAAGGAAGGCACACAAAAAAAAAAAAAATAGCACAGTCGATAATGTTTACCTCAGGGAGGGCGTTTTCCAATCCAAAAGGAGCGACGGAGGAGTTGAAGTCGATGGGTTCGTCGGCCTTGATGCTGGTGATGTATTTCACATGCGCGTCCAGCTCATTGGGCGACAGCTCCGCATCGCTCATTCGAGTGGCATCGAGTGGTCCTTTATATCGCCACATAGCGTGGGAGCGTTGCTGCAGGGGCCACACTCGACGCTTGATGAAGGTGCTCATCAGCTGGACACCAGTAACGGTGCCCAGCAGCTTGCTGATCTTTTCCATAAGGGGAGCAGCTTCTTCTTTCTCCTCAGTCGAGAGGGAATGCTCCCATGCCTTCGTCTTCAGCGGGGTCTTCCCAATCGAGAAAGCCGGGCGCACGTCCTGGTCGACTGGGACGTAGAACCACTTGTTCCTCCATCCTTGGGCAGAGTCGACTGCCTTGAGGTTGAAGTAGTGGCAGTCGCTGCGGACCTGGATGCCCACTCCGCCAAGAGGGCTCACACGCCCATCACGGACCATGTGACGCACTCGGAAGATGGACTTCCAGAGTGCCCAGCTTGGGGACACCCCCAAAAAACACTCGCATAAAGCCATGAAACAGGCAATATGCAAAATGCTATTGGGGGTGAGATCGTGGATCTGCACCCCGTACGCATAAAGAAGCCCGCGCACAAAATCGTGCAGCGGGAGAGCAAAGCCGCGAGGCAAAAATTCAGCAAAGCAAACGCGCTCGCCGGCGCGGGGCTCAGGGAGTACCTCCCTGTTGGAGGGCGCGCGGGCGGCGAGCTTGTCGGCCGGCGGGAGAAGTCCGGTATGGCGGAATGCCGCCAACTTCTTCTCGGTGATGGTGGACTTCACCCAGTCGCCGGGAATCTTCTTCAAGGCGGCGGCGGGATTTCCCGCGGAGGCCGCGGCGGCCGCAGCACCCTTCCTCTTCTTGCCAACGTTGGCGGAGGAAGAGGGGACGGCGGCGCTCGTGTTCTTCTTCGGAGCCATGGCGAGCAGAGGAGGAGCAGGAGCAAAAGCGAAGGAAGCGCGCGCGTGAGGAATAGGAGGCAGAGGAGGCAAATGGCAAGGAAAATTGATCTGCGGTGGTGAGATCTATACTTACCACGGTAGAAGAAATAATCCCGGCCGTTCGTGCATAATCGTCAAGCCACGTGGCGCTATCGGAGAGTAACCGTCGCAGGCCACAACGCCCACTACGCACGAAAAACGAGGAAATCATGATCACGTCTGCGGAAATCTCGCCACGTCCGGTCAAATCAGAACTGAACCGGCGTTCACCGCGGTCAAACAAGCGGACCCACAATGACACGTCCTGTCAAAAGTCTGCGCGCACGCCACGATGGTCATGCATGACGTCACTCAATTGGCAAATTGCTGGAATACAAAAGTGATAGTCGATCTGCTAGTCGACCGAACCAATGATATGCAATCCTACAAAAGTCTCTCGACTACTCGTACACAAGTGATAGTCGATCTATTAGTCGACTGGACCAAGTACAGTCAAATATACTCCCATCGGGAGCGGGTAAAATTTTCTTCGACTGGCGTCCGCCAAAGTCACGCAACCCTTCAAAGGTCAATCGACTAAAGTTAAAGGCAAACGCTTCGAGTATCCTCAAGCGCATTTCATCGGGAGTGGGCGAAAATGTCTTCGACTGACATTTTCTTTTACGCTCATTGATTTGAGATTATCCTTCATTACGGGTAATAAAGCACAATCTCGGGGGCTACTCCCATCGGGAGCGCTGCTGCGCACCCGATAGATCCAAAAAGCAAAAAGGCATAAACTCGAAGAAATTCCCGAGTTGCGTCAGTCGATGACACTTCGGATGCTGCATGCATAAAATGCAAAGGTAAGACCCGCTGATCAGTCGAGCTGGGCTGAGGACCACTCCGGCAGTGTTAAGTCCTTAATTTTTTTCCGTATCAGCAGATGCGATGAAAATCCCGGCGGACGCGCTGGGTAGCAAAGTTAAGACTGCGGAACGATTCAGTAAGACCTCAAACGGCCTGAGTCGAGTCTGTCCAGTATGTTCCAGGTTCGAGCCCGGGGACTCGAACTTGATTGAAGGCTAGTAAGGTTTTTGCCCAAATGTGCAGTTAACTGGTCTCGACTTGTCGAGTAAATCCAGGCCTACTAAGTCAATAATCCTTTGTCAAAAACATAAATTCATAGTCGAAAGACAACACACAACGTACGATATCGAACACAAACATGCGACGTGCACTGTCAAGTGAGTCCATGCCTAATTCTCTGAATCAGCCAAGCACTCGGGGGCTAGTGACGAGGATATACCGAACGGATATCCCGTCGTGTGGGTACCTAGTGCACGTAATGACTATAGCCCAACTGTCAATAGGCTGGCAAAGCCCATCAAGGAAGGCCCAAGACGAAGATTGCTTCCAAGTTATTTATAGTCGGTTGTAGTTTCCATATTTGTAGTCCTAGTCGGTTACATACCCGAGACCCAGCCCCCCATATAAGGGCTGGGAGGGCTACCGATCAAAGACAGGCACATCAGAACCTCCAAACCCTAGCGAGACGAACTCTCGCTAGACCTTTGTAACCATCGTATATTCACAAGAGCAATAACAGACAAGCAGGAAGTAGGGGTGTTACCTCACTCGAGGGCCCTGAACCTGGGTAACTCCCGCTTGTCAGCCGTCGAGTCCACCAGTACTACGCGTTCTCTACCTCATAACTTCAACCCTAGGCTATCGACTATGGGTATTGATGAGAACACCCCTCGTCAATTGGCGCCGTCTGTGGGAATAGGTAGTGTTGGATCTACAGACTCGCTGGTTTTGACCTCAAACGGCAACTCGCCGACTACATCTGCAGACAGCCACGCGCTGACAGTCTCGACTGGCGTTGGAGCATCAGGCGATCAGTCGCCAACTTCGCAAGCTGCCTCGCCGAAAAGAATCAAGCCGTACTCAGCGGAAGCACAGGAAGTTTTCGCTAGTCTCGATTCAGGTTTCGATCTAACCATTGGGGAGCACAATTTTTTCGTCGATAAGCTTGGTGTGCAGGACTTGACCGACATGATCGCATTGAGGGCACTCGAAGATCCGTTGACCGCGATCGCATCGCCGGCAGGCAAGGAAGGTACCTCATCACAGATCGACTCGATCCCATCGCCAACCTCATCCATGGCGACTGAAGAGTTCAATAGGATCATGGCGCAAGAGTTCCCGGAAGATGAGGAACAGTCTACCCATCAGGTAGGCGCAGCCAAGAAACTATCTACTACGGTCACAGCTACCGCAGGCATGGAAGCTACGTCGTCAAAGGTCAACTCGATCTCGCCGTCAAGATCTCTAGTCGACTCTATGACGACCCAAGAGTTCAATAAACTCTTGGCGCAAGAGCTCCTAGGTGGTGAGGTACAGTCTGACTATCAGGTCACCACAGTCGAACGCATCACGGCACTCGACACTGCACCCGACTACAGGCAAATTGAAGACACGGGCGACAGTATCTATCTCGCCGACTTCACCGGGCCAGAGATCCAAGCGGATCACGAGTTCCTCTCCAGCAACGAAGACGATCCTGAAAAAGCACCCGAGACATACGTCAACACCGACGCCCAGATCAACAACAACTCCGACATGAGTTGGGACGACGACTCCGAACCCATAACCGGTGTCGATTGCACACACACATATCCCCCGGTCATACCTCGGCAGGTCTATGTTGCATTCAGCGCCGAAACCTCAGCGGCAGCGGCTAGTCGCAGACCTACAGAATTTCCTTGCACAGTCACATTACCAGATGGCGTGGCAACGCTGACTATCACAGCAGAGATGGCGGCAAAAGTTGACAAAATCATCAAGGACTGCACAATGATGCCCGCCGACGCGACCCCAGAGGAGTGGATGACATACAATTATTTTAATTGGCAGGAAGCGATGCGCTTAAAGGAGTACAGAGCAACACTCGAAGAACGCAGAAAGCAAGCTAGCATCTCGAGTATGCGGAGAAGGCAGTTTTCCCTTAGCTCCACGAGTGCGACGGAGCACAGACATAGATCGAGATTCGCCAATATCCCAGAGGGTGATAGATCCGGGGTCACTCGCAACTTAGAACATTCGTTCATGACCCTGGACTCCGAAGGTGTGCTAGTACCCAAAACAGCTGAAGGCGCCTTGATATCACTTGGAGCATATCTCAAGGCGACAGCACCTCCAGCAGGCGATCCAGCCGAAGAACTACATCTTCAGCAATTAAAGGCGCTCGCACTCGCGGCAAAAGGACTCCAGACGGAGAAACACAGAGAGCGCAGCAGAAGTCGTTCGCGAGGTCGTCGCAGTCGAAGCCCTCACAGGAGTGGCACACGAAGGCACTCGAGGCATCGCCGTTCACGAAGCCGATCTAGGAGATCCGCCAGCAACGATTCGAGTGATGGACGCGATACAGGACCTTGCGGAGCGCGATGCTTCACACGACGAATCCGCGAAGCCAAGTTACCCAAAAAATTCGGGTTACCAACAACGCCAAAATTCAACTGCAAACAAGAGCCGTCAGGCTGGCTCGAGGACTACAAGCTCGCAGTCGTATGCCAAAGAGGGACAACCACAACAGCGCTGCAGTACATACAGTTGATGCTTGAAGGCACAGCTCGCGACTGGCTCAAAGCATTACCCGAAGCGTCATACGATTCCTGGGATCACTTTAGGGAAGACTTCATCAAATATTTCGATCCTCTGTGCGAGCGGCCCAAAACATTCGAGGAATTACGGGCTTGCAAGCAAAGGTCGGACGAGCCAATTCGAGCATACATCAGGCGATGGACTGCCATCCGCAATTCAGTCGGCACAATCTCCGAAGACAGAGCCATGGACGCTTTCACCATGGGGGTCCTCAGAGAAGACTTCAGAGAAGCACTCGGCCGCCAAAAGCCAAAATCCATGGCAGAGCTCATGAAGATAGCAACCGAGTGGGCAGATGGCGAAGATTCCATAAGGGCCAAGCGTCCACTTTCCCCACACGACCGCGAAGATCGACACAGCAGTCGAAACCGCCATGATAGGGACGACAGAAGACGAAGACGCAAAAGTGATTACAGTGACAACGACAAGGTAAAATTCGTCGCAGCAGGTTTCTCACAGGACAATCACGTCCAGGATGGCAGACGGCAAGAAGATCGTCGCGACAGTCGAAACGACAGTCGCCGCGACAGTCGAGGAGACGACCGCCGAGGCAGTCGAACAGACGACCGACGAACCAGTCGAGACCGCGATCAGCGTAGCAGCGGATACCGAAGGCAAGAATGGCGCAAACGAACAGATGCAAAGCCAGAAAAAACATTTCAAGAAAAGATGGATGACCACTGCAGGCTACACTTATTCAAGGGAGATGACGGGAGGCTAACTTCCAACCACACCATGGGAAATTGTCGAGAGTTCGAACAAATGATGGCTGATTACGCGGCAAGAATCAGAAGAACTACACCCTCGATTGCACCGCCAGCGTACATCGCCCCACCACCAGCACAGCCAGTCGCGGCATTACCACCTCCGCCACCATACAACCCGGGAAGCCAAGTCGCGGGAGCCATACATCATATACCTCAAGCAACGGAGGAGCAATACCCGAAGCCTCAGGGACAGATGTTCATGATTCAAAAAGGGCGTCCCTCCAACAGGCAGCAAAAGATCCACACTCGACACGTTAACATGGCGGTTATGGCGCCTCCAGCCATACCAGACTTCCTGCGGGGATCTGAAACCGCAATAACCTGCAGTCGAGAAGATCATCCACCGTCTGTCTACCGACCAGGCCACGCAGCCCTGGTACTCGACGCTCAGATTGGCGGATACGCCATGACCAAGGTCTTCATGGATGGAGGCAGTGGCATCAACATCATCTTCGCCGACACGCTTCGCCGGATGAATAGGTCAGTCGAAAACCTACCCCAGTCCACAAACACTTTTCATGGCATTGTTGCAGGAAAACCTGTTCTCCCAGAGGGCACGATACAACTCGACGTCACCTTCGGTGACGCAAGCCACTTCAAAACCGAGTCGATTGAATTCGAAGTCGTGGACTGGAAGTCACAATACCACGCCATACTAGGGCGCCCCACATTCGCTCGGTTCATGGCGGTGCCACACTACGCATATCTCAAGTTGAAGATGCCAGGCCCGAAAGGAGTCATCACAATCAACGGAAATTTTCAAAGGTCAGATGCTTGCGACCGCGACTTCAGCAAAATCTCCGAGACATTCGGCATGGAGCAAACCCTCGAAGAGCTCTCGCTCACCAACGACACAACATACATGCCCGAACAAAAGAAACAGGCAGTCGACAAGGCGTTTAGCACCGCGGACGGCATAACGAAGCACCAAGTTCACCCGACTGATCCAGCCAAGACAGTCAGGGTGTCCACAAGCCTATCTCCTGCATAGGAAAGCGCGCTCGTCGAATTCCTCCGTGAGAACTGGGATATATTTGCATGGTGTGCAGCCGACATGCCAGGTATTCCCAGGGAATTCGCCGAGCACTCCCTCCAGCTTAATCCAGGAACTAGGCCGGTCAAACAAGCAATACGTCGCGTCTCCGGACCCAAAAGAGAGGCCATAGAGAAGCATGTGGACAAGTTACTCAAAGCAAACTTCATTCGAGAAATCAAAAAATCGGAGTGGGTAGCCAATCCCGTACTAGTCGAGAAAAAGAAGACAGGAGCAACCAGAATGTGTGTCGACTTCACCGGGCTCAACAAGTGCTGCCCAAAAGATCATTTTCCACTGCCGCGTATCGATCAAATCGTCGACTCCACTGCGGGATGCGAGCGTTTATCCTTCCTAGATGCGTACTCAGGGTATCACCAGATAAGGATGAAAGTCGAAGACGAGGAGAAGACAGCCTTCACAACTCCACTCGGAGTATATTGCTACACCACAATGCCCTTCGGACTCAAGAACGCAGGCGCCACCTACCAGCGTATGATGCAGAACTGTTTGAAGACGCAAATTGGGAACAACGTCGAAGTTTATGTGGACGACATCGTCATCAAGTCGAAAGAAGATAGCACATTACTCGCAGACTTGCGAGAAACATTCGACAATCTCAATCGGTACAACATCAAACTCAACCCAGACAAGTGTACTTTTGGTGTTCCAGCCGGAGAGCTCTTGGGATACTTAGTATCGGCTCGGGGAATAGAAGCAAACCCAGAAAAGATACAGGCCATATTAACCATGCAAAGACCTAAAAAGCTTTACGAGGTACAGCAATTGACAGGTCGAGTAGCAGCGCTCAGTCGCTTCATCAGTAAGCTGGGTGAAAAAGCATTACCACTTTATCGACTGATGAAGAAGGCAGACAAGTTCGAGTGGACAGACGAAGCTGAAGCAGCCTTCAAAGACCTCAAGCGGATACTCACAAATCCCCCCATCCTGGCAGCAACCAAGGAGAAAGAACCTTTGTACCTATACGTGGCAGCCACAAACAGAGTGGTAAGTACGGCCTTGGTAGTCGAACGCATGGAGGAAAGAAAAACTCAGAGCATACAGAGGCCAGTCTACTATGTCAGCGAAGTCCTGTCCCTGTCAAAACAAAGATACCCGCACTTCCAAAAGCTGGCGTACGCTGTCTTCATAACATCCAGAAAGCTGCGCCACTACTTCACGGAGCACCCGATAACAGTGATCAGCAAGTCGGCAATCGGGGATATACTCACCAATCCCGATGCGACGGGGCGTGTAGCAAAATGGCTCATCGAGCTCGGGCCACTCGGGATCACCTACGATCACCCGAAGGCCATCAAAGCGCAAGTCCTACCCGACTTTACAACGGAGTGGATAGAATCTCAGCTACCAGGAACTCCTGATGTGTCCAACTCATGGACAATGTACTTCGACGGGTCTAAGAAGAACGAGGGCGCAGGTGCAGGCGTCATACTAATATCACCAAAAGGCGACAAGCTCAAGTACGTATTGCAGATGGACTTCGCGCGACCATCCAACAACGAAGCCGAGTACGAAGGTCTGATCCACGGCATGCGAATGGCTAAGGCGCTCGGGTGCACTCGACTTATGATATACGGCGACTCAAATTTAGTCGTACAGCAGACAATGAAAGCTTGCGACGCCATAGCCGACAACATGATCGCATATCGTGATCTCTACAACACATTAGAAGGTGACTTTGACGGATGCGAACTACGACATGTGGGGCGAGAAAGCAATGAGGAAGCTGACATGCTAGCCAATATTGGCTCGACTAAAGCGCAAGTACCGCCAGGCGTCTTCCTGGAGCGAATCCAGCACAGGTCCATCAAAAAGCAGCGGCCCCCGTCAACCTCGACTGCTACATCCAAAGACAACGCGCCCAGCTCAGAGGACCCGCCAGTCGAAGTACTACTATGCCAGGACGATCACGTAATTCCAGCATGGACTCAACCTTTCCTAGCATACATGCTCCGCGACGAATTACCGGACGATGCAGCAGAGGCTCGGCGAGTCACTCGACGCTCCAAAGCATACACCATCATCAACGGTGAACTTTACAAGCGAAGTATCTCAGGTATGTTCCAAAAGTGTGTGGAAATTGAGGATGGAAAAACCATACTTCGCGATATTCATGCAGGAACCTATGGTCACCATGCCGGCAGTCGATCACTCGTAGCCAAAGCCTTCCGAGCAGGGTTTTACTGGCCCACAGCACTTAAGGACGCAGACGACATCGTCAAAAGATGCATCGGGTGCCAGAAATTCGCCACCAAGCCTCATGCACCCGCATCAGCACTCAAAACCATACCACTCGCGTGGCCCTTCGCCCAATGGGGGCTTGATATGGTCGGACCACTCAAAAAGTCATCTCCCGGCGGACATACCCACCTGCTGGTGGTGGTGGACAAATTCACAAAATGGATAGAAGCGGTCCCAATCACAAGCTCGACTGCCGCTACAGCAGTCAACTTCATAAAATCTATCGTCTATCGATTTGGTGTCCCAAACAGCATCATCACGGACAACGGCACAAACTTCACAGCCGAGGAGTTTCGTTCCTTCTGCAAAGAGTGGGGCATCACTCTCAATTACGCATCAGTCGCGCACCCACAGTCCAACGGACAAGTTGAAAAAGCCAATGGTCTCGTCTGCACGGGCATTAAGAAAAGACTACTGGTACCACTCAAAAGGGCCGCAGGCGCTTGGGTCGAGGAGCTCCCGGCGGTACTATGGAGTTTGCGCACAACCCCAAACACCTCGACTCAGTTTACTCCGTTTTTTATGGTTTACGGCGCAGAAGCAGTACTGCCACCAGAGGTGAAATTCAGTGCACCACGAGTAGAGCTATACGATGAGGACGACGCAAACAAGTCACTCGGGGACTCGGTGGATCTACTTGAAGAATCACGCAACACGGCCCTTGCCCGCACAGCTGTTTACCAACAGGATCTCCGAAACTACCACAGTCGACGACTCCGCCCCAGAACATTCCTGGTAGGCGACTTAGTACTCCGGATGAAGCAGAAGAAGGTGCACAAGCTCGCGTCACCATGGGAAGGTCCTTTCGTCATCACGGAAGTCATTGACGGTGGTGCTTATCGACTCAAGCACGCCCAGACAGGGGAATTATCAAGTAACCCATGGAATGTGGCGCACTTGCGTCGTTTCTATGCCTAGAGGTCATAGTCGACCAATGTAACAGAACATAAATGTCGGAAAGGCCAGCAGGTTTCAGACGCGCTCTTTTCCTTACCAGGGTACCTAAGGGGACTGGAAGGTTTTTAATGAGGCGGCTTGCTGGTCAATATCTGGAATAAAGAAAATTTTCTTCTTCGCATAACTTGTCATCGTAAGCCAAATCACTCCCGACTCAGCCACACTCGAAGACTCGCGGCGGGGTCTCAGTCATAAACACCAAAACTCAGCCACACTTGAAGACTCGGGGGCTGGGTCTTAATCATAAACAGCAAAACTCAGCTACACTCGAAGGCTCGGGCGCGGTACATATACAAACTCACATAAACGCCTTACTTTTCACACCTCACCCGAAGGCTTGGGAGCTGAAGCATGCAGGCTTACATAAACATCTTTATATTTACACCCCACTCGAGGGATTCTGAGGCTGATTAGCTGCGCAACCTACATAGGCTCATCCTTTACAGGTAAGTTGGAGTTAACGAGCTGGTCGTGAAAACAGTCCACAAACACCTGCGCTGAAACCGCAGTCCTATCCAAAAATTTCTGCTCTAGTCGCGCGCCAGCCGCGGGTGAAGAGATGCGAAAGGAAGGATGTTGGCTGCGGATATATCCCATGACGGCGTTGGCTCCAAGGACAACCCTTCGAGTCAAAGCTTCCCGGATTGGAGTTGCAGACTGGAACAGATCAACCAGCGCATGAATTCCTTGCGGCTGCGGCCCCTCAGGAAACAAGAAATGGTTGATGCGCATAAATGCCGCTCGGCAACGCTCGAGTAAGACCGCGCCACGAAATACCCGATCTTTAAGGGTAGCGAGCTCACGGGCGCGATGCCTATCCACCCAGAAATGCTGACGGCCGGACACCGGGTTATCAGTCGCGTTGTCTAGACGCTCGTTAACCCGCTCCACCTCTTCCTGGAAGTGATGAACAAAAACTGCAGACGAACATCTATCAACAGGCTATAAAGAAGACATAAGGATATCACAAAGGCAGTCGTTATTATATACCTTCAAGCTGCCTGTTCGAGTGTTCGACTTCGCCAAGCACATACTCTTCACGCTGGGTGGCGAGAGCAGGTTTTGCCTTAAGAAGTTTCAACTCCGTTTGAGTGGCTCTTAACTCCTGCTCTAGAGTAACCACTCGCCTCTTTGCATAAGCCAAAACCTTGGCGTCATTACGAGCTTCGGCGGCTGTTCGAGTATCCGTCCACGACTGGGAAGTTGCAGGAGAGATGATATCGTCCGACTGGCAAGCGCATAATCATATATTTCAGGCAAACGCACGAGCCAAGGCGAAACAGCAAACGCTAAATTCATAATGAAAAGAACGCATTATAGAGTCCAGGGCATAAACAAAGCAGGAACTGAGACACCCATGCCGGACATCGAATTTTCATTACAATGAAAGCAGAAACCTAAGCGCGAGACACAGACTCGGACCTAGCCCTACGCGACTTCGCCATGGCACCGACAGCAACAGATCTGCGCTCCATGGTATCGATACAAGTGCGCGATAGTCGCGTCGCGGCCTCGGTCACACCCTTCAAGGACAGAGGTTGCCCATCTGACCTTTTCGGGAAATCAGACAGAGCAGCCTCATAGTCGGCAACAACGCCATTACCAAGAAGAAGCTTGATGGTGGATTCCGAGCCGCGTACCGTCAAGTCGCGCGCAAACTCCGCCACAGTCGAAGTGCCGGGGCCTAGCACGTCCGCAAATCCTTGCGCGGTAGCAGGCACGTCACTCGACGGAAGAACCTCCTTGAAGACAGCGCTAAGGGTGCGAGTGGAGGTATCCAGAGAGCTCTTGGCATGTTGGAACGCGGCGCTCAACTTCTCAAGGGCACGGTCGAGTGTTAGGTCCTCACTCGCCCCGTCTTTGGAGGCACATGAAGCAGTGGGCCCTTCACAGTTTCAAAAGAGAACAAGAGTCAAAAAATCAACAAGAGGACAATCAAATAAAAAGCGCGTAAGGCGAAAGCAAATCCTGCTAACCTTCCATCATACGCGCAAGCTCAGACACCTGAGCCGCATACTCCTGCTCACGCAAGGCAGCCGAGTTCCGCGCATCGTTGAGATCCTCCTTCGCACGCGACTGCTGGTCGACTAGTTGTCGTTCCAGATCCTTCAGCCGCTGCTCCAGTTCAGACGACTGCTTCGCAATGGCGTCCTTCTCACCTGAGATAGGTGACTCCAAGTTCAGTCGCAAATCACCAAGCGGAAAATCTCGGGACAAAGTCAGAAAAGCTTACGGCTTAAATCGTCGAGGTGGGAGCGAAGAGCAACCCGTTCCTCCTCCGACTGCACAAAGGCTTTACCAGCCGCGACAAGGTCACGGACGGCAGGCTTTGAAAAGATTTGAAAAGGATGTCAGCAAGATGCAGCATCACACATGAAACATGAAAATACTCACATGGTCAGTCCAAGAGGAAGACGCGGATGCGGAAGGGCGCGCAGTCGAAGCGGTCGCGGGTGGTGTCAAAGAGGTGGTCGTTGCCTCAACCACCAGGGTGGTCTGAGCAACGTCCACTTCACCACGAGGCGAGGCCGCGTTCAACTTTTCCACAAAAGGAGGTGATTGCACCCGATCGCCACTGGCGCTGCTGCAATAGCACCAACTAGTTTCAGACAAAATATGGAAAGCAAGCGAAAAAAGGAGTATAGCAAAAATACTTCATAACTACATACCTATGTTCGCCTTCGTCTGAGTCCGGCTCAACGTCGAGGCAGGGGCCTCCGAAGCTCAGGCGGACAGTCGAGTGTGATGGCGAGCGCCGGGCCAGAGGGGATATGGCCTTCGCAGGTGAGGAACAGCCAGAATCCTCCAGGTCCCGTTGCTCCGCGCTTCCCGAGTAAGAACTCGAGACCTCCTGTCGAGGCACGTGGCGACGCTTGGCAGCAGGCTCAGTCGCAGGGTGGTCACCCTTCTGAACCTGGCCTACTTCCTCGGCTTCCGTTTCCTCTGTGGCGGAAGTGTTAGCCGAGGGAGGAGGAGTGACAGTTTTCTTCCCCTCAACTAGCAGAGCCGCCTCATCGGCAGGACCAAACTCGGGAAGGGGAGGAAGCGAGGCGACAGTCGAATGGCCCTGATAGCCAGCATAAAAACAATATTCAAAAGGAAGGCACACAAAAAAAAAATAAATAGCACAGTCGATAATGTTTACCTCAGGGAGGGCGTTTTCCAATCCAAAAGGAGCGACGGAGGAGTTGAAGTCGATGGGTTCGTCGGCCTTGATGCTGGTGATGTATTTCACATGCGCGTCCAGCTCATTGGGCGACAGCTCCGCATCGCTCATTCGAGTGGCATCGAGTGGTCCTTTATATCGCCACATAGCGTGGGAGCGTTGCTGCAGGGGCCACACTCGACGCTTGATGAAGGTGCTCATCAGCTGGACACCAGTAACGGTGCCCAGCAGCTTGCTGATCTTTTCCATAAGGGGAGCAGCTTCTTCTTTCTCCTCAGTCGAGAGGGAATGCTCCCATGCCTTCGTCTTCAGCGGGGTCTTCCCAATCGAGAAAGCCGGGCGCACGTCCTGGTCGACTGGGACGTAGAACCACTTGTTCCTCCATCCTTGGGCAGAGTCGACTGCCTTGAGGTTGAAGTAGTGGCAGTCGCTGCGGACCTGGATGCCCACTCCGCCAAGAGGGCTCACACGCCCATCACGGACCATGTGACGCACTCGGAAGATGGACTTCCAGAGTGCCCAGCTTGGGGACACCCCCAAAAAACACTCGCATAAAGCCATGAAACAGGCAATATGCAAAATGCTATTGGGGGTGAGATCGTGGATCTGCACCCCGTACGCATAAAGAAGCCCGCGCACAAAATCGTGCAGCGGGAGAGCAAAGCCGCGAGGCAAAAATTCAGCAAAGCAAACGCGCTCGCCGGCGCGGGGCTCAGGGAGTACCTCCCTGTTGGAGGGCGCGCGGGCGGCGAGCTTGTCGGCCGGCGGGAGAAGTCCGGTATGGCGGAATGCCGCCAACTTCTTCTCGGTGATGGTGGACTTCACCCAGTCGCCGGGAATCTTCTTCAAGGCGGCGGCGGGATTTCCCGCGGAGGCCGCGGCGGCCGCAGCACCCTTCCTCTTCTTGCCAACGTTGGCGGAGGAAGAGGGGACGGCGGCGCTCGTGTTCTTCTTCGGAGCCATGGCGAGCAGAGGAGGAGCAGGAGCAAAAGCGAAGGAAGCGCGCGCGTGAGGAATAGGAGGCAGAGGAGGCAAATGGCAAGGAAAATTGATCTGCGGTGGTGAGATCTATACTTACCACGGTAGAAGAAATAATCCCGGCCGTTCGTGCATAATCGTCAAGCCACGTGGCGCTATCGGAGAGTAACCGTCGCAGGCCACAACGCCCACTACGCACGAAAAACGAGGAAATCATGATCACGTCTGCGGAAATCTCGCCACGTCCGGTCAAATCAGAACTGAACCGGCGTTCACCGCGGTCAAACAAGCGGACCCACAATGACACGTCCTGTCAAAAGTCTGCGCGCACGCCACGATGGTCATGCATGACGTCACTCAATTGGCAAATTGCTGGAATACAAAAGTGATAGTCGATCTGCTAGTCGACCGAACCAATGATATGCAATCCTACAAAAGTCTCTCGACTACTCGTACACAAGTGATAGTCGATCTATTAGTCGACTGGACCAAGTACAGTCAAATATACTCCCATCGGGAGCGGGTAAAATTTTCTTCGACTGGCGTCCGCCAAAGTCACGCAACCCTTCAAAGGTCAATCGACTAAAGTTAAAGGCAAACGCTTCGAGTATCCTCAAGCGCATTTCATCGGGAGTGGGCGAAAATGTCTTCGACTGACATTTTCTTTTACGCTCATTGATTTGAGATTATCCTTCATTACGGGTAATAAAGCACAATCTCGGGGGCTACTCCCATCGGGAGCGCTGCTGCGCACCCGATAGATCCAAAAAGCAAAAAGGCATAAACTCGAAGAAATTCCCGAGTTGCGTCAGTCGATGACACTTCGGATGCTGCATGCATAAAATGCAAAGGTAAGACCCGCTGATCAGTCGAGCTGGGCTGAGGACCACTCCGGCAGTGTTAAGTCCTTAATTTTTTTCCGTATCAGCAGATGCGATGAAAATCCCGGCGGACGCGCTGGGTAGCAAAGTTAAGACTGCGGAACGATTCAGTAAGACCTCAAACGGCCTGAGTCGAGTCTGTCCAGTATGTTCCAGGTTCGAGCCCGGGGACTCGAACTTGATTGAAGGCTAGTAAGGTTTTTGCCCAAATGTGCAGTTAACTGGTCTCGACTTGTCGAGTAAATCCAGGCCTACTAAGTCAATAATCCTTTGTCAAAAACATAAATTCATAGTCGAAAGACAACACACAACGTACGATATCGAACACAAACATGCGACGTGCACTGTCAAGTGAGTCCATGCCTAATTCTCTGAATCAGCCAAGCACTCGGGGGCTAGTGACGAGGATATACCGAACGGATATCCCGTCGTGTGGGTACCTAGTGCACGTAATGACTATAGCCCAACTGTCAATAGGCTGGCAAAGCCCATCAAGGAAGGCCCAAGACGAAGATTGCTTCCAAGTTATTTATAGTCGGTTGTAGTTTCCATATTTGTAGTCCTAGTCGGTTACATACCCGAGACCCAGCCCCCCATATAAGGGCTGGGAGGGCTACCGATCAAAGACAGGCACATCAGAACCTCCAAACCCTAGCGAGACGAACTCTCGCTAGACCTTTGTAACCATCGTATATTCACAAGAGCAATAACAGACAAGCAGGAAGTAGGGGTGTTACCTCACTCGAGGGCCCTGAACCTGGGTAACTCCCGCTTGTCAGCCGTCGAGTCCACCAGTACTACGCGTTCTCTACCTCATAACTTCAACCCTAGGCTATCGACTATGGGTATTGATGAGAACACCCCTCGTCAATTGGCGCCGTCTGTGGGAATAGGTAGTGTTGGATCTACAGACTCGCTGGTTTTGACCTCAAACGGCAACTCGCCGACTACATCTGCAGACAGCCACGCGCTGACAGTCTCGACTGGCGTTGGAGCATCAGGCGATCAGTCGCCAACTTCGCAAGCTGCCTCGCCGAAAAGAATCAAGCCGTACTCAGCGGAAGCACAGGAAGTTTTCGCTAGTCTCGATTCAGGTTTCGATCTAACCATTGGGGAGCACAATTTTTTCGTCGATAAGCTTGGTGTGCAGGACTTGACCGACATGATCGCATTGAGGGCACTCGAAGATCCGTTGACCGCGATCGCATCGCCGGCAGGCAAGGAAGGTACCTCATCACAGATCGACTCGATCCCATCGCCAACCTCATCCATGGCGACTGAAGAGTTCAATAGGATCATGGCGCAAGAGTTCCCGGAAGATGAGGAACAGTCTACCCATCAGGTAGGCGCAGCCAAGAAACTATCTACTACGGTCACAGCTACCGCAGGCATGGAAGCTACGTCGTCAAAGGTCAACTCGATCTCGCCGTCAAGATCTCTAGTCGACTCTATGACGACCCAAGAGTTCAATAAACTCTTGGCGCAAGAGCTCCTAGGTGGTGAGGTACAGTCTGACTATCAGGTCACCACAGTCGAACGCATCACGGCACTCGACACTGCACCCGACTACAGGCAAATTGAAGACACGGGCGACAGTATCTATCTCGCCGACTTCACCGGGCCAGAGATCCAAGCGGATCACGAGTTCCTCTCCAGCAACGAAGACGATCCTGAAAAAGCACCCGAGACATACGTCAACACCGACGCCCAGATCAACAACAACTCCGACATGAGTTGGGACGACGACTCCGAACCCATAACCGGTGTCGATTGCACACACACATATCCCCCGGTCATACCTCGGCAGGTCTATGTTGCATTCAGCGCCGAAACCTCAGCGGCAGCGGCTAGTCGCAGACCTACAGAATTTCCTTGCACAGTCACATTACCAGATGGCGTGGCAACGCTGACTATCACAGCAGAGATGGCGGCAAAAGTTGACAAAATCATCAAGGACTGCACAATGATGCCCGCCGACGCGACCCCAGAGGAGTGGATGACATACAATTATTTTAATTGGCAGGAAGCGATGCGCTTAAAGGAGTACAGAGCAACACTCGAAGAACGCAGAAAGCAAGCTAGCATCTCGAGTATGCGGAGAAGGCAGTTTTCCCTTAGCTCCACGAGTGCGACGGAGCACAGACATAGATCGAGATTCGCCAATATCCCAGAGGGTGATAGATCCGGGGTCACTCGCAACTTAGAACATTCGTTCATGACCCTGGACTCCGAAGGTGTGCTAGTACCCAAAACAGCTGAAGGCGCCTTGATATCACTTGGAGCATATCTCAAGGCGACATCACCTCCAGCAGGCGATCCAGCCGAAGAACTACATCTTCAGCAATTAAAGGCGCTCGCACTCGCGGCAAAAGGACTCCAGACGGAGAAACACAGAGAGCGCAGCAGAAGTCGTTCGCGAGGTCGTCGCAGTCGAAGCCCTCACAGGAGTGGCACACGAAGGCACTCGAGGCATCGCCGTTCACGAAGCCGATCTAGGAGATCCGCCAGCAACGATTCGAGTGATGGACGCGATACAGGACCTTGCGGAGCGCGATGCTTCACACGACGAATCCGCGAAGCCAAGTTACCCAAAAAATTCGGGTTACCAACAACGCCAAAATTCAACTGCAAACAAGAGCCGTCAGGCTGGCTCGAGGACTACAAGCTCGCAGTCGTATGCCAAAGAGGGACAACCACAACAGCGCTGCAGTACATACAGTTGATGCTTGAAGGCACAGCTCGCGACTGGCTCAAAGCATTACCCGAAGCGTCATACGATTCCTGGGATCACTTTAGGGAAGACTTCATCAAATATTTCGATCCTCTGTGCGAGCGGCCCAAAACATTCGAGGAATTACGGGCTTGCAAGCAAAGGTCGGACGAGCCAATTCGAGCATACATCAGGCGATGGACTGCCATCCGCAATTCAGTCGGCACAATCTCCGAAGACAGAGCCATGGACGCTTTCACCATGGGGGTCCTCAGAGAAGACTTCAGAGAAGCACTCGGCCGCCAAAAGCCAAAATCCATGGCAGAGCTCATGAAGATAGCAACCGAGTGGGCAGATGGCGAAGATTCCATAAGGGCCAAGCGTCCACTTTCCCCACACGACCGCGAAGATCGACACAGCAGTCGAAACCGCCATGATAGGGACGACAGAAGACGAAGACGCAAAAGTGATTACAGTGACAACGACAAGGTAAAATTCGTCGCAGCAGGTTTCTCACAGGACAATCACGTCCAGGATGGCAGACGACAAGAAGATCGTCGCGACAGTCGAAACGACAGTCGCCGCGACAGTCGAGGAGACGACCGCCGAGGCAGTCGAACAGACGACCGACGAACCAGTCGAGACCGCGATCAGCGTAGCAGCGGATACCGAAGGCAAGAATGGCGCAAACGAACAGATGCAAAGCCAGAAAAAACATTTCAAGAAAAGATGGATGACCACTGCAGGCTACACTTATTCAAGGGAGATGACAGGAGGCTAACTTCCAACCACACCATGGGAAATTGTCGAGAGTTCGAACAAATGATGGCTGATTACGCGGCAAGAATCAGAAGAACTACACCCTCGATTGCACCGCCAGCGTACATCGCCCCACCACCAGCACAGCCAGTCGCGGCATTACCACCTCCGCCACCATACAACCCGGGAAGCCAAGTCGCGGGAGCCATACATCATATACCTCAAGCAACGGAGGAGCAATACCCGAAGCCTCAGGGACAGATGTTCATGATTCAAAAAGGGCGTCCCTCCAACAGGCAGCAAAAGATCCACACTCGACACGTTAACATGGCGGTTATGGCGCCTCCAGCCATACCAGACTTCCTGCGGGGATCTGAAACCGCAATAACCTGCAGTCGAGAAGATCATCCACCGTCTGTCTACCGACCAGGCCACGCAGCCCTGGTACTCGACGCTCAGATTGGCGGATACGCCATGACCAAGGTCTTCATGGATGGAGGCAGTGGCATCAACATCATCTTCGCCGACACGCTTCGCCGGATGAATAGGTCAGTCGAAAACCTACCCCAGTCCACAAACACTTTTCATGGCATTGTTGCAGGAAAACCTGTTCTCCCAGAGGGCACGATACAACTCGACGTCACCTTCGGTGACGCAAGCCACTTCAAAACCGAGTCGATTGAATTCGAAGTCGTGGACTGGAAGTCACAATACCACGCCATACTAGGGCGCCCCACATTCGCTCGGTTCATGGCGGTGCCACACTACGCATATCTCAAGTTGAAGATGCCAGGCCCGAAAGGAGTCATCACAATCAACGGAAATTTTCAAAGGTCAGATGCTTGCGACCGCGACTTCAGCAAAATCTCCGAGACATTCGGCATGGAGCAAACCCTCGAAGAGCTCTCGCTCACCAACGACACAACATACATGCCCGAACAAAAGAAACAGGCAGTCGACAAGGCGTTTAGCACCGCGGACGGCATAACGAAGCACCAAGTTCACCCGACTGATCCAGCCAAGACAGTCAGGGTGTCCACAAGCCTATCTCCTGCATAGGAAAGCGCGCTCGTCGAATTCCTCCGTGAGAACTGGGATATATTTGCATGGTGTGCAGCCGACATGCCAGGTATTCCCAGGGAATTCGCCGAGCACTCCCTCCAGCTTAATCCAGGAACTAGGCCGGTCAAACAAGCAATACGTCGCGTCTCCGGACCCAAAAGAGAGGCCATAGAGAAGCATGTGGACAAGTTACTCAAAGCAAACTTCATTCGAGAAATCAAAAAATCGGAGTGGGTAGCCAATCCCGTACTAGTCGAGAAAAAGAAGACAGGAGCAACCAGAATGTGTGTCGACTTCACCGGGCTCAACAAGTGCTGCCCAAAAGATCATTTTCCACTGCCGCGTATCGATCAAATCGTCGACTCCACTGCGGGATGCGAGCGTTTATCCTTCCTAGATGCGTACTCAGGGTATCACCAGATAAGGATGAAAGTCGAAGACGAGGAGAAGACAGCCTTCACAACTCCACTCGGAGTATATTGCTACACCACAATGCCCTTCGGACTCAAGAACGCAGGCGCCACCTACCAGCGTATGATGCAGAACTGTTTGAAGACGCAAATTGGGAACAACGTCGAAGTTTATGTGGACGACATCGTCATCAAGTCGAAAGAAGATAGCACATTACTCGCAGACTTGCGAGAAACATTCGACAATCTCAATCGGTACAACATCAAACTCAACCCAGACAAGTGTACTTTTGGTGTTCCAGCCGGAGAGCTCTTGGGATACTTAGTATCGGCTCGGGGAATAGAAGCAAACCCAGAAAAGATACAGGCCATATTAACCATGCAAAGACCTAAAAAGCTTTACGAGGTACAGCAATTGACAGGTCGAGTAGCAGCGCTCAGTCGCTTCATCAGTAAGCTGGGTGAAAAAGCATTACCACTTTATCGACTGATGAAGAAGGCAGACAAGTTCGAGTGGACAGACGAAGCTGAAGCAGCCTTCAAAGACCTCAAGCGGATACTCACAAATCCCCCCATCCTGGCAGCAACCAAGGAGAAAGAACCTTTGTACCTATACGTGGCAGCCACAAACAGAGTGGTAAGTACGGCCTTGGTAGTCGAACGCATGGAGGAAAGAAAAACTCAGAGCATACAGAGGCCAGTCTACTATGTCAGCGAAGTCCTGTCCCTGTCAAAACAAAGATACCCGCACTTCCAAAAGCTGGCGTACGCTGTCTTCATAACATCCAGAAAGCTGCGCCACTACTTCACGGAGCACCCGATAACAGTGATCAGCAAGTCGGCAATCGGGGATATACTCACCAATCCCGATGCGACGGGGCGTGTAGCAAAATGGCTCATCGAGCTCGGGCCACTCGGGATCACCTACGATCACCCGAAGGCCATCAAAGCGCAAGTCCTACCCGACTTTACAACGGAGTGGATAGAATCTCAGCTACCAGGAACTCCTGATGTGTCCAACTCATGGACAATGTACTTCGACGGGTCTAAGAAGAACGAGGGCGCAGGTGCAGGCGTCATACTAATATCACCAAAAGGCGACAAGCTCAAGTACGTATTGCAGATGGACTTCGCGCGACCATCCAACAACGAAGCCGAGTACGAAGGTCTGATCCACGGCATGCGAATGGCTAAGGCGCTCGGGTGCACTCGACTTATGATATACGGCGACTCAAATTTAGTCGTACAGCAGACAATGAAAGCTTGCGACGCCATAGCCGACAACATGATCGCATATCGTGATCTCTACAACACATTAGAAGGTGACTTTGACGGATGCGAACTACGACATGTGGGGCGAGAAAGCAATGAGGAAGCTGACATGCTAGCCAATATTGGCTCGACTAAAGCGCAAGTACCGCCAGGCGTCTTCCTGGAGCGAATCCAGCACAGGTCCATCAAAAAGCAGCGGCCCCCGTCAACCTCGACTGCTACATCCAAAGACAACGCGCCCAGCTCAGAGGACCCGCCAGTCGAAGTACTACTATGCCAGGACGATCACGTAATTCCAGCATGGACTCAACCTTTCCTAGCATACATGCTCCGCGACGAATTACCGGACGATGCAGCAGAGGCTCGGCGAGTCACTCGACGCTCCAAAGCATACACCATCATCAACGGTGAACTTTACAAGCGAAGTATCTCAGGTATGTTCCAAAAGTGTGTGGAAATTGAGGATGGAAAAACCATACTTCGCGATATTCATGCAGGAACCTATGGTCACCATGCCGGCAGTCGATCACTCGTAGCCAAAGCCTTCCGAGCAGGGTTTTACTGGCCCACAGCACTTAAGGACGCAGACGACATCGTCAAAAGATGCATCGGGTGCCAGAAATTCGCCACCAAGCCTCATGCACCCGCATCAGCACTCAAAACCATACCACTCGCGTGGCCCTTCGCCCAATGGGGGCTTGATATGGTCGGACCACTCAAAAAGTCATCTCCCGGCGGACATACCCACCTGCTGGTGGTGGTGGACAAATTCACAAAATGGATAGAAGCGGTCCCAATCACAAGCTCGACTGCCGCTACAGCAGTCAACTTCATAAAATCTATCGTCTATCGATTTGGTGTCCCAAACAGCATCATCACGGACAACGGCACAAACTTCACAGCCGAGGAGTTTCGTTTCTTCTGCAAAGAGTGGGGCATCACTCTCAATTACGCATCAGTCGCGCACCCACAGTCCAACGGACAAGTTGAAAAAGCCAATGGTCTCGTCTGCACGGGCATTAAGAAAAGACTACTGGTACCACTCAAAAGGGCCGCAGGCGCTTGGGTCGAGGAGCTCCCGGCGGTACTATGGAGTTTGCGCACAACCCCAAACACCTCGACTCAGTTTACTCCGTTTTTTATGGTTTACGGCGCAGAAGCAGTACTGCCACCAGAGGTGAAATTCAGTGCACCACGAGTAGAGCTATACGATGAGGACGACGCAAACAAGTCACTCGGGGACTCGGTGGATCTACTTGAAGAATCACGCAACACGGCCCTTGCCCGCACAGCTGTTTACCAACAGGATCTCCGAAACTACCACAGTCGACGACTCCGCCCCAGAACATTCCTGGTAGGCGACTTAGTACTCCGGATGAAGCAGAAGAAGGTGCACAAGCTCGCGTCACCATGGGAAGGTCCTTTCGTCATCACGGAAGTCATTGACGGTGGTGCTTATCGACTCAAGCACGCCCAGACAGGGGAATTATCAAGTAACCCATGGAATGTGGCGCACTTGCGTCGTTTCTATGCCTAGAGGTCATAGTCGACCAATGTAACAGAACATAAATGTCGGAAAGGCCAGCAGGTTTCAGACGCGCTCTTTTCCTTACCAGGGTACCTAAGGGGACTGGAAGGTTTTTAATGAGGCGGCTTGCTGGTCAATATCTGGAATAAAGAAAATTTTCTTCTTCGCATAACTTGTCATCGTAAGCCAAATCACTCCCGACTCAGCCACACTCGAAGACTCGCGGCGGGGTCTCAGTCATAAACACCAAAACTCAGCCACACTTGAAGACTCGGGGGCTGGGTCTTAATCATAAACAGCAAAACTCAGCTACACTCGAAGGCTCGGGCGCGGTACATATACAAACTCACATAAACGCCTTACTTTTCACACCTCACCCGAAGGCTTGGGAGCTGAAGCATGCAGGCTTACATAAACATCTTTATATTTACACCCCACTCGAGGGATTCTGAGGCTGATTAGCTGCGCAACCTACATAGGCTCATCCTTTACAGGTAAGTTGGAGTTAACGAGCTGGTCGTGAAAACAGTCCACAAACACCTGCGCTGAAACCGCAGTCCTATCCAAAAATTTCTGCTCTAGTCGCGCGCCAGCCGCGGGTGAAGAGATGCGAAAGGAAGGATGTTGGCTGCGGATATATCCCATGACGGCGTTGGCTCCAAGGACAACCCTTCGAGTCAAAGCTTCCCGGATTGGAGTTGCAGACTGGAACAGATCAACCAGCGCATGAATTCCTTGCGGCTGCGGCCCCTCAGGAAACAAGAAATGGTTGATGCGCATAAATGCCGCTCGGCAACGCTCGAGTAAGACCGCGCCACGAAATACCCGATCTTTAAGGGTAGCGAGCTCACGGGCGCGATGCCTATCCACCCAGAAATGCTGACGGCCGGACACCGGGTTATCAGTCGCGTTGTCTAGACGCTCGTTAACCCGCTCCACCTCTTCCTGGAAGTGATGAACAAAAACTGCAGACGAACATCTATCAACAGGCTATAAAGAAGACATAAGGATATCACAAAGGCAGTCGTTATTATATACCTTCAAGCTGCCTGTTCGAGTGTTCGACTTCGCCAAGCACATACTCTTCACGCTGGGTGGCGAGAGCAGGTTTTGCCTTAAGAAGTTTCAACTCCGTTTGAGTGGCTCTTAACTCCTGCTCTAGAGTAACCACTCGCCTCTTTGCATAAGCCAAAACCTTGGCGTCATTACGAGCTTCGGCGGCTGTTCGAGTATCCGTCCACGACTGGGAAGTTGCAGGAGAGATGATATCGTCCGACTGGCAAGCGCATAATCATATATTTCAGGCAAACGCACGAGCCAAGGCGAAACAGCAAACGCTAAATTCATAATGAAAAGAACGCATTATAGAGTCCAGGGCATAAACAAAGCAGGAACTGAGACACCCATGCCGGACATCGAATTTTCATTACAATGAAAGCAGAAACCTAAGCGCGAGACACAGACTCGGACCTAGCCCTACGCGACTTCGCCATGGCACCGACAGCAACAGATCTGCGCTCCATGGTATCGATACAAGTGCGCGATAGTCGCGTCGCGGCCTCGGTCACACCCTTCAAGGACAGAGGTTGCCCATCTGACCTTTTCGGGAAATCAGACAGAGCAGCCTCATAGTCGGCAACAACGCCATTACCAAGAAGAAGCTTGATGGTGGATTCCGAGCCGCGTACCGTCAAGTCGCGCGCAAACTCCGCCACAGTCGAAGTGCCGGGGCCTAGCACGTCCGCAAATCCTTGCGCGGTAGCAGGCACGTCACTCGACGGAAGAACCTCCTTGAAGACAGCGCTAAGGGTGCGAGTGGAGGTATCCAGAGAGCTCTTGGCATGTTGGAACGCGGCGCTCAACTTCTCAAGGGCACGGTCGAGTGTTAGGTCCTCACTCGCCCCGTCTTTGGAGGCACATGAAGCAGTGGGCCCTTCACAGTTTCAAAAGAGAACAAGAGTCAAAAAATCAACAAGAGGACAATCAAATAAAAAGCGCGTAAGGCGAAAGCAAATCCTGCTAACCTTCCATCATACGCGCAAGCTCAGACACCTGAGCCGCATACTCCTGCTCACGCAAGGCAGCCGAGTTCCGCGCATCGTTGAGATCCTCCTTCGCACGCGACTGCTGGTCGACTAGTTGTCGTTCCAGATCCTTCAGCCGCTGCTCCAGTTCAGACGACTGCTTCGCAATGGCGTCCTTCTCACCTGAGATAGGTGACTCCAAGTTCAGTCGCAAATCACCAAGCGGAAAATCTCGGGACAAAGTCAGAAAAGCTTACGGCTTAAATCGTCGAGGTGGGAGCGAAGAGCAACCCGTTCCTCCTCCGACTGCACAAAGGCTTTACCAGCCGCGACAAGGTCACGGACGGCAGGCTTTGAAAAGATTTGAAAAGGATGTCAGCAAGATGCAGCATCACACATGAAACATGAAAATACTCACATGGTCAGTCCAAGAGGAAGACGCGGATGCGGAAGGGCGCGCAGTCGAAGCGGTCGCGGGTGGTGTCAAAGAGGTGGTCGTTGCCTCAACCACCAGGGTGGTCTGAGCAACGTCCACTTCACCACGAGGCGAGGCCGCGTTCAACTTTTCCACAAAAGGAGGTGATTGCACCCGATCGCCACTGGCGCTGCTGCAATAGCACCAACTAGTTTCAGACAAAATATGGAAAGCAAGCGAAAAAAGGAGTATAGCAAAAATACTTCATAACTACATACCTATGTTCGCCTTCGTCTGAGTCCGGCTCAACGTCGAGGCAGGGGCCTCCGAAGCTCAGGCGGACAGTCGAGTGTGATGGCGAGCGCCGGGCCAGAGGGGATATGGCCTTCGCAGGTGAGGAACAGCCAGAATCCTCCAGGTCCCGTTGCTCCGCGCTTCCCGAGTAAGAACTCGAGACCTCCTGTCGAGGCACGTGGCGACGCTTGGCAGCAGGCTCAGTCGCAGGGTGGTCACCCTTCTGAACCTGGCCTACTTCCTCGGCTTCCGTTTCCTCTGTGGCGGAAGTGTTAGCCGAGGGAGGAGGAGTGACAGTTTTCTTCCCCTCAACTAGCAGAGCCGCCTCATCGGCAGGACCAAACTCGGGAAGGGGAGGAAGCGAGGCGACAGTCGAATGGCCCTGATAGCCAGCATAAAAACAATATTCAAAAGGAAGGCACACAAAAAAAAAAAAATAGCACAGTCGATAATGTTTACCTCAGGGAGGGCGTTTTCCAATCCAAAAGGAGCGACGGAGGAGTTGAAGTCGATGGGTTCGTCGGCCTTGATGCTGGTGATGTATTTCACATGCGCGTCCAGCTCATTGGGCGACAGCTCCGCATCGCTCATTCGAGTGGCATCGAGTGGTCCTTTATATCGCCACATAGCGTGGGAGCGTTGCTGCAGGGGCCACACTCGACGCTTGATGAAGGTGCTCATCAGCTGGACACCAGTAACGGTGCCCAGCAGCTTGCTGATCTTTTCCATAAGGGGAGCAGCTTCTTCTTTCTCCTCAGTCGAGAGGGAATGCTCCCATGCCTTCGTCTTCAGCGGGGTCTTCCCAATCGAGAAAGCCGGGCGCACGTCCTGGTCGACTGGGACGTAGAACCACTTGTTCCTCCATCCTTGGGCAGAGTCGACTGCCTTGAGGTTGAAGTAGTGGCAGTCGCTGCGGACCTGGATGCCCACTCCGCCAAGAGGGCTCACACGCCCATCACGGACCATGTGACGCACTCGGAAGATGGACTTCCAGAGTGCCCAGCTTGGGGACACCCCCAAAAAACACTCGCATAAAGCCATGAAACAGGCAATATGCAAAATGCTATTGGGGGTGAGATCGTGGATCTGCACCCCGTACGCATAAAGAAGCCCGCGCACAAAATCGTGCAGCGGGAGAGCAAAGCCGCGAGGCAAAAATTCAGCAAAGCAAACGCGCTCGCCGGCGCGGGGCTCAGGGAGTACCTCCCTGTTGGAGGGCGCGCGGGCGGCGAGCTTGTCGGCCGGCGGGAGAAGTCCGGTATGGCGGAATGCCGCCAACTTCTTCTCGGTGATGGTGGACTTCACCCAGTCGCCGGGAATCTTCTTCAAGGCGGCGGCGGGATTTCCCGCGGAGGCCGCGGCGGCCGCAGCACCCTTCCTCTTCTTGCCAACGTTGGCGGAGGAAGAGGGGACGGCGGCGCTCGTGTTCTTCTTCGGAGCCATGGCGAGCAGAGGAGGAGCAGGAGCAAAAGCGAAGGAAGCGCGCGCGTGAGGAATAGGAGGCAGAGGAGGCAAATGGCAAGGAAAATTGATCTGCGGTGGTGAGATCTATACTTACCACGGTAGAAGAAATAATCCCGGCCGTTCGTGCATAATCGTCAAGCCACGTGGCGCTATCGGAGAGTAACCGTCGCAGGCCACAACGCCCACTACGCACGAAAAACGAGGAAATCATGATCACGTCTGCGGAAATCTCGCCACGTCCGGTCAAATCAGAACTGAACCGGCGTTCACCGCGGTCAAACAAGCGGACCCACAATGACACGTCCTGTCAAAAGTCTGCGCGCACGCCACGATGGTCATGCATGACGTCACTCAATTGGCAAATTGCTGGAATACAAAAGTGATAGTCGATCTGCTAGTCGACCGAACCAATGATATGCAATCCTACAAAAGTCTCTCGACTACTCGTACACAAGTGATAGTCGATCTATTAGTCGACTGGACCAAGTACAGTCAAATATACTCCCATCGGGAGCGGGTAAAATTTTCTTCGACTGGCGTCCGCCAAAGTCACGCAACCCTTCAAAGGTCAATCGACTAAAGTTAAAGGCAAACGCTTCGAGTATCCTCAAGCGCATTTCATCGGGAGTGGGCGAAAATGTCTTCGACTGACATTTTCTTTTACGCTCATTGATTTGAGATTATCCTTCATTACGGGTAATAAAGCACAATCTCGGGGGCTACTCCCATCGGGAGCGCTGCTGCGCACCCGATAGATCCAAAAAGCAAAAAGGCATAAACTCGAAGAAATTCCCGAGTTGCGTCAGTCGATGACACTTCGGATGCTGCATGCATAAAATGCAAAGGTAAGACCCGCTGATCAGTCGAGCTGGGCTGAGGACCACTCCGGCAGTGTTAAGTCCTTAATTTTTTTCCGTATCAGCAGATGCGATGAAAATCCCGGCGGACGCGCTGGGTAGCAAAGTTAAGACTGCGGAACGATTCAGTAAGACCTCAAACGGCCTGAGTCGAGTCTGTCCAGTATGTTCCAGGTTCGAGCCCGGGGACTCGAACTTGATTGAAGGCTAGTAAGGTTTTTGCCCAAATGTGCAGTTAACTGGTCTCGACTTGTCGAGTAAATCCAGGCCTACTAAGTCAATAATCCTTTGTCAAAAACATAAATTCATAGTCGAAAGACAACACACAACGTACGATATCGAACACAAACATGCGACGTGCACTGTCAAGTGAGTCCATGCCTAATTCTCTGAATCAGCCAAGCACTCGGGGGCTAGTGACGAGGATATACCGAACGGATATCCCGTCGTGTGGGTACCTAGTGCACGTAATGACTATAGCCCAACTGTCAATAGGCTGGCAAAGCCCATCAAGGAAGGCCCAAGACGAAGATTGCTTCCAAGTTATTTATAGTCGGTTGTAGTTTCCATATTTGTAGTCCTAGTCGGTTACATACCCGAGACCCAGCCCCCCATATAAGGGCTGGGAGGGCTACCGATCAAAGACAGGCACATCAGAACCTCCAAACCCTAGCGAGACGAACTCTCGCTAGACCTTTGTAACCATCGTATATTCACAAGAGCAATAACAGACAAGCAGGAAGTAGGGGTGTTACCTCACTCGAGGGCCCTGAACCTGGGTAACTCCCGCTTGTCAGCCGTCGAGTCCACCAGTACTACGCGTTCTCTACCTCATAACTTCAACCCTAGGCTATCGACTATGGGTATTGATGAGAACACCCCTCGTCAATTGGCGCCGTCTGTGGGAATAGGTAGTGTTGGATCTACAGACTCGCTGGTTTTGACCTCAAACGGCAACTCGCCGACTACATCTGCAGACAGCCACGCGCTGACAGTCTCGACTGGCGTTGGAGCATCAGGCGATCAGTCGCCAACTTCGCAAGCTGCCTCGCCGAAAAGAATCAAGCCGTACTCAGCGGAAGCACAGGAAGTTTTCGCTAGTCTCGATTCAGGTTTCGATCTAACCATTGGGGAGCACAATTTTTTCGTCGATAAGCTTGGTGTGCAGGACTTGACCGACATGATCGCATTGAGGGCACTCGAAGATCCGTTGACCGCGATCGCATCGCCGGCAGGCAAGGAAGGTACCTCATCACAGATCGACTCGATCCCATCGCCAACCTCATCCATGGCGACTGAAGAGTTCAATAGGATCATGGCGCAAGAGTTCCCGGAAGATGAGGAACAGTCTACCCATCAGGTAGGCGCAGCCAAGAAACTATCTACTACGGTCACAGCTACCGCAGGCATGGAAGCTACGTCGTCAAAGGTCAACTCGATCTCGCCGTCAAGATCTCTAGTCGACTCTATGACGACCCAAGAGTTCAATAAACTCTTGGCGCAAGAGCTCCTAGGTGGTGAGGTACAGTCTGACTATCAGGTCACCACAGTCGAACGCATCACGGCACTCGACACTGCACCCGACTACAGGCAAATTGAAGACACGGGCGACAGTATCTATCTCGCCGACTTCACCGGGCCAGAGATCCAAGCGGATCACGAGTTCCTCTCCAGCAACGAAGACGATCCTGAAAAAGCACCCGAGACATACGTCAACACCGACGCCCAGATCAACAACAACTCCGACATGAGTTGGGACGACGACTCCGAACCCATAACCGGTGTCGATTGCACACACACATATCCCCCGGTCATACCTCGGCAGGTCTATGTTGCATTCAGCGCCGAAACCTCAGCGGCAGCGGCTAGTCGCAGACCTACAGAATTTCCTTGCACAGTCACATTACCAGATGGCGTGGCAACGCTGACTATCACAGCAGAGATGGCGGCAAAAGTTGACAAAATCATCAAGGACTGCACAATGATGCCCGCCGACGCGACCCCAGAGGAGTGGATGACATACAATTATTTTAATTGGCAGGAAGCGATGCGCTTAAAGGAGTACAGAGCAACACTCGAAGAACGCAGAAAGCAAGCTAGCATCTCGAGTATGCGGAGAAGGCAGTTTTCCCTTAGCTCCACGAGTGCGACGGAGCACAGACATAGATCGAGATTCGCCAATATCCCAGAGGGTGATAGATCCGGGGTCACTCGCAACTTAGAACATTCGTTCATGACCCTGGACTCCGAAGGTGTGCTAGTACCCAAAACAGCTGAAGGCGCCTTGATATCACTTGGAGCATATCTCAAGGCGACAGCACCTCCAGCAGGCGATCCAGCCGAAGAACTACATCTTCAGCAATTAAAGGCGCTCGCACTCGCGGCAAAAGGACTCCAGACGGAGAAACACAGAGAGCGCAGCAGAAGTCGTTCGCGAGGTCGTCGCAGTCGAAGCCCTCACAGGAGTGGCACACGAAGGCACTCGAGGCATCGCCGTTCACGAAGCCGATCTAGGAGATCCGCCAGCAACGATTCGAGTGATGGACGCGATACAGGACCTTGCGGAGCGCGATGCTTCACACGACGAATCCGCGAAGCCAAGTTACCCAAAAAATTCGGGTTACCAACAACGCCAAAATTCAACTGCAAACAAGAGCCGTCAGGCTGGCTCGAGGACTACAAGCTCGCAGTCGTATGCCAAAGAGGGACAACCACAACAGCGCTGCAGTACATACAGTTGATGCTTGAAGGCACAGCTCGCGACTGGCTCAAAGCATTACCCGAAGCGTCATACGATTCCTGGGATCACTTTAGGGAAGACTTCATCAAATATTTCGATCCTCTGTGCGAGCGGCCCAAAACATTCGAGGAATTACGGGCTTGCAAGCAAAGGTCGGACGAGCCAATTCGAGCATACATCAGGCGATGGACTGCCATCCGCAATTCAGTCGGCACAATCTCCGAAGACAGAGCCATGGACGCTTTCACCATGGGGGTCCTCAGAGAAGACTTCAGAGAAGCACTCGGCCGCCAAAAGCCAAAATCCATGGCAGAGCTCATGAAGATAGCAACCGAGTGGGCAGATGGCGAAGATTCCATAAGGGCCAAGCGTCCACTTTCCCCACACGACCGCGAAGATCGACACAGCAGTCGAAACCGCCATGATAGGGACGACAGAAGACGAAGACGCAAAAGTGATTACAGTGACAACGACAAGGTAAAATTCGTCGCAGCAGGTTTCTCACAGGACAATCACGTCCAGGATGGCAGACGGCAAGAAGATCGTCGCGACAGTCGAAACGACAGTCGCCGCGACAGTCGAGGAGACGACCGCCGAGGCAGTCGAACAGACGACCGACGAACCAGTCGAGACCGCGATCAGCGTAGCAGCGGATACCGAAGGCAAGAATGGCGCAAACGAACAGATGCAAAGCCAGAAAAAACATTTCAAGAAAAGATGGATGACCACTGCAGGCTACACTTATTCAAGGGAGATGACGGGAGGCTAACTTCCAACCACACCATGGGAAATTGTCGAGAGTTCGAACAAATGATGGCTGATTACGCGGCAAGAATCAGAAGAACTACACCCTCGATTGCACCGCCAGCGTACATCGCCCCACCACCAGCACAGCCAGTCGCGGCATTACCACCTCCGCCACCATACAACCCGGGAAGCCAAGTCGCGGGAGCCATACATCATATACCTCAAGCAACGGAGGAGCAATACCCGAAGCCTCAGGGACAGATGTTCATGATTCAAAAAGGGCGTCCCTCCAACAGGCAGCAAAAGATCCACACTCGACACGTTAACATGGCGGTTATGGCGCCTCCAGCCATACCAGACTTCCTGCGGGGATCTGAAACCGCAATAACCTGCAGTCGAGAAGATCATCCACCGTCTGTCTACCGACCAGGCCACGCAGCCCTGGTACTCGACGCTCAGATTGGCGGATACGCCATGACCAAGGTCTTCATGGATGGAGGCAGTGGCATCAACATCATCTTCGCCGACACGCTTCGCCGGATGAATAGGTCAGTCGAAAACCTACCCCAGTCCACAAACACTTTTCATGGCATTGTTGCAGGAAAACCTGTTCTCCCAGAGGGCACGATACAACTCGACGTCACCTTCGGTGACGCAAGCCACTTCAAAACCGAGTCGATTGAATTCGAAGTCGTGGACTGGAAGTCACAATACCACGCCATACTAGGGCGCCCCACATTCGCTCGGTTCATGGCGGTGCCACACTACGCATATCTCAAGTTGAAGATGCCAGGCCCGAAAGGAGTCATCACAATCAACGGAAATTTTCAAAGGTCAGATGCTTGCGACCGCGACTTCAGCAAAATCTCCGAGACATTCGGCATGGAGCAAACCCTCGAAGAGCTCTCGCTCACCAACGACACAACATACATGCCCGAACAAAAGAAACAGGCAGTCGACAAGGCGTTTAGCACCGCGGACGGCATAACGAAGCACCAAGTTCACCCGACTGATCCAGCCAAGACAGTCAGGGTGTCCACAAGCCTATCTCCTGCATAGGAAAGCGCGCTCGTCGAATTCCTCCGTGAGAACTGGGATATATTTGCATGGTGTGCAGCCGACATGCCAGGTATTCCCAGGGAATTCGCCGAGCACTCCCTCCAGCTTAATCCAGGAACTAGGCCGGTCAAACAAGCAATACGTCGCGTCTCCGGACCCAAAAGAGAGGCCATAGAGAAGCATGTGGACAAGTTACTCAAAGCAAACTTCATTCGAGAAATCAAAAAATCGGAGTGGGTAGCCAATCCCGTACTAGTCGAGAAAAAGAAGACAGGAGCAACCAGAATGTGTGTCGACTTCACCGGGCTCAACAAGTGCTGCCCAAAAGATCATTTTCCACTGCCGCGTATCGATCAAATCGTCGACTCCACTGCGGGATGCGAGCGTTTATCCTTCCTAGATGCGTACTCAGGGTATCACCAGATAAGGATGAAAGTCGAAGACGAGGAGAAGACAGCCTTCACAACTCCACTCGGAGTATATTGCTACACCACAATGCCCTTCGGACTCAAGAACGCAGGCGCCACCTACCAGCGTATGATGCAGAACTGTTTGAAGACGCAAATTGGGAACAACGTCGAAGTTTATGTGGACGACATCGTCATCAAGTCGAAAGAAGATAGCACATTACTCGCAGACTTGCGAGAAACATTCGACAATCTCAATCGGTACAACATCAAACTCAACCCAGACAAGTGTACTTTTGGTGTTCCAGCCGGAGAGCTCTTGGGATACTTAGTATCGGCTCGGGGAATAGAAGCAAACCCAGAAAAGATACAGGCCATATTAACCATGCAAAGACCTAAAAAGCTTTACGAGGTACAGCAATTGACAGGTCGAGTAGCAGCGCTCAGTCGCTTCATCAGTAAGCTGGGTGAAAAAGCATTACCACTTTATCGACTGATGAAGAAGGCAGACAAGTTCGAGTGGACAGACGAAGCTGAAGCAGCCTTCAAAGACCTCAAGCGGATACTCACAAATCCCCCCATCCTGGCAGCACCCAAGGAGAAAGAACCTTTGTACCTATACGTGGCAGCCACAAACAGAGTGGTAAGTACGGCCTTGGTAGTCGAACGCATGGAGGAAAGAAAAACTCAGAGCATACAGAGGCCAGTCTACTATGTCAGCGAAGTCCTGTCCCTGTCAAAACAAAGATACCCGCACTTCCAAAAGCTGGCGTACGCTGTCTTCATAACATCCAGAAAGCTGCGCCACTACTTCACGGAGCACCCGATAACAGTGATCAGCAAGTCGGCAATCGGGGATATACTCACCAATCCCGATGCGACGGGGCGTGTAGCAAAATGGCTCATCGAGCTCGGGCCACTCGGGATCACCTACGATCACCCGAAGGCCATCAAAGCGCAAGTCCTACCCGACTTTACAACGGAGTGGATAGAATCTCAGCTACCAGGAACTCCTGATGTGTCCAACTCATGGACAATGTACTTCGACGGGTCTAAGAAGAACGAGGGCGCAGGTGCAGGCGTCATACTAATATCACCAAAAGGCGACAAGCTCAAGTACGTATTGCAGATGGACTTCGCGCGACCATCCAACAACGAAGCCGAGTACGAAGGTCTGATCCACGGCATGCGAATGGCTAAGGCGCTCGGGTGCACTCGACTTATGATATACGGCGACTCAAATTTAGTCGTACAGCAGACAATGAAAGCTTGCGACGCCATAGCCGACAACATGATCGCATATCGTGATCTCTACAACACATTAGAAGGTGACTTTGACGGATGCGAACTACGACATGTGGGGCGAGAAAGCAATGAGGAAGCTGACATGCTAGCCAATATTGGCTCGACTAAAGCGCAAGTACCGCCAGGCGTCTTCCTGGAGCGAATCCAGCACAGGTCCATCAAAAAGCAGCGGCCCCCGTCAACCTCGACTGCTACATCCAAAGACAACGCGCCCAGCTCAGAGGACCCGCCAGTCGAAGTACTACTATGCCAGGACGATCACGTAATTCCAGCATGGACTCAACCTTTCCTAGCATACATGCTCCGCGACGAATTACCGGACGATGCAGCAGAGGCTCGGCGAGTCACTCGACGCTCCAAAGCATACACCATCATCAACGGTGAACTTTACAAGCGAAGTATCTCAGGTATGTTCCAAAAGTGTGTGGAAATTGAGGATGGAAAAACCATACTTCGCGATATTCATGCAGGAACCTATGGTCACCATGCCGGCAGTCGATCACTCGTAGCCAAAGCCTTCCGAGCAGGGTTTTACTGGCCCACAGCACTTAAGGACGCAGACGACATCGTCAAAAGATGCATCGGGTGCCAGAAATTCGCCACCAAGCCTCATGCACCCGCATCAGCACTCAAAACCATACCACTCGCGTGGCCCTTCGCCCAATGGGGGCTTGATATGGTCGGACCACTCAAAAAGTCATCTCCCGGCGGACATACCCACCTGCTGGTGGTGGTGGACAAATTCACAAAATGGATAGAAGCGGTCCCAATCACAAGCTCGACTGCCGCTACAGCAGTCAACTTCATAAAATCTATCGTCTATCGATTTGGTGTCCCAAACAGCATCATCACGGACAACGGCACAAACTTCACAGCCGAGGAGTTTCGTTCCTTCTGCAAAGAGTGGGGCATCACTCTCAATTACGCATCAGTCGCGCACCCACAGTCCAACGGACAAGTTGAAAAAGCCAATGGTCTCGTCTGCACGGGCATTAAGAAAAGACTACTGGTACCACTCAAAAGGGCCGCAGGCGCTTGGGTCGAGGAGCTCCCGGCGGTACTATGGAGTTTGCGCACAACCCCAAACACCTCGACTCAGTTTACTCCGTTTTTTATGGTTTACGGCGCAGAAGCAGTACTGCCACCAGAGGTGAAATTCAGTGCACCACGAGTAGAGCTATACGATGAGGACGACGCAAACAAGTCACTCGGGGACTCGGTGGATCTACTTGAAGAATCACGCAACACGGCCCTTGCCCGCACAGCTGTTTACCAACAGGATCTCCGAAACTACCACAGTCGACGACTCCGCCCCAGAACATTCCTGGTAGGCGACTTAGTACTCCGGATGAAGCAGAAGAAGGTGCACAAGCTCGCGTCACCATGGGAAGGTCCTTTCGTCATCACGGAAGTCATTGACGGTGGTGCTTATCGACTCAAGCACGCCCAGACAGGGGAATTATCAAGTAACCCATGGAATGTGGCGCACTTGCGTCGTTTCTATGCCTAGAGGTCATAGTCGACCAATGTAACAGAACATAAATGTCGGAAAGGCCAGCAGGTTTCAGACGCGCTCTTTTCCTTACCAGGGTACCTAAGGGGACTGGAAGGTTTTTAATGAGGCGGCTTGCTGGTCAATATCTGGAATAAAGAAAATTTTCTTCTTCGCATAACTTGTCATCGTAAGCCAAATCACTCCCGACTCAGCCACACTCGAAGACTCGCGGCGGGGTCTCAGTCATAAACACCAAAACTCAGCCACACTTGAAGACTCGGGGGCTGGGTCTTAATCATAAACAGCAAAACTCAGCTACACTCGAAGGCTCGGGCGCGGTACATATACAAACTCACATAAACGCCTTACTTTTCACACCTCACCCGAAGGCTTGGGAGCTGAAGCATGCAGGCTTACATAAACATCTTTATATTTACACCCCACTCGAGGGATTCTGAGGCTGATTAGCTGCGCAACCTACATAGGCTCATCCTTTACAGGTAAGTTGGAGTTAACGAGCTGGTCGTGAAAACAGTCCACAAACACCTGCGCTGAAACCGCAGTCCTATCCAAAAATTTCTGCTCTAGTCGCGCGCCAGCCGCGGGTGAAGAGATGCGAAAGGAAGGATGTTGGCTGCGGATATATCCCATGACGGCGTTGGCTCCAAGGACAACCCTTCGAGTCAAAGCTTCCCGGATTGGAGTTGCAGACTGGAACAGATCAACCAGCGCATGAATTCCTTGCGGCTGCGGCCCCTCAGGAAACAAGAAATGGTTGATGCGCATAAATGCCGCTCGGCAACGCTCGAGTAAGACCGCGCCACGAAATACCCGATCTTTAAGGGTAGCGAGCTCACGGGCGCGATGCCTATCCACCCAGAAATGCTGACGGCCGGACACCGGGTTATCAGTCGCGTTGTCTAGACGCTCGTTAACCCGCTCCACCTCTTCCTGGAAGTGATGAACAAAAACTGCAGACGAACATCTATCAACAGGCTATAAAGAAGACATAAGGATATCACAAAGGCAGTCGTTATTATATACCTTCAAGCTGCCTGTTCGAGTGTTCGACTTCGCCAAGCACATACTCTTCACGCTGGGTGGCGAGAGCAGGTTTTGCCTTAAGAAGTTTCAACTCCGTTTGAGTGGCTCTTAACTCCTGCTCTAGAGTAACCACTCGCCTCTTTGCATAAGCCAAAACCTTGGCGTCATTACGAGCTTCGGCGGCTGTTCGAGTATCCGTCCACGACTGGGAAGTTGCAGGAGAGATGATATCGTCCGACTGGCAAGCGCATAATCATATATTTCAGGCAAACGCACGAGCCAAGGCGAAACAGCAAACGCTAAATTCATAATGAAAAGAACGCATTATAGAGTCCAGGGCATAAACAAAGCAGGAACTGAGACACCCATGCCGGACATCGAATTTTCATTACAATGAAAGCAGAAACCTAAGCGCGAGACACAGACTCGGACCTAGCCCTACGCGACTTCGCCATGGCACCGACAGCAACAGATCTGCGCTCCATGGTATCGATACAAGTGCGCGATAGTCGCGTCGCGGCCTCGGTCACACCCTTCAAGGACAGAGGTTGCCCATCTAACCTTTTCGGGAAATCAGACAGAGCAGCCTCATAGTCGGCAACAACGCCATTACCAAGAAGAAGCTTGATGGTGGATTCCGAGCCGCGTACCGTCAAGTCGCGCGCAAACTCCGCCACAGTCGAAGTGCCGGGGCCTAGCACGTCCGCAAATCCTTGCGCGGTAGCAGGCACGTCACTCGACGGAAGAACCTCCTTGAAGACAGCGCTAAGGGTGCGAGTGGAGGTATCCAGAGAGCTCTTGGCATGTTGGAACGCGGCGCTCAACTTCTCAAGGGCACGGTCGAGTGTTAGGTCCTCACTCGCCCCGTCTTTGGAGGCACATGAAGCAGTGGGCCCTTCACAGTTTCAAAAGAGAACAAGAGTCAAAAAATCAACAAGAGGACAATCAAATAAAAAGCGCGTAAGGCGAAAGCAAATCCTGCTAACCTTCCATCATACGCGCAAGCTCAGACACCTGAGCCGCATACTCCTGCTCACGCAAGGCAGCCGAGTTCCGCGCATCGTTGAGATCCTCCTTCGCACGCGACTGCTGGTCGACTAGTTGTCGTTCCAGATCCTTCAGCCGCTGCTCCAGTTCAGACGACTGCTTCGCAATGGCGTCCTTCTCACCTGAGATAGGTGACTCCAAGTTCAGTCGCAAATCACCAAGCGGAAAATCTCGGGACAAAGTCAGAAAAGCTTACGGCTTAAATCGTCGAGGTGGGAGCGAAGAGCAACCCGTTCCTCCTCCGACTGCACAAAGGCTTTACCAGCCGCGACAAGGTCACGGACGGCAGGCTTTGAAAAGATTTGAAAAGGATGTCAGCAAGATGCAGCATCACACATGAAACATGAAAATACTCACATGGTCAGTCCAAGAGGAAGACGCGGATGCGGAAGGGCGCGCAGTCGAAGCGGTCGCGGGTGGTGTCAAAGAGGTGGTCGTTGCCTCAACCACCAGGGTGGTCTGAGCAACGTCCACTTCACCACGAGGCGAGGCCGCGTTCAACTTTTCCACAAAAGGAGGTGATTGCACCCGATCGCCACTGGCGCTGCTGCAATAGCACCAACTAGTTTCAGACAAAATATGGAAAGCAAGCGAAAAAAGGAGTATAGCAAAAATACTTCATAACTACATACCTATGTTCGCCTTCGTCTGAGTCCGGCTCAACGTCGAGGCAGGGGCCTCCGAAGCTCAGGCGGACAGTCGAGTGTGATGGCGAGCGCCGGGCCAGAGGGGATATGGCCTTCGCAGGTGAGGAACAGCCAGAATCCTCCAGGTCCCGTTGCTCCGCGCTTCCCGAGTAAGAACTCGAGACCTCCTGTCAAGGCACGTGGCGACGCTTGGCAGCAGGCTCAGTCGCAGGGTGGTCACCCTTCTGAACCTGGCCTACTTCCTCGGCTTCCGTTTCCTCTGTGGCGGAAGTGTTAGCCGAGGGAGGAGGAGTGACAGTTTTCTTCCCCTCAACTAGCAGAGCCGCCTCATCGGCAGGACCAAACTCGGGAAGGGGAGGAAGCGAGGCGACAGTCGAATGGCCCTGATAGCCAGCATAAAAACAATATTCAAAAGGAAGGCACACAAAAAAAAAAAATAGCACAGTCGATAATGTTTACCTCAGGGAGGGCGTTTTCCAATCCAAAAGGAGCGACGGAGGAGTTGAAGTCGATGGGTTCGTCGGCCTTGATGCTGGTGATGTATTTCACATGCGCGTCCAGCTCATTGGGCGACAGCTCCGCATCGCTCATTCGAGTGGCATCGAGTGGTCCTTTATATCGCCACATAGCGTGGGAGCGTTGCTGCAGGGGCCACACTCGACGCTTGATGAAGGTGCTCATCAGCTGGACACCAATAACGGTGCCCAGCAGCTTGCTGATCTTTTCCATAAGGGGAGCAGCTTCTTCTTTCTCCTCAGTCGAGAGGGAATGCTCCCATGCCTTCGTCTTCAGCGGGGTCTTCCCAATCGAGAAAGCCGGGCGCACGTCCTGGTCGACTGGGACGTAGAACCACTTGTTCCTCCATCCTTGGGCAGAGTCGACTGCCTTGAGGTTGAAGTAGTGGCAGTCGCTGCGGACCTGGATGCCCACTCCGCCAAGAGGGCTCACACGCCCATCACGGACCATGTGACGCACTCGGAAGATGGACTTCCAGAGTGCCCAGCTTGGGGACACCCCCAAAAAACACTCGCATAAAGCCATGAAACAGGCAATATGCAAAATGCTATTGGGGGTGAGATCGTGGATCTGCACCCCGTACGCATAAAGAAGCCCGCGCACAAAATCGTGCAGCGGGAGAGCAAAGCCGCGAGGCAAAAATTCAGCAAAGCAAACGCGCTCGCCGGCGCGGGGCTCAGGGAGTACCTCCCTGTTGGAGGGCGCGCGGGCGGCGAGCTTGTCGGCCGGCGGGAGAAGTCCGGTATGGCGGAATGCCGCCAACTTCTTCTCGGTGATGGTGGACTTCACCCAGTCGCCGGGAATCTTCTTCAAGGCGGCGGCGGGATTTCCCGCGGAGGCCGCGGCGGCCGCAGCACCCTTCCTCTTCTTGCCAACGTTGGCGGAGGAAGAGGGGACGGCGGCGCTCGTGTTCTTCTTCGGAGCCATGGCGAGCAGAGGAGGAGCAGGAGCAAAAGCGAAGGAAGCGCGCGCGTGAGGAATAGGAGGCAGAGGAGGCAAATGGCAAGGAAAATTGATCTGCGGTGGTGAGATCTATACTTACCACGGTAGAAGAAATAATCCCGGCCGTTCGTGCATAATCGTCAAGCCACGTGGCGCTATCGGAGAGTAACCGTCGCAGGCCACAACGCCCACTACGCACGAAAAACGAGGAAATCATGATCACGTCTGCGGAAATCTCGCCACGTCCGGTCAAATCAGAACTGAACCGGCGTTCACCGCGGTCAAACAAGCGGACCCACAATGACACGTCCTGTCAAAAGTCTGCGCGCACGCCACGATGGTCATGCATGACGTCACTCAATTGGCAAATTGCTGGAATACAAAAGTGATAGTCGATCTGCTAGTCGACCGAACCAATGATATGCAATCCTACAAAAGTCTCTCGACTACTCGTACACAAGTGATAGTCGATCTATTAGTCGACTGGACCAAGTACAGTCAAATATACTCCCATCGGGAGCGGGTAAAATTTTCTTCGACTGGCGTCCGCCAAAGTCACGCAACCCTTCAAAGGTCAATCGACTAAAGTTAAAGGCAAACGCTTCGAGTATCCTCAAGCGCATTTCATCGGGAGTGGGTGAAAATGTCTTCGACTGACATTTTCTTTTACGCTCATTGATTTGAGATTATCCTTCATTACGGGTAATAAAGCACAATCTCGGGGGCTACTCCCATCGGGAGCGCTGCTGCGCACCCGATAGATCCAAAAAGCAAAAAGGCATAAACTCGAAGAAATTCCCGAGTTGCGTCAGTCGATGACACTTCGGATGCTGCATGCATAAAATGCAAAGGTAAGACCCGCTGATCAGTCGAGCTGGGCTGAGGACCACTCCGGCAGTGTTAAGTCCTTAATTTTTTTCCGTATCAGCAGATGCGATGAAATCCCGGCGGACGCGCTGGGTAGCAAAGTTAAGACTGCGGAACGATTCAGTAAGACCTCAAACGGCCTGAGTCGAGTCTGTCCAGTATGTTCCAGGTTCGAGCCCGGGGACTCGAACTTGATTGAAGGCTAGTAAGGTTTTTGCCCAAATGTGCAGTTAACTGGTCTCGACTTGTCGAGTAAATCCAGGCCTACTAAGTCAATAATCCTTTGTCAAAAACATAAATTCATAGTCGAAAGACAACACACAACGTACGATATCGAACACAAACATGCGACGTGCACTGTCAAGTGAGTCCATGCCTAATTCTCTGAATCAGCCAAGCACTCGGGGGCTAGTGACGAGGATATACCGAACGGATATCCCGTCGTGTGGGTACCTAGTGCACGTAATGACTATAGCCCAACTGTCAATAGGCTGGCAAAGCCCATCAAGGAAGGCCCAAGACGAAGATTGCTTCCAAGTTATTTATAGTCGGTTGTAGTTTCCATATTTGTAGTCCTAGTCGGTTACATACCCGAGACCCAGCCCCCCATATAAGGGCTGGGAGGGCTACCGATCAAAGACAGGCACATCAGAACCTCCAAACCCTAGCGAGACGAACTCTCGCTAGACCTTTGTAACCATCGTATATTCACAAGAGCAATAACAGACAAGCAGGAAGTAGGGGTGTTACCTCACTCGAGGGCCCTGAACCTGGGTAACTCCCGCTTGTCAGCCGTCGAGTCCACCAGTACTACGCGTTCTCTACCTCATAACTTCAACCCTAGGCTATCGACTATGGGTATTGATGAGAACACCCCTCGTCACTGCCCTTTCGCCTATTTAAACCCCCCGACGTGAAAACCCTAGGACACCAAGCCTTTCCTCCAGAATACATCCGCAGCCGCCGCCATCGTCAACCCTAACTCGGGGGGTTCAGAAGCTCTTCCCGGCACCCTGCCGGAGAGGGGGATCATCACCGGAGGCCTCTACATCGCCATGCCCGCCTCCGGAGTGATGTGTGAGTAGTTCATACTTGGACTATGGGTCCATAGCAGTAGCTAGATGGTTGTCTTCTCCTCTTGTGCCATCATGTTTAGATCTTGTGAGCTGCCTATCATGATCAAGATCATCTTATTGTAATGCTACTTGTTGTGTTTGCTGGGATCCGACTTATATTGATACTATGTTGAGCTGAATATTATAATATCATGTCTATGTCATTTGTGATCTTGCATGCTCTCCGTTACTTGTTGAAGCCTTGGCCAAGTGAATACTTGTGACTCCAAGAGGGAGTATTGATGCTAGATAGTTGGGTTCAACCTCTATTTAATCTGGGACAGTGACAGAAAGTTCTAAGGTTGTAGATGTGTTGTTGCCACTAGGGGTAAAACAGCAATGCTTTGTTCAAGGATGAATGCATTGTTTACATTATGCACATTACTTAATGCAATTGTCTGTTGCTTGCAACTTAATACTGGAAGGGGTACGGATGTTAACCTGAAGGTGGACTATTTAGGCATAGATGCATGCTGGATAGCGGTCTATGTACTTTGACGTAATGCCCAAATGAATCTCATAGTAGACACCATAGCTCATACATGCATGTTATATGCACTTATCAATTGTCAATTGCCCAGCTGTAATTTGTTTACCCAGCATGTTAGTTATCTTATTGGAGAGACACCACTAGTGAACTGTGGACCCCGGTCCATTCTTTTACATCTGAAATACAACCTACTGCAATCATTGTTCTCTACTGTTTATTGCAAGCAAACATCATTTTCCATACGATACGTTTAACCCTTTGTTTTCAGCAAGCCGGTGAGATTGACAACCTCACTGTTAAGTTGGGACAAAGTATTTTGATTGTGTTGTGCAGATTCCACGTTGGTATAGGAATCCCTGGTGTTGCGCCGCACTACACTCCTCCACCAACACCTTCAAGCAAAACTTAATCTCCTACTGGTTCGATAAACCTTGGTTTCATACTGAGGGAAAACTTACTGCTGCACTCATCATACCTTCCTCTTGGGGTTGCCAACTACGCGCCCGAAGCCTGACACTCATCGCGCGCAGCAAGACTGTTTTCTGGCGCCGTTGCCGGGGAGGTTGAGTATTGCTTGGAGAAGGTTATGTCAATCTCACTGACAGTAGCACCAGACTTTTTCTGACGTTGCTGCCAAGGAAGCTGAACTACTTCTGCAAGGGGAGTCTCTCACACCCAATCATTTTACTTTGTTATTTGTCTTGCTTAGTTTACTTTTATATAGTCTTGTTTGCTCTCTTTATCAAAAACACAAAAAAATTAGTTACTTGTTTTTATCTTGTCTTGTTTGCTCTCTTTATCAAAAATACAAAAAAAAATTAGTTACTTGTTTTTATCTTGTTATTTCGGTTTTGTTTTATTCTTGCAAAAATGAATACTCCTGAGAACACCAAGTTGTGTGACTTCACTAGCACGAACAACAATGATTCCATCATGCTACCCTCTAAGTTTGTTTTAAAAGATATATTGGTAGGAAGTGGGTCTATTATTGGAAGAGACAACATTGAAGAATTCTTTAGTCATGTTAGCAAGCTAAAAGACTTTGAAGATAGATCCTTGGTAGAACTTGCCCCTAATTATGAAATTGCTGCTGCCTCCTTAGTCCACATGCTTGAGGCTAGGTTTGTTAATCTTAACCCTATAATGCAGCATATGTTTCTTAAACTTCATGGTATGGAAGAGGGGGAAAAGAAAGATTTTATTTTAGAAACCCTTGTCAAAGAATTTGGAGATGTCGCTAGAGAAGCTAGAAAAGTTTTTATGCGATATAGGATGCTTGGTTATTATATTGATATTGCTAATATACTTGAAAAATTAGAGAAGGAAAGATCCAAGTACACTAAAACAACTAGCTATGAAAGAGAGAGTAAAATACCAATTCCTTTTAAGATTGTAGGAATGCATGAGGCACTAGAAAAGAACTTTGATTGGATTGTGCCTGAAAATTTATTTGATGAGGATAGTTTGCCCAAAAGTAATGAAAGAGGAGTTTCTGAAACCTATATAGATAAAGTTCAATGCCTCGTTGATAAAACTTCTAATCTTGAAGTTAACGTTTCTCCTCTTGACAACACTTGATTTTCACTTTCTGCGCCTAGCTGAAAGGCGTTAAAGAAAAGCGCTTATGGGAGACAACCCATTGTTTTTATTTGCTGTTATTTTTGTTTTCTTTGAGTCAAGGTGTTTGTTACCTCTGTAGCAACTCCTTTGTATCTTTATTTTATCGCAATGTTGTGCCAAGTAAAGTTCTACATTGAAAGTTGAAGCAAAATTTTGATTTCTGCGCAGAGACAGATTTTTAGCTGTCACGATTTTGAGCTCTTCTCTCTGCAGAAAATTCTAAAAATTCTGTAAAAAATCACGCATATTCCTTAGATATGTACGCAACTTGCATTGTTCTGGGCCAGATCCATCTGAGCAAGTTAAGTGCCCTGAAAAAATTCGTCTTTCCAGACTGTTCTGTTTTTGACAGATTGTGCCTTTTGTTTTGCATTTGCTCTTTTACTATGTTTGCGTGGATTTCTTTGCTCCACAAAGCATCAGTGGCTGTAGCTAATGTCCAGAAGCTTTGGGATTGATTGTATCATTACAGAATATGAGAATTTTTAATTATGCACTAACCCTCTAATAAGAACTGTCTTCAGTTTGGTGTGAAGGAAGTTTTCAAGGATCAAGCGAGAAGGGTGATATTATGTGATCAAGAAGAGTGAAAAGCCTAAGCTTGGGGATGCCCCCGTGGTTCATCCCAACTATATTCAGAGAGACTCAAGCGTCTCAGCTTGGGGATGCCCAAGGCATCCCCTTCTTCATCAACAACTTATCAGGTCATCTCTAGTGAAACTATATTTTAATTCCTTCACATCTTATGCACTTTACTTGGAGCGTCTGTGTGCTTTTATTTTTGTTTTTGTTTTTGTTTGAATAAATTTGGATCCTAGCAATCCTTGTGTGGGAGAGAGACACGCTCCGCTTTTTCATGTGAATACTCATGTTCTTCACTTATATTTGTTGAGTATTCTTAACTAGCTACTGCAGTGCTTTTAGCTCCTGTTTTTCATGCATCTCTTCGAGCTGTTAGCACTTGTTTCAAATGCTCTCTTGCTGCATTATATTATCATTTGGAGAGTTTTATGTTTAAATAGATTGATTGATGTTTTGTTTGGAAAAAGAGAAAATGCTACATGTGTAGATGGTATTGGAAAGACATATGCATTCTTGTAGATCATTGTCTTGTTTCGTTTTAACAATTTACAATTGTTTTGAGCTCTCAAGTAGATCATGTTTAAGCTCTTGCATCATGTAGTTTAAGCCTTGTAGTGGGAACTACCGTAGAGCTTGTTGAGATTTGGGTTGCATATTTGTTTTCTCTAAGGTCTAGATATTTTCTGGTAAAATGTTTGAGCAATAAGGAAGACGGTGTAGAGTTTTATAATACTTGCAATATGTTTTTATTTAAGTCTTGCCGTACCGGTTTATACTTGTGTTTGCTTCAAACAACCTTGCTAGCCTAAACTCTGTACTGAGAGGGATGCTTCTCGTGCATCCAAACCTTGAGCCAAAACCCATGCCATTTGTGTCCACCATACCTACCTACTATGTGGTATTCCCTGCCATTCCAAGTAAATACTTCATGTGCTACCTTTAAACTATTCAAAACTTTATTACTCCTTATTTATGTCAATGTTTTATAGCTCATGAGGAAGTATGTGGTGTTCTATCTTTCAATCTTGTCATTTACTTCTGACAGACTTTCACCAATGGACTAGTGGCATATACATCCGCTTATCCAATAACTTGCAAAAAGAGCTGGCAAATGGGGTGCCCAGTCCCAATTAATTACAACTTTCATTAATAATTCTCTTCACATGTTTTGCCCTGATTTATCAGTAAGCAACTTAATTTTACAAATAGACACTCCTCCATGGTATGTGAAAGCTGGAAGGCACCCGAGGATTCGGTTAGCCATGGCTTGTGAAAGAAAAAGGTTGGGAGGAGTGTCATCCATAATGAAACTAAAATACATGTGTAAACAAAAGAGAAGAGGGATGATCTACCTTGCTGGTAGAGATAACGTCCTTCATGGGAGCCGCTCTTGAAAGTCTGGTTGACAAGGGGGTTAGAGAACCCACTACCATTCGTTGACAACAACAAACATCTCTCAAATACTTACTTTATGCTCTCTATATGCTTTTAAAAACTTAAAAAGCTCTAGCACATGATTTAATCCCTGCTTCCCTCTGCGAAGGGCCTTTCTTTTACTTTATGTTGAGTCAGTTTACCTACTCCTTTCTATCTTAGAAGCAAACACTTGTGTCAACTTTGTGTGCATTGATTCTTACATATTTACTTATTGCACTTGTTATATTGCTTTATGTTGACAACTATCCATGAGATATACATGTTACAAGTTGAAAGCAATTGCTGAAACTTAATCATCCTTTGTGTTGCTTCAATGCTTTTTACTTTGAATCTATTGCTTCATGAGTTACCTCTTATGCAAAACTTTTTGATGCTCGTCTTGAAAGTACTATTCATGAAAAGTTTTTGCTTATATGATTCATTGTTTACTCTTTATCTATTTGTTAGCAAACTATAGACCATTGTTTTGAGTCACCTCATTCATGACATGAGCCTAGCAATATTATGATCAAGATTGTGTGAAAGCATGTCTCCTCAGAAATTATTTGTTGTTATCGTTTTACCTACTCGAGGACGAGTAGAACTAAGCTTGGGGATGCTTGATACGTCTCCAACGTATCTATAATTTATGCTGTTCCATGCTCATATTATACCATTTGCTACATGTTTTGTATACACTCCATATCACTTTTATGCATTTTCTGGGACTAACCTATTAACAAGATGCCACAGTGCCAGTTCCCTGTTTTCTGCTGTTTTTGGTTTCAGAAAAGTACTTCTGGAAATATTCTCGGAATTGGACGAAACAAAAGGCAAAGTCCCTATTTTTCCAACATCACCACGGAGTCCGAAGGGGAGACGAAGAAGGGCCACGAGGCGCCCAAACCATAGGGCGGCGCGGCCCACATGCCTGCCGCGCCGCCACGTGGTTTGGGGCCCACAGGGCTCCACCGACATCGCCCTTTCGCCTATTTAAACCCCCCGACGTGAAAACCCTAGGACACCGAGCCTTTCCTCCAGAATACATCCGCAGCCGCCGCCATCGTCAACCCTAACTCGGGGGATTCAGAAGCTCTTCCCGGCACCCTGCCGGAGAGGAAGATCATCACCGGAGGCCTCTACATCGCCATGCCCGCCTCCGGAGTGATGTGTGAGTAGTTCATACTTGGACTATGGGTCCATAGCAGTAGCTAGATGGTTGTCTTCTCCTCTTGTGCCATCATGTTTAGATCTTGTGAGCTGCCTATCATGATCAAGATCATCTTATTGTAATGCTACTTGTTGTGTTTGCTGGGATCCGACTTATATTGATACTATGTTGAGCTGAATATTATAATATCATGTCTATGTCATTTGTGATCTTGCATGCTCTCCGTTACTTGTTGAAACCTTGGCCAAGTGAATACTTGTGACTCCAAGAGGGAGTATTGATGCTAGATAGTTGGGTTCAACCTCTATTTAATCTGGGACAGTGACAGAAAGTTCTAAGGTTGTAGATGTGTTGTTGCCACTAGGGGTAAAACAGCAATGCTTTGTTCAAGGATGAATGCATTGTTTACATTATGCACATTACTTAATGCAATTGTCTGTTGCTTGCAACTTAATACTGGAAGGGGTACGGATGTTAACCTGAAGGTGGACTATTTAGGCATAGATGCATGCTGGATAGCGGTCTATGTACTTTGACATAATGCCCAAATGAATCTCATAGTAGACACCATAGCTCATACATGCATGTTATATGCACTTATCAATTGTCAATTGCCCAGCTGTAATTTGTTTACCCAGCATGTTAGTTATCTTATTGGAGAGACACCACTAGTGAACTGTGGACCCCGGTCCATTCTTTTACATCTGAAATACAACCTACTGCAATCATTGTTCTCTACTGTTTATTGCAAGCAAACATCATTTTCCATACGATACGTTTAACCCTTTGTTTTCAGCAAGCCGGTGAGATTGACAACCTCACTGTTAAGTTGGGACAAAGTATTTTGATTGTGTTGTGCAGATTCCACGTTGGTATAGGAATCCCTGGTGTTGCGCCGCACTACACTCCCTCCACCAACACCTTCAAGCAAAACTTAATCTCCTACTGGTTCGATAAACCTTGGTTTCATACTGAGGGAAAACTTACTGCTGCACTCATCATACCTTCCTCTTGGGGTTGCCAACTACGCGCCCGAAGCCTGACACTCATCGCGCGCAGCAGGGCTCACCACCATTTCGCCGCCCCGAATGCACACGACTCCGGCCGCCATGCTCAACGGGAGAGCGCGTGGGCTCTCGCCCAACGCACGCTCCTCCGCTGAGCACAGCAGCTGCGTCGGAAGGAATCAGGGTAGGCGAGGCGCCGCCGTTGCCGTCCTCACAGGCGGCTCCGGCCGCCGGAAAAGCTGCAGCGCGGCGCGGTCGCTTCGGCGACGCAAATCGGAGGGAGAGGAAAGAATCGGGAGAGAGAACTGAGAAGAGTGGGGATTAGGGTTAGGTTTTTTTGACCCGGGTCCACTTTAGTCCGACCGGGGCTCATCTCCGCCGTCCGTTCCGATCGGACGGTGCATATGGCTCTGGGCTGTATGTGGGCCTCAGGCGCCTTTTTGGGCCGAATTCGAGATGGGCTGCGGCTCAATTTTTTTTCTTTTCTGGGCTGCAATTTCTATCCGAATTTCCTGTTTAATTTCTGTTTTTTATTTCAGTGCATTATAAGTTTTATTATTCAGTATTATGCACTGTTTTAAAAACACAAAAATATTGCCTAAAATATGAATTGAAATATGTTATTATTCTGAATAAAAATGAACCAACGAGAAATTTTGTTTAGAATATTTAGCATGTTTAAATGATGAATTATCAAATTAGACATCATATGAAGTTTTATCCTTTAAGTTTAAATTTGATGTTTAATTTGAGGAGATTTATGACAGTAAAATTAAATCTGACCAACGTTGTTTTAATTTTACAAGTCAATTCCCTGAAGTGGTTTTCTTATTTTATGTCATTACTGCCAACGGTGTTTTGACATAGAATTGGAATTTAAAAAATCATGGCATGTTTATTTCTTTTGCCAACGTAAATTTTATATTCATGCCATACTTATGAGCGTCCATTTAAATTTCAGCTTCCGCTCCGTTTAGACCAGATACTGTCGAACACTTGATAGGAAGTAACTTCCCTCGTTGGAAGAATGGTATGGAACTCTGCTTGGCTTTCCATGAGTTTGATTACGCCTTGCGGGAGGACAAACCTGTGGCACCATGTGTCGGTGCCACGGGGTATGATGAATTAAAGAAAGCCTATGATTCCAAACTGAAAAAATGGGAAAAGACAAATCACGTTGCAATGCTCGTGATGAAGTCGTCGATATCTCCAGATATCATTGGGGCTCTCCCCAAGAAAGACAATGCCAAGGAGTTCATGGCAGCTTTGGAGGAGCAGTTCAAGGGCTCCGAAAAAGTTTATGCTCAAGAGCTGTTTCATAAGCTCCTTGTAAAATATAATAATGATGGAGATGTTAGGTCTCATATTCTGAGGATGGTGAATGCTTCCAACAAACTGAAAGCTTTACAGTGTGATCTTAGTGATAACCTCCTCCTGATTATGATACTAGAGTCCCTCCCTTCAGAGTTTGAGCAGTTTAAGATAAACTACAACTCTCTAAAAGAAAAATGGTCACTCACTGAGTTATCCCCACGACTCGTTGAGGAAGAAGAGAGGATTAAGAGGCAAAACAAGGATCAAGTCTTTCATGTTGGATCTGCCAAGAGAAAACATGATGCACCAAGTTCCTCCAAGCCTGCAAAGAAGCCTTTCAAGAACAACGCACCAAAGTCAGTTAAGGGAAAGGACAAGGTTTCTGGTGAGTCTTTCGACAACAAGTGTCTCTTCTGTTCAAAAGAAGGGCATTTTAAGAAGGACTGTCCAGACTTTCTGAGATGACTCAATAAGAAAGGTACATATGAAATCACATTTGTTGATGAAAGTTTTTATGTTAATTTCTCTAGTACCGAATGGTGGATTGATTCAGGTGCAACTGCTCATGTTGCTAATTCCATGCAGGGATTAAATATGATCCAAACTATAAGAGAGGGGGCAAGAAGACTTAAAGTCGCGAATGGAGTTGAAGTCGATGTCGAAGCTGTAGGGTCACTCATCTTGGAGCTCCACACCGGCTTCATTTGAATAATGTTCTTTATGTACCTACTTTAAGTAGGAATTTGATTTCAGTTTCTTGCCTAGATGATAACATGTTTGAGTGCAAGTTTGGCAACAAACAATTTGAGTTAAATTTTTGTAATAAGAATGTTGGCCTCGGTGTCAGACGAGGCAAATTATATATGTTATCAATGATTGATTCAATTCTGCATGTGAGTGATGTTCCTAAAGTTGAGAACAAATGGAAGGGTACTAGTACTTCTTCGAAATTGTGGCACTGTCGTTTGGGTCACATTTCGAGGGGGAGAATAGAAAGACTCATTAAAAATGACGTACTTCTTCCATTAGACTTCTCTGATGCAGACAAATGTATTGACTGCATTAAAGGGAAATACGCAAAAACGATTAAGAAAGGAGCAGTAAGATCTACAAGTGTCCTAGAACTTATTCATACTGACATATGTGGACCCCTTAACGTTAAGTCTATAGATGGTTTTGATTTATTCATCACCTTTACAGACGACTTTTCCCGATCCGGGTATATTTACCCAATACGTGATCGTTCGGAAGTTTTGGAAAAATTCAAAATATTCAAATCCGAAGTTGAGAACCAACTGAATGTTAAAATAAAAGTTGTACGATCTGATCGCGGGGGAGAGTATTATGGTAGACATGCTCCTTATGGGCAAACTCCAGGACCTTTTCCAAGTTCCTAGCTGAGAATGGAATTATTGCCCAATATTCAATGCCTGGCGAACCTCAGCAAAATGGCGTGGCTGAGCGTCGAAATTGCACACTTATGGACATGGTGTGAAGTATGCTTAGTCATGCAAGTTTGCCAGTAAGCCTATGGATGGAGGCATTAAAGACAGCCGCACATATTATAAATCTTGCTCCCACTAAGTCAGCACCGAACACACCTTACGAGATGTGGAGGGGAAGAAAACCGAGCTTGAATTATTTGCGTGTATGGGGTTGTCGTGCTGAAGCTAGAATATTCAATCCACAACTTAAGAAATTAGATCCAAAAACAGTAAGCTGTTTCTTTATTGGATACCCTCATAGGGGAAAGGGATATCGCTTTTATTGTCCCAATCATACCACCAAATTTGTGTAGACTAGACAAGCGGTATTTTTTGAGGATAATGAAGTCACTGAATTAAGAAAGATCGACCTTGAGGAAAAGCGGGTGTGTGTTTCATTCCCAACTCCGATTGAGCTCGTTCTGCCAACACGAAGAAAGGTGACTCGTAGTTTTGGTTCTGAATCCTTTGGTTCGGATCCTGAACCTAATGTTGATCCTGAAAATAATGATGAACATCCAGAAGGTGAAGAGGATCATCATGCAGAGAATGAAGAAGATCATCAAAATAATGATGTTCCTCCGCCTTCTGTGAGAAGATCATAGCGAGACAAAAAGAAAGCCATTTCAGACGACTATGTCACTTACATGAGTGAGGATATAAATGACGTAGGAAAGGTGGAGGATCCAACCTCATATAAAGAAGCCATTAAATGTAAGAATTCGTCCAAGTGGCAAGTTGCCATGGAAGACGAGTTAAAATCTATGGGCTCAAATAATGTTTGGGACTTAGTAGAAATTCCCAAAGGTGCTAAAAGAGTAGGCTGCAAATGGGTCTACAAAACCAAATTCGATTCCAAAGGGAATATCGAAAGGTTCAAAGCGAGACTTGTGGCGAAAGGCTTCACGCAGAGAGAAGGAATCGATTATAATGAGACCTTTTCTCCTGTGTCAAGTAAAGATTCTTTCAGGATCGTCATGGCTCTAGTAGCTCATTTCGACCTAGAGTTACACCAAATGGACGTTAAAACGACATTTCTAAATGGTGACCTTAATGAAAATGTTTACATGACTCAGCCGGAAGGTTTTGTCGCGGAAGGAAAGGAACATTTAGCGTGTCGGTTGAACAAATCCATCTACGGCTTGAAGCAAGCTTCAAGACAGTGGTACCTCAAGTTCGATAAAATTATTCGAGCTTTTGGTTTTGAAGAGAATGTGAAGGACAACTGCATTTATATTAAATTTAAAGGCAGTAGGTTCACAATTTTAGTCCTATATGTGGATGACATATTATTGGCCAGCAGCGATAAGGATATGCTGCTTGAGACCAAGAATTTTCTGTCTTCCAATTTTGATATGAAGGATCTCGGTGAAGCCTCGTATGTTCTTGGCATTGAGATTCATCGAGATAGGTCTAAAGGGGTGTTAGGACTATCCCAAAAGTCATACTGTGAGAGAGTACTGAAGAAATACAATTTGCATAAGTGCTCTCCCACACCTGCTCCTATAGTTAAGGGCGATAAGTTTGGGACATTTCAATGTCCGAGGAACCAAATAGAAACTGATCAGATGAAGTCGGTTCCTTATGCTTCAGCTGTTGGAAGCATGCACAAGTGTGTACACGCCCTGACTTAGCTTTTGTAACGGGAATGCTTGGCAGATTCCAATCAAATCCAGGAAAAGACCACTGGAATGCCGTAAAGAAAGTCTTGCGTTATATGCAAGGTACGAAAGATTACATGCTTACGTATAGAAGGTCTGATAACCTCGAAGTTGTAGGTTATTCAGATTCTGATTATGCTGGCTGTGTGCATACTAGGAAATCCACATCAGGTTATATATTCACACTGGCCGGAAGAGCTATATCGTGGAAAAGCTCCGAACAAACGATAACTGCTTCGTCTACGATGCAGGCAGAATTTATAGCATGTTTTGAGGCCACTGGGCAGGCTGTATGGCTAAAGAATTTCATTCCCGGGCTAAAAGTGGTTGACAGCATTTCAAAACCACTTTTGCTATACTGCGATAATGAACCCGCAGTTTTCTATATGAGTAACAACAAGTCAAGTGCTGCTGCCAAGCACATTGACATTAAGTTCAGTGTTGTGAAAGATAGAATCCAGGATCAAACAATTGAGGTAAAGCATATAAGTACGACACATATGCTTGCGGATCCGCTAACGAAAGGCTTACCACCCAGTACTTTCCAAAAGCATGTTGCCGGCATGGGTTTACTGGGAGCCTTATGATTCTGGAATAAGAGGACCACAATAAAGAACCACTCCCATTAAGAAGAATGTTTTCCATTTCGAAATAGGCTGTGTACTATAAGTGTTGGGTTCAACAACATTTCATTGGTTGTTGTAACGCCTCACTTTGGTATATTATTCCTATGGAGAATGGGTGTAAGAAGTTTAAACCGAATGATCAAGGGGGAGAATGTTGGTTGATCTGTTACGGCTTAAACCAAGTCAATAACAGAAAACGAATAGATAAGGGGGAGGGCCACCGAAACAAAGTTTCTCTCCCACGTATCTAACAGAAACGCCCTGATCGGGGGCACCCTAACCGACTAATGGTTCTGGCCCCCCGTTTGCATGCGCACAATATAAAGGGGGGAGTCCGGCGGCTGGTTATTCCACCCACGTTAGTTTTCAGCCTGCGGCTCCCCTAAATTCGAGTCCACTCCGATCGTGGCTTGCGCACAGCATCGGGAAGAGCTGGAACCCCGGCGTGCCGTCCCCGGACAGTGCCGCTGGAGACCGGAGGGGATCCGCACCTTCCCGCAACTCTCGTCGACCTCTGCTACAACTACGTCAACCCTCAACCTCGCCTGCACCGAGCAGGCGACGATGTCTTCAATAGCTGGAGCTTGTAATGATGTCCAAACCCTCTCTGATTTATTTGTTTTTGGTGTTCTAGTTCGCTGTCAATTATTCATCTAGTCGTTCCTAGATGAGTTTAAAGTTTAACACACATCAAAAACAAAGATTTGCTCTTCCGAGGACCAAATATGGCACCTGTACCCGGCCCCGTCATCGAGGCAGTAGGCAGATGCAGCTACTGGTCCGGACGAATCCCACCGAATCTAAAACTGAATCTATAACCATGAAACCGAATCTTTAACGATGAAGAACAAGTCTGTAACTCACCCACCGAATATAAAACCATGAAGAACAAGTAGAACAGCCGAGCTTTGTAGGCAGAATGATGGGTTTGCTACAGATCTGAGGACTCACCGTGTGGATCCGAGGACAGTGAATCTAGAGAGGAGCTTAGTGTAGCTCCCCAACCCTTTCATGGCGCCTGGTGGAGCGCGGCCGCCGCCGAGCGACGTGAGAGGAGAGCGGCTCGGAGGTACTCAACATGGGGGAGAATGCTCAGATCTTTGGTAGAGAACTAGAGATGTCGTCTCTCCAAATTGTCCATGGCTGCTTGAGACCGTGCAAGCCATGGCCCGGAGACGTGCGAGGTGAGAGGAGAGGGGCCCGGAAGACGTGCGACGGTGCGAGGTGAGAGGAGAGAGCCCGGAATCAATGGAGGGGCGGAAATCGGTGGAAGACATGATTGCCAAGTACAGTTTAAAGAACACACTTAGACAATTTTCATCCCATTAGCCGAGTCAACCGTCCCGCACCAGGCGCCCCACTTATTCCGGATCTGTACCGCATGGACGGACAAGATAAGACGGGTACCCGAACGTGTGTGTGTGGAAAAACCGCACTCTCGGTGGAGGGAGTCCTGTACTGGCAATCTTTCTACCACCGGGTCTCCAGCCGCATAGTCGTCTTCATATGAAGATGACCGTCGATCGACCACCGAGTCGATCGAGCAACTGTGCTACTCCTACTATCTACTCCCTCTGTATCTTAATATAAGACGTCTTGATAGTTTAAATTGAATATATTTAGTTGCAGAGGAAGTAGTATTCATCTACAGTAGTACGTATTCAGTGTCGTCGTCTCGTGTTGTATGAGCAAAGTTCGTTAGCCCATCCCAATTTATATTCGTTGTTTCACTTGAACCTTGAGTAAATGTCGACTATGTTATTGTTAGGGTAACGATTTATGCAGATGTTGCAACTGTTTAGTCCAACGGTGTTTGAATTGTTGTTAAACCGTCAGTGAATGTAGCAGCAGTCGCGTATGGAATCTGTGGATGGAGGAAATTCTAGAACTCACAAGGACAGATTAATTTGTGAAGTTCAATAAATTTCACAACTAATTGTAAGAAACAATATAAGATATTTTAAATTACAAACCTCTTTCTTGAACGATGCATGGGACGAAACTCTCAACTTTGCACTATTTTTTTTAGTACAGAATATTGATCCAGGAAAAAAATCCCTCTATAGGTATACTTTTAGCTATCCTAATAACTAACTATATAACAAGAAGATCAATGTAAGTTACAATCGAAGTCGAAGCTGAAATGAAATGGCAATCCAAGAAAGCTGCTAGCTTATCCTTAATAAAACTTCAACCTTCACAACTTATGAGCTGTGATCCATTTGAAAAAGACACACGAGTAAGAATGTACGACACTAGTTTTGTCAACATATAACATCATCCGTGCTCTACGCAAAAAATAAAAAAAGGTGTGGAGCAAAAACCAAGTTCCCTGTTTTAGGGCTACATTTTTTTTTGTTTTCGTCTATCCCAAAAACGTCTTATTTTGTACAAAAAATTGTGTTTGATATCTATTTTTATGGAACATGCATTGACAAAATAAATCTCAAAAAAATTATGTTAAAAGTTTTTTAAGAAACAAGTATTTAGAACGTTGGGGGGCAAAATGTTCATGGAATCTAAAGAAATGTGTTCACAATGTCATAAAAGATGTTCAGACAATGGATTTCTATTGGTATATCTCAAAAAAGTTTGGCGAAATACAAAAAGCAAAGGAAAATGTTCATATGAGAGACCAAACCTTTTCCTGTATTTCACAATAAAATACTAGCGTGATTTTTTAAAACAAAAGGAGACAATAATAAAAAGGAAAAAAGGCAAAACAGAAGGAAAACATGAAAAATAACAAAAATAATAAAGGAAAACGATAAAATAAGGTGCAACCGCAACAAACAAAAAGACAAAAATAACGGAGGATTCTTCATGTTTGGGCTTTCGCTATTTTTCCTAGCCCATTTTGTTAGGTCCAATCGGGTGAGGAGTCACGACCCCCTGCTTCTAGATGTATCCAGCTAACGAGGTGTCAGCACCTAGAAAGTGATGAATTTGCCCACTTTATGGCCCTGTCTTTTTTTTGCACTCAATTTGTCTACGGTAATTTCTATTCATTTTAAATATGCACAGAGATTTTGTTTGAACCCAAAAATGTACAGAGTTACAAACAAAACCGGAACACTAACCAACTCCTGTTTTTTTCTGACATGAACTGGACTAGGACGAAATGGACTGGACTAGGACGAAGGGAACCCAACCACCGTGGCGATATCGAGCAGAAATTTATGCGTGCACCTACTACTTAAGATATAAATTCAGAATGTCCAAAACTTCAAAATAATGTATTTTAATATACTTCAACACATTTTGTATTAACATAAATTTTTTCGTGAGGCACACATTTTTTCTCTCTTTTGCACAAGTCATAAAAAATATTTGTTCGTCACCATGTTTTTCGTACTAACACAAAATATCCGGACGTACTACATACGATTCTTTCCAAGTTTCTTACATATTTTAAAAAGTTTAAAATATTATTTAAACAACTGGTGCATCTGCACCCATGACCCGAAATGTCGTGTCGATATCGAGAGCATACAGACGGATGTATTGAGGATGCATTCGGTCAAATTACTAAGTAGTAAGAAAACAACCAATTGTCAAACTCGTGAGGGGTTTGACTTAATTAGGATAAATATAAATATAAACTTCAACCGATTTAGAATGCAGGGAAACAATGATCTAGTTTAGTTAACCCCAAGTTCGAGTGGGCGGAGACGGCCGGCAGCTACGTGCTCCGCCTCGCCCTCCAGGCTTCAACAAGGACGACTTCAGGGTGCAGGTGGACGGCGCCGGCAGGCTCACCGTCCACGGCACAAGGACAGCAGGCGCAACGAACTCCTTACACAAGGTGTTCCAGCTGCCATCCGCCGCCAATCTCGATGGCATCACCGGCAGGTTCGAGGCCGGCGTGCTCACCCTCACCGTGCCCAAGCGATCCGCCTCCCCTGCCACGACGCCGAGGAGCATCGAGGGGATTAAGAGGAAACAACAGAAGCAAGAGGAGGCAGCCAACAAAAGCAAGCAAGAGCAGCAGAAGCCAGCGCCAGCAGAGGTGAGTAAGGAAGAAGTGAAGCCCAAGGCACCTGAGGCATCACCACAGGAGCCGGCGCCGGTGAAGAAGGAAGAAGACATAAAACCCAAGGCACCTCAGGCGGCGGCCGCAGCAACGCCACCACCAACCGGGAAACAGGCGCCAAAACCCGATGCTGCCACCGGCATTGATAAAGCAAAGGCGGCAATTTCCCCCGAGAGCTTAGCAGAGAGGGTGAGGCGGCACGTCGAGGAAGAGCATCGTGCTAAGGCTGTTGTGGCCGAGAAGGGAGCGAAAGCGGAGCAGGAGAAGAAGGCGACGGCAGCGTACGTCGGCGGCTGGAAGGAGCGCGCAATGGGAGAGCTCAAGGGGCTGGCAGACATGAAGTGGGCGGAGGTCCTAACGGACATGAAGTGGACGGACGGCATAGTGCAGGCAGCGAGGAATAACAAGGAGGTGGTGGCCGTTGGCATCGCCGCCTTCTCGCTCGGCCTCCTCATCTCCCACAAGCTCTTCAGGAAGTGAGCCTTGCATACAAATATAAAATGTAGGGATTAAAGGATAGTTGTGTGATTATATAAAGTGTGTACTGAAAGAGCATTTTCCCTCATATGTGCTTTTGGTAATTAAATGACAATCTCTATGGACTAATGTTTGCATTGAGATATCTTTTAGATCATGTCCATGAGAATAGTGGAGTTCATGTGTTGGACTCTTGAAACTTATTTGATGAAGTTGAGATGTGCAAGACCAAGAGAAGCCCCGTGAAGATATCCTATGCTTGGTGCTTGCAATGGATACATGAAGACAAAGCTAAGCGAGCCTCTCCCATTACGGTATGGGGGAGCATTTGGAGAAGTCTTCATCAAGCATGTGCTAACAATCGCAATCAAGAAAGGTGATCCACTTGAAGAGATCAAGATAGTCATCATCTATCTCAAGTGGAATGCTCAAGGCAAATGTATGATCTTGATAGGTTTTCCACCGATCTCTTGTAGTTTGTGGAGACCGGGTTATAGGATAGATAGACGTACTATCAAGAGGGGCTCTCGAGTGAGTAACTTGATCGCATCTTTGTGGAGAGCTCAAACCTTTGCATACTTGGCATATCATATTTCTTGGTTCTTATTTGGTCTTTATCCATGTGACGAATTAGATCTTGGTTCATCTTCATGCCAAGCGCTAGCTCATCCAAATCGGATTTCATTCGTTCATCTTGTTGTGTTTTGGATGTTGGGATTTGGTGCTTGTTGTAATCCTCATGACAAGCCCAAGTGGATCGAAAACGGTTTTGCTTTGAAAACCTATTGCGTTTTCGGTGGCGGAAATATTGCCGGTTCAACCGCGAGGAAAGTCCCACACCTTGTCATGTGTGGTGACTTTGCTCTATTTATGGTATGCAATATTTCCAACAGAGTTGATTTCACCTCATTCAGAGTTCATTTGCAAAAGTTATAGCGGTTTTAGTTTGGCTGTTCTGAACCGGATTATTGGGGCCGGACATTTCGTTCCACCGGAATTTCCGGTTCCCCAACTCATCCAAGAAATCGGCTAAGGAAAAGAAGAGGTTACTCTCTGAACGGAGCAGGAAATTGTGCCCGAAAATTTCAGTTTACCGGAATTTCCGGGTACACCCTGGAGAGCCCAGAAAATCGACTAAGTCAAGTCGGAGGTAGCATTCTGTCTCTAGCCGGAAATTGTGCCCGGAAATTTCAGTATACCGGAATTTCCTGGTGCACCCAGGAGAGTCCAGGAAATCGACTAAGTCAAGTCGGAGGTTTTACCGGTTTACATGTTATAGGAAAGTTCAACCTTTCCACATTTGGTTTTATTCTCACATGATGTACTATGATGTTTCTATGCACATACATCTAGAGCTCGTTGTAACGATTCCAACGAGCCAAAAATTATCGAAAACGGAGTCCGGATGAAAAAGCTATTACAGTTTTCGCAGTGCTGTTTCTGTCAGTTTTCAGGCACTCGGAAATTCCGGTTCTAGACTGAACCGGAATTTCCGGTTCGCGCAGTTTTTCTCAGAAAAGTGGCTCTGGACGGAGCCAGAAATTCAGCTCGGAAATTTCACTTTCGGGCGGAATTTCAGGTCTAAAATCTGGGTCCAACGGTTATAATTTTTGGGGTGTATAAATACCCCCCCCCCTCTTTTTCTTCCCTTGGATATAAAAAGGCAACACGTTTTTCCTCTCTCTTACTCCATTGTTTACCTTGGAAAGCTCACTTCCCTCTCAGTCCCTCCATATATTCTTGCATATTCTTTAGGGAAAGTTGAGAGGAGATCTAGATTTACAATCCTACCAATCCATCTCTACTCTAAGTGAGGGGAACCTAGTGGATCTAGATCTTGGAGTTCCTTTGTGGTTCTTCTATTTGTTCTTCCTCTCTTCTCCCCCATAAGCATTAGTTGCTTTTGGTGGGATTTGGGAGTGAATGATTTGACTCCTTTGTGGTTTCTTGTGTTCTTCCTCTCTTATTCCCCCATAAGCATTTGTTGCTTTGTTGAAATTTGAGAGAGAAGGACTTGAGCACTTCGTGTGTTCTTGCCATTGCATTTGCATCGGTTTGAGCCCTCCACGAGATCGTGGTGGTGATACTTGCGAGCTTGTTACTCTTGGGTCATTGGACCCTAGACGCCTTTTGTGTCCGGTCTTTTGTGGCCAAGAGCTTTTGTGATCAAGACCTTTTGTGGTCACTTGAGAGCCCCCAATTAAGTTGTGGGTGTGTGCCTCAAGACTTGGGAGCCCCCAATTAAGTTGTGAGTGTGTGACTCAAGATTGTTGTACGGGATTCGATCTCCGCCCAAAAGGGGATCAATAGTGGAAAATGAACTCGCAACCTTTATGGTTGAGTTCATCAGGAGAAGAAGGTGAGCCTTGGTGGCGTTGCGGCTAACCTGTTGTGGTTGCGCACACCTCTCCGAACGAGACGTACACCCTTTGGGTGGAACTCGGGAATACATCCTCATTTCCGCGTGCCTCGGTTATTTCTATACCCGAGCTCTATTCACCCCCCCCCCCCCCTAGGCGACGTCTGTCCGTTCATGTACATATATTACACAACAAACATGTAAGTCTTTTTATGTAATTAAAAACTGTACACCGGCATCATGTTTCTTCCCCTCTCTTGCTATGCTTTCAATTTATACAAACGAGTTTGATGCTACAATTTTGTTCCTCGTGTTTCATTTTTTGTGAATATTCTTTGCTTTACTACAGATCCGAAACACATACAATTAGATCTGGAAAATAATTTGCTCCGAGGGAGACTCGAACGGGATCGACACTGCCATCCCTGACTTGTGGGTTCCCCACCACCTCGTCCGTTCAAGCTCCCCTCACGCGCAGCCCCTCACTCAGATCTGGATCTGGAGATGACGCATCCTCGCCCTCCTCCACCACCGGTGGCGGATCCTTCACCGGCTTCACCTCCCCGGTGTTCTCCTCCATCGCCAGCGGCTCCTCCTCGCTGTCCTCATCCCCCACCGTCAGCAGCAGATCTGCCAGGGGCGCCTCCTTGTCGTCCTTTTCCACCGCCGTCCTTCTCAACCGCCGGCGGCGCCTCCTCAACCCCCAGCGGAGGATCCGCGACCGACACATCCTCCTAAGCATAATTTGTTAATTTTTTATACCAAACTTTGTTACTTCTATCAACATAATCTTAAGCATTACAATATATTGTTGTACTTGGCAGAACATACACATGTTTATAATAAGGCGGAACTATTAAGATAAAAATATTTTTATTATACAAGTTAATGTTCACGTGGAAGATTCACTTCCACTAAATTTAAATCCTATATTATGAGGAAGTGATGTTAGATGTTTCACTTTAAAGACATTCTCCCTCAAATTGAACTTTGGTTAAACTAAGTTCTTCTAGAATATTAAAAAAACACATATTTATTGAATAATTTGAGCTGCTTAAAGTAGCTACAGTTTTTTGAATGTGTTTATGTGTATTTTAGCCTATACCATGGCAGAGAGCTCTAAAGTCGAAAGTTGTTTCTAGATGGCATGTGTGTCTATATAAGGTGAAAGTAAACACAAGTGGTCATTAAAAGTGGAATAGTGTAGAATATTCAAATATTAATGAGGGGTTTTACTTCAGTCATTGGATTGTTGTTTATTTTTTGTGTACTAATATGTTTTATGGCCCTAATTAAAACTAAAAGGCCTGCATGCACACTTGAGGGCTTCTTTGGATCACAAGATTAGAAAACAGAGGAAACATAAAAACACATGAATTTAATAGGATTGTAGTGCAAAATAGAGGATTATAAAACATAGTAAAAATTTAGGAATGGTCATTTGAATGATATACAAGAAAAATACAGGAAAAATGACTCGATTGTACGCGGAAAAATAGGTTAGATTGAATGGTTAAATTCCTATGGACTTGGGTTTTACGAATGCAATCCATCATTCATTTGATCCAAAGGGATTCTGTTGAAAAACTCCTATGGATTGGAATCCTACAATATTCTTATAAAAATGCTTCAATCCAGAGATCACCCCAACATGGTCTTGAAAGCATTATCTGGGTCAGATTGCATCAAATGCACAAGTTTTTTTCTCTCGATTTCATATGTATCATATGAAAATGCTTCCCTTCACGCTTGATGAAGTAGTAGCACTTACAATGGATGCTAGAGAGCTTTACCAGGCGACACACCGTGCGGCAGCATAACGCGTCTTCTTGTTTTAGTATTTTCCATGCCTGTCGCTTTTTGAGTTTTCGAGACCTGAATAATATTGAGTTGTTCATGTTGGATCTGTTTTGCAGGAAGAATATTTTTTTTCCTAAGGAACATCAATATTTTCCCTTATTGACGTTCTCACATTTTTTTGACGCTCTTGTCCTCACATTTCTAAGAAATAAAACAACCAAAATTATATTATTTGATGTCGGTGGATCCTAGAGTGTGAAGAGCACATCGGATTATAACACAATCGATGAGGCGACGTTAATGATGAGGAAGGTGCATTTAATTCTACGGCACAATCAATCCAAAAATGGTGAGATGAGATGACTGGAGTGCATAACATGACGAATGTGTATGCACTACACAACATCACCGGTAGACTGGAACTTGGCTCATTGGCTGTAGGGATGAAAATGGTATGAAATATTTCTGAGTTTTTCACGAAAAAATGGAAGCGAAATGAAAATACGAAAACGAGATTTTTTATACTGAAACGGGAAACATAATAACATATTCTATTGACAACAGAAAGTTCTTTTCCTGAAATACGGAACTTCCATTTTTTTTTGTTACACAATGATTTCCAAATCCAAAAAAACATGGGAATTCTAGTAAGAATATTTAGGCGCAACCTCTTTCTCAAAACACGTTTTCGCCCCGCTTTATAAATAAAGCAACCATACACAATCGCTTACAACGGTCGAGAACAAAATTCCAACATGCTGGAGAAGATATTTAAAAGATGAGGCTCCTACCGGCACCATCGACCTGCACGCGGAAGTCGTCTTTCTTGAGGCTCGGCGGGGCGAGGCGGAGCACGTAGATGCCCTCCTTCTCGGCCCACTCGAATTTGGGGTCGACAGCCGGTGGTGTTTGGCTGCCATGAGGAAGTGTAGGCAAGGAATGGTGGATGCAGTGCTCTTTTTTTAGAGGATATATATGGTGCTTGCAAGGGTCTGTGATCGATTGAGTAATGGTTGTCGATCGGGTTCCTGCGATCTAGCTAGGGATGAGAAGGTTAGCATGGCCCGTCCCGTCGTGTGTGCATATATGTAGGTGTCGACATGGCGCCGATTAATGCCGGTGGAGAGATTCAAAAATTGTTCTATAAGCAAGTTTACTGCAGGCCGGGATGGGCGACAACATCTTCAGGGAGGCAAAGTTTAGGGATATTTGCGCGGGAGGATGAGTAAGTGGAGATGAAAGACTTATACCGTTTCACAAATAAAGCCGCCTCGAACAAGGATACTTATGCCGATTTCTTTCGACACTTGCCTCCTGATGATTGCGCAGGTGATGTTAGGCACAATGCCGCCACTAACAACTGCAGGATTTTCAACTGGCTAGCTTATCGCCGCCGCCTCTCCACCAACAAGAGACGCCATCGCCACTCCCTCTCAGACTCTCCAAACTGCCCACCCTGCGACGAAGTTGAAGACGTCAACCACCTTCTGCTAGGGTGCCACCGTGCAAAGGAAGTTTGGGCGGCTGTCCCTCCCCTTGTCCCCTCCCCGATGCCCTCGACCCTCGAAGGGGTGTGGGCCGAGGTGGCTCCGGATCAAGGGCGGCTCACGATTCTCACCGTCGTCATCTGGAACATTTGGAAAAGACGGAACTCCCTTGTCTTCAAATCGCTTGACGAGACTCCGCACATTGCTGCTACTCGCTGCATCAACGACGTGATGCTATGGAAGCACCGCTGCCGCAACCTCAATACCAAAGACTTTCTTCTATATTGGTGTAATAATTATTATCCCTCTTGAACAAGTGTGATGTTCCTCTCTACCCTCCCCCCCCCCCCCCCCCCCCCCGAGCATAGTAATCCAATTTGTAACACCCTGCGTTGGTTATAAAAGTTCCAGCCTGGCCGAAGGCCCGGCGTAGTTACAGTAAAAAAAAAAGAGTGGAGATGAAAGAAACAAGCTTGCTTGGTGTGCATATTACGTCACGAGTCGACCAAGCCAGCAGCTCTGCAGTTCAGGGTTCACATATGGTCGGCCGGCCGGTCGCGCTTGTCAAACGGGCCGGGCCGGGACTAAAAACCAGGCCCAGCTATTTGTTTTTCATTGGAGGCAGGCCCAAAACACCATTATGCAGAACAATTTCTTTTCTAATTCGGGCTGTTCGTGTTAAGCGCGTGTACTGTACGTACGTGGTGGAGTTGCTCCGATCGATCGACCGAGGAACCCTAACCCTAACCGTGGTACGATCTCGTCATCTTGTTGATTCTGTTTCTTGCATAGCTGTTTCGTGTACGTGTTCGTGATCAGGTCAGGACTCTCTTCCTGATCCTGATCGATTAAAACATATGCACAGGGTAGCATCGCAGGCGGCGGCGATATGGCAGCGGTGCTTCGGAACGTGGCAGCGAGGCACTCAGGGCGGCTGCCGGCGAGGCTCCTCCGCACCAGGGTGGGTAGCGGTTCCGCCCCCTTTTCACCGCAAATTTCTCATCCCTTTCTTATGGCGGAGGTTTGGCATCATGATCTCGAAGCAATAGGAACATCGCTTCTTTTCGAAACAGTTAACCAAGATTATATAAGTCGAATAGCATGCTATCCTGTTTAACTCGCAGACAAATACTAGCAGGGGTTGTTTATTAGTTGAGACCAAATGTGCATCTATGAATCTGCGTGCCTTTATTCCATACTCTGTATGTACTACCCCTAATTGGGCTGGTATCGTCAACCATGCTAATCTTGCTATGGAAGTAATGCTCAGAACCTCCCTCTAGACCTGACTTCTCTTGAAGTTCCATCTCTTAACGGATAAGATTTTTCTGCTAAAATACAATAACTTTTTAAAAGAAAGAAAAGCGAGAAATAACCTCAGTTAACTCTGAATCTTTCTATTCTGAATTCAGTTAACGATTACTTGTCCAACTTCAGTTTCGACTCCTCTGATAATCTCATCCTGCAGGCTCTAACAGAGGAGGAGACAAAAGACGCAGTGTTCCGCCACAAGTACATACTAGCCATGAAAGAGGAGCTGTTTAATGAGATGGTTAAGTTTCGTCAGAAATACTATATCTCTAAATTGCATTCCTGGAATAGCGAAATGCTGTTGTATCCGCTTTCCCTGGGGCTAAAGCCTAGACCCGGAGACACTTTCAGGTATATATATGTACATATGTATGCCCTTGTTTCCTGTTCTCGTTAGTTAATAAGGTGTGCTTCTTGCGTCATCTCATATACAGGAAGATGTGTCAAAGGAACGAAATCATGAGCCGTGTCTTCTGGGTTGTTGGGATATTTGTGACTATCGAGATGGTTGCAAAGGGTTTGGGTTGGTGCATCGTAAAGGCAGTCAAGCCTGAAGGGAAGGAGCTGTTAGAAAACAAGGAAAACATGATGGTCAGTGCAGCTCGAGTCTAAGAAGCAAACATTTGCTAACCACGTACGTACTACGGAGGGAGCAGTTCTTTAAGTATTGTGTATATAAATATGCTTGTACCTCTGTAATGGGGTCTATCAGTGTTGTGTCTTGGACGATCCCTGATCGCTTGAAACGTTTGTGTTAATGTTGAAGTGTTAACTATTGTATGCTGTATCTTAATTGTGTTTTGAATGGGATTCAAGTGTTTCTTGCCGTGTCTCCTTATACCTTTATTCACTGAAACTGGCCACTTTCCTGGATTTTTTCATCAGCTGTCTAAAGTAATCTGAAAATATATGTCTCCTGGTAAAACCTTTGCTTAAAGCCAAGATGATGTGAACACCTCATAAAACCATTGATTTCACAATGTGCTGCTTGCAGACTAACATTCGGCAAACATCATTTACCCTCAGTGGAGCTGAACCACAGGGCACGAAAGTGACCAATTTATCTGTTTGGATACTAATATGAAACCGTGGGCTTGTAGTCTGAAGTATTAGTTAGCATTTTTTTATTGAGTCTTGCAGAAATCACCTTTAAATTTGCGGTCAGAGTCGAATACATCTTTACAATATATCTTTACAATATGAGCTTGGAGCGTAGCTGTACGTGCGTACAGTTTTGGCGGAGCACAGTGATATTTCGACTCATCCTCTTCTTCCAAGGATTTCATATTGGACGTCATTCTTAATTCCATCTTTTCACCCTTCCGCACCCCCTATTTAGTAAGTGGAGACCCGGTAAGCGCTAAGGAATGCGCTAGAGCTAAATCGCTTCGATGCATACCAGGAACTTTGTTCTGAATTAAATCTATACCTAATAATAAAAGCAGGAAGGCTTCTGCCTAAATTTTCGTCGACCACTTTTTTGGACGGTTTTGCCCATGCCAGTTTAAGATATTCACCCACCATGCCACTCCTAAGTTAAAAAACGTTTCATTAAGAAAAATCGGCCCGAGCACAAATCTTCCCGGACCCCCACAACCCGAGCACCCAGCAGCCAGCGCCGCCCGGCGCATCTCGATTCTGACCCCATCGACAAGCACCGCCGTCTGGGCCCCAGGCGTCCCCCATCGTCACGCGCCGCTGGCTGAGATCAATCTCATCTCATGTAAGGCGGCTGGAGTGGAGAGGTAGGATGGGTCGCTGAGCTTAGTTCCGATGTGTGCTCCATGAATCTGAGGCTCCATCGGCTGGAGATGTCCCCATGGCTCAAGCGCCCGAGCTGCTGCAGACCTCTCTCTGCGTCTGCGCGTGGATTTAGCACGTGGAGCAAGATCTGGTGAGGCGCACATAGGTCTGGTCTTTGTTCCGTCGGTTGGATCTGAGGCTCCATCGGCTTGAGGACCGGCATAAGCCCCAGCAGGAGACAGCTTCGTGATGTGCAGCGCGAGCGGCGAGGTAGCGGACCGGCAAGCCTGACCGGAAGACAGCTTCTTGTGCAACGCGAGCGGTGAGATAGCGGACCGGCATGAGCCTAGCCGGGAGACAGCTCCGTGGTGTGCAGCCCGAGCGTGAGGCCCGGGAGCGCCAGGAAGTGGAGATCCACGGGCTTGATACTTTCTGTCTGGTGGCGCGAGGGGCGCGATAGGCCGGCGTGGAGACGAGGTGGCCGACGTCCTCCGCCCATGATCCCCATTACAACGCCCGTTCGTCACCAACTCCAAGATGACCTCGACTGCCACGGGGTGCCAGGCCGGTGAGGTTTCACTAATGCACCTCTGCTGCTCTTTCATCGGGCTTCGTTTTAGATTTCTGCTTGCTACGTTTCATACACATGAGAAAATGGACCCGCTGACACAGAAGTTGTATGGTGCTGCTCTCGCTGACTGAGGCTAGGATGTAATTTCTTCATTTTTTTATAAGTCAGATTTGTTCTCCCAAATGTAAATAATTGCTTACGTAAAAGTAGGATAGAAGATAGATGGCTCTCTCAGATAGTATGTACATTTGTTTACCGGGATAAAAAAATGGACTATAGTTGAGAAGATGCATCTCTTTGCAATATGTTTATCCATGTTCTTCCATTTACCTTCCGGTGCAAGGTTTGTATATACATACCATTGTTTCTTGGATTCCACTCTTTATAAACTAAAATTAGGGCATGCCAATCACATTTAAAATCTTTAGTATCAGGTTGTGAATCGGATGTGCAGATCCACAGAGCAGAGCAACATTTAGTTAGAACAACTCAAAGTGTATCCTGATCGCCAAGTGTTTACCTACATATAATAATCTCTCATGGAGAGTTCAGTTTATTCCAAGTACATTTCTGTCTAAAAACCTTCTTGAACAGCTTAAAATGCTTGCATATTGAAACCGTGCCCCTACACTAACCCCACATCGACAACAGTCCATTTGATGGGAATTTCTCAATGAAAACCTAGGTACCGCCAATGTTAAAGGGGATGTTTATTTGTTTGAACACCATTTTTTTCAACCGTGGCAACAAATGGGGAGAACCAATCGATTGTTTCTCTCAACCTTTGAATGGATCCAACAAATTGCCAATTGCTTTTTTTGTCTCCCGTTGCAACGCACGGGCATGTTTACTAGTTTTCAATTTATTTGCGGTACAAAGCATGCCGAATTGGACAGCCTCACGCATAGCAGAGGCTTTTGTCCTTGGTTAATTTATGTGACATCACCTCTCGGAAAAAACGTGGTTAACACACTACGGGAAAATGAGTCTGTGCTGAGTGGTCAAAAGGCTCGGCGAAGGCCTGAATCCAGCTCGGCGAAGTCTTCGCCGAGTCTGGATCTCGCCGAACTAGACTCAGTCAAATTCGCCTCAGTGAAGCCTCTTCGTCGAGTGCTATTTCACGGGAGACTCGGCGAAGCGTTCGCTGAGTGTTTTTACACCACACTCGGCGAAGAAAAGGCAATCCAGCACGTCCGTTGTCAGATGTGTGTCAGTCATGTGTCAGGTCTTCGCCGAGCCTCCTAACACCACACTCGGCAAAGACGCGGCTGACAATCGTGCGACACGTGTCCATGAAAGTGGCCTCGGCAAAGCATTTCGCCGAGCTGGCCTTCACCGAGTGCCGAACCACATTTTGCCGAGAACTTTCTTCGCCGAGTGCTTCCTTCGCCGAGTCGCAGTTTCGCCGAGTAGGGTCTTCGCCGAGTGTCGCACGCTCGCCAGGGGCTCGGCGAACATGGACCAAATGGTCACCTGAGAACATCTTCGCTAAGTGTGGTGCTCGGCAAAAATAATAGGCTCAGCAAAGCACATTCCCAGGTGACCATTTTGGTTTCTGCAGTGTATCTTCGCCGAGTGCCGTGCTCGGCGATGTCTCTTCGCCGAGTGCCATGCTCAGCAAAGGCACCGAATTTTGCCATAATATTTCTGTTTTTAATAAATCCCTGCATTTGAAACAAAATATGCATATACATATATCAAAGCTATCAATAGATCACTGATAGCACACCCAGAACAATTAAATGAGACTTACATATCAACAATCTAAAGCATAAGTAACAAAATATCAAATAACACAAGTCCAAATAGTCGGAAAGTGCACAAAATAGACTCCACAAGTTCACAAGGACACAACACAAGTCACAATACATGTCACCATCTCACAGCTAGCATACAATGGCACAAGTTCATATCTAGCACAAGTCCAATAGTCACTCCGGCCTATTGGAGGTCGATGGCACCGACGATGGGCTTGCTCCTCCGTCCACACCATTCCCTCCTTCACCATCCGCGAGAGTGTGGGATCCAGTCGTACGATTGTCCTATGAAGATTTGCATTAGACGAGTAAGCAAGAAAAGTTAAATTGTTACCGAGCTAGTTTCAAGACAACTTACCAAGAGGAGGGGGGCTAGTGGAGGAAGAGGAGGAAGCGTCGGATCCGCGGGCCAGTGAGGAAAAACCGAAAAAATGGGATAAAACCATCAAAAAATAAGTAGCAATGCAACTAAAATTATCTGTACCATCATGACAAGTATCCAGTATGTGGGCCTGCAAATTTTGCAAACATTAAGAAATTTTCTTTGAAGACCATTTGCAGGATTTACAGATGACCAAAGGATTACCCTTTCAGGAGCATGACCAGTTGCAGTCGCTGGATAATGTTCGTCTTCATCTGAGTTTTATGTGTTAAAAATTACTAAAACTAGACCAGCAAACATCAAAATGAAGACATTTGTGCTTTCAGTGTACATTTATCCAATCATGATTTGCCTACCTTTTTCATATTTTATTGAACAGCCTGCCGGCATTTCAGAGTAACTATGAGGATAATCGAAGTAGCTGTTATCAGTATTTGTAGCCAGGGGAGATCGAAGAACAGACTGGTCTAGTTCCTCGTGGTAGTCAAATGAAGGTGCAGCTGTCCTGTGATCAGAAGTCGGCTCCTCAAAGCTTGCCATCTCATCAGGCCTAGGCATAGAATATAATGTTATCAAAACAATATTCCCCACAAGCAACTGACCTGATCGTTTTTTTAGTTATTACCTGTATTGAAGCCCACTAGAAGAAATATATTCAGATGATGAGATGAATCTTCATACACGCAGTCGCTTCCAGATGGTATGATATCCATGGTGTTGCTTGAGAGTTCCTTTAAAGTCAATCGAACAAAAGCATTTAGTGTTTGAAAAATCATATTAAGCTACATGAACAACATCTGAAGATAACACAAAGATAGAAAAATGCACCTTCAGACTATTCAAGAATGATTCTGCATCACTGAGATGTGGGAAACGTACAGCAAACTTCTGGATCTGCAGAAAAAACAGTGATATACATAATTTATTCACTAGATATTCACTAGAAATGAGCTCACAGAGGTAATATTATGTGCAGAAACATCCCATAAGGACAAACTGTAACAACAACAACAAAACATTTTATTCAGCCAATCAGCCATTAGAATCATATATTTGGTATGGGAAAAAAAACATGCCTGGACCAGTGGAGGAGGAGTTCGGCCTGAGGATGGCCTGGACCAGGAAGGGGGGCGGGGGGACTGCGGATGGCTGGACGAGGAGGAGGAGCTTGGCCAGAGCTCGAGCGGCTCACCCAGGAACCCTAGCCGCCGGACCTCGGGCCAGGACAGGGAGCCGCCGGACCTCGCGAGGAACCCTAGCCGTCGCCTTCCATGGCTCGGCCGGAAAGCGTGGCGAAGGGCGAGCGGCGACCGGGTGGGCGGCGGCGGCGGGAGAGCTTGTGGGCGGCGGCGTACGACGGCCGGAGATGGTGTAGGCGGCGGACGGCGACCGGAGAAGGGTGTGGACGGCGGCGGGCGGCGGGCGGCGCGCGTGCGGGATGGGAGGAGAAAGAAGAGGCGCGATTTGGGAAGTTTTCCTGCGATTTGGGCGAAATATCCCTAAGTCCCCGCGTGAACTTCGCCGAGTGTTCCCTTCGCCGTGATCTTTCCATCGTGCACTCGGCGAGCAGGGTACTCGGCGTATAGTAGATAATTTTTTTTTGTTTCGATTTTTTCAAATTTGTTTTTATTACTTACGTTTTAATTTCTGAACACACTGTTATGCATATATATTAGGTACTGAACCACTACTTATTATCGTTAAAACTCTCCCGAGCCCCGGGTTCAGTGGAAACCATCAAAGTCCATTCTAGTCAACCGTGTCGTCTACCCCGTCCACGGGTGTCGAAAGGGGTAGCTCCAAGCCTCCCAACACACTCTCATGTATATCATATGACACCACCTAGGTTTTGGTGTGGTTCTGTCACCCCGGGGCCCCCGCTTCGGTCGAAACCCCCCAGATTTGACCGGTAGTCAACCGTGTCGTCTACCCCTTCCACGGGCGTCGAAAGGGGGTAGCTCCAAGGGCTTTTCTACTTGGTTGTGTTATTTTAGGCCATGTGAATATAATGAACCCAATTTGGGCACATGTTATCACATGATTCCATCCGTTGATCCCGAAATGAGAGTTTCCACATAGAACAGACATAACCTTCGAGGGGGATAAGTGTGGTGTGTGAAGCCGGTCACACCTCGGAGTGTCAAGTTGGCTCTTAAAGCCTCCCAACACACTCTCATGGATATCATATGACACCACCTAGGTTTTGGTGTGGTTCTATCACCCCGGGGTCCCCGCTTCAGCCGAAACCCCCCAGATTTGACCGGTAGTCAACCGTGTCGTCTACCCCTTCCACGGGCGTCGAAAGGGGGTAGCTCCAAGGGCTTTTCTACTTGGTTGTTTTATTTTAGGCCATGTGAATATAAAGAACCCAATTTGGGCACATGTTATCACACGATTCCATCCGTTGAACCCGAAATGGGAGTTTCCACATAGAACAGACATAACCTTCGAGGGGGATAAGTGTGGTGTGTGAAGCCGGTCACACCTCGGAGTGTCAAGTTGGCTCTTAAAGCCTCCCACCACACTGTAATGGATATCATATGACACCACCTAGGTTTTGGTGTGGTTCTGTCACCCCGGGGCCCCCGCTTCGGCCGAAACCCCCCAGATTTGACCGGAAGTCAACCGTGTCGTCTACCCCTTCCACGGGCGTCGAAAGGGGGTTGATCCAAGGACTTTTCTACTTGGTTGTGTTATTTTAGGCCATGTGAATATAATGAACCCAATTTGGGCACATGTTATCACATGATTCCATCTGTTGATCCCGAAATGGGAGTTTCCACATAGAACAGACATAACCTTCGAGGGGGATAAGTGTGGTGTGTGAAGCCGGTCACACCTCGGAGTGTCAAGTTGGCTCTTAAAGCCTCCCATCACACTCTCATGGATATAATATGACACCACATAGGTTTTGGTGTGGTTCTGTCACCCCGGGGCCCCCACTTCGGCCGAAACCCCCATATTTGACCAGTAGTCAACCGTGTCGTCTACCCCTTCCACGGGCGTCGAAAGGGGGTAGTGATACGTCTCCAACGTATCTATAATTTCTGCTGTTCCATGCTCATATTATACCATTTGCTACATGTTTTATATACACTTTATATCACTTTTATGCATTTTCTGGGACTAACCTATTAACAAGATGACACAGTGCCAGTTCCCTGTTTTCTGCTGTTTTTGGTTCCAGAAAAGTACTTCTGCGAATATTCTCGGAATTTCACGAAACAAAAGGCAAAGTCCCTGTTTTTCCAACACCATCACGGAGTCCGAAGGAGAGACGAAGAAGAGCCACGGGGTGGCCAAACCACCAGGCGGCGCGGCCCACCTGCCTGCCGCGCCGCCACGTGGTTTGGGCCCACGAGGCTCCACCGACATCGCCCCTTTGCCTATATATTCCCCCCGACGTGAAAACCCTAAAACAATAAGCCTTTCCTCCAGAATACATCCGCAGCCGCCGCCATCGTCAACCCTAATTCGGGGGACAGAATCTCTGTTCCGGCATGCCGCTGGGACGGGGAATTGCCCCCGGAGTCATCTCCATCGATTCCACCGCCATCTTCATCCCTGCTGCTGACTCCCATGATGAGGAGGGAGTAGTTCTCCCCTGAGGCTGAGGGCTCTACCGGTAGCTATGTGGTTTATCTCTCTCTCCCATGATGTGAACTTTTATGTGATCATGAGCTTTGTAATCTAGTTGAATATGTGATGCTACTCTTTATCTATTATGCACTCTAGAGGTTACTTTAATATGAACTCCGGAGTCTTCGCGGTGTAAAGTTGACAGTGTGTGCACCGTGTGCGATTCCTTTATGACATTGTTGGTGTTAGTTTACTCTGACTTTGAGGTGTGCTTTTGTAGCCCTACACAATGAATGGTGTTTGTTATCCAACAAGAGAGTGTCTAAGAGTAGCTTTTACTTATTCAGTTATGAGATCATTGTTGAGAGTGTCCACTAGTGAAAGTATGATCCCTAGGCCTTGTTTCTAAGCATTGAAACACCGTTTAAATCAAGTTCTGCTACATGTTTTCTTGCTGCCATTTTTATTCCAGATTGCAATTACTACTTGTAATCATCCATATCACTTGTATTTCACTATCTCTTCGCCGAACTAGTGCACCTATACATCTGACAAGTGTATTGGGTGTGTTGGGGACACAAGAGACTTCTTGTATCTTAATTGCAGGGTTGCTTGAGAGGGATATCTTTGACCTCTACCTCCCTGAGTTCGATAAACCTTGGGTGATTCACTTAAGGGAAACTTGCTGCTGTCCTACAAACCTCTGCTCTTGGAGGCCCAACACTGTCTACAGGAATACGAGTGTGCGTAGACATCAAGCTATTTTCTGGCGCCGTTGCCGGGGAGGTAAGCGTTGGAAGGTATCTGCTTTAGATTCTGCAATTTTATCTTTTTGTCTCTTGTTTTTATTTTCACTAGTTAGGCTAAAATGGAAAACAACAAAAAAATTAGAAATCTTTATGAACTTTATATTGAATTAGGACATGATGCTTTTGAAGAGAAAATTAAAAAACCTATGGAGGCTTGTTTGCATAATAGTGATAGCAATGTTATTAGCATGAACTCTTTGAACACCATTATTGCTAATGCTATGGAAAAGTCTAAGCTTGGGGAAGCTAGTTTTTATGAAAATGATCTTTTTAGTTCCCCAGCTTTAGAGGAGAAAATTTGTTGTGATAATAGTTTGTCTCCCATATGTGATAATTCGAATGATGCCTGTGATGTTCTAAATCCACCTGCTGAAAGTATTCCTTTTAAAATACCTATGAAAATTGTTGAAAGGGTTATGAATGATCAGTATGCAGGGGATGGATCAGTCCATCCAAATGCTCACTTGTCGAAACTTACAGAACTTTGTGAGTTATTTGAGGTTGCAGGTTTATCAAGAGAAAGTGTCATGAAGAAACTATTTCCATTGTCACTTAAGGACAAAGCAAAGGAGTGGTATAGGCTGCTGGATGAACAACCTTCGAATTTGAAACAGCTTGAATCTCTCTTTAACTCTAAATTTTACCCTCTTCATGAAGTGCATCTGGATAGGAATTACATTTATAATTTTTGCCCTCGTGATGGAGAAAGCATTGCTCAAGCTTGGGAAAGGCTTAAAACATTAATACTCAAATGTCCTAACCATGAATTCTCTGAGGAAATAATTGTTACCAATTTTTATGCAAGGCTTTCAGGTCATTATAAGGATTATTTAGATGCATGTTCTCATGGTTCTTTCGCAAGTAAGAAGATTGAAGCTAGATGGGATCTTCTTGAAAGGATTGAAAGCAATACTGAAGATTGGGAGAATGACAAAGGTAAAGAATCAGGTATAAACTATGAGTATGATTGCATTAAGTCTTTCGTTGAAACTGTTGTTTTTCAAGAGCTTAGTGCTAAATATGGTCTTGATTCTCAAATTATTGTTGATTGTTGTAGAACCTTTGCTTCTCATATTAATGTTCCTGAAGAAAGTTGGGCCATGTATCATGAACCTTTCAAAGACACTTGCATGGAAAATGAAATTGTTGTTAATGATTGCAATAAACATGCTCAAACTTCTGAAAATACTATTTCTTATAAGCATGTTAATTTCTGTGGAATGCATAGACCTTGTGGAATTAATCAAATCGAAGATGAATATTGTATCACACATAGGAATGAAAAAACTAGAACTTGGAGCAATGCTCTAAGAGACATTGGTGAAAAGGTTTGTGACCTCCATCCTTTTATTTGTGAACTTTGCCATGAAGAGGGTCACTTTAATTTTCAATGTTCAGGTCATGATAATAGCCTTTCGAATCCAAATTTGTATTGTGATAACATGATCACTTCTAATCAACATGATGAACTTACATTATTTTTGGGGTGTGAAGAGTTATCCAGAAAAACTTCCTTGTTAGATATGAGTGATCTTGATATGAATAGTGTGTTGCATGGATGTTATCTCTATTGTGTTAATAATTGCCATGCTAACACCTACATACAAAATATTATAAAGGATGAGACTTTACCAAAGTATGACAGGACTAATGTGTGTTTTGTCCTCATTAATGAAAGAGAGGAATTCCCCCAAGTTTCTTCCGTTGTCCCTAATGCTAAACCAGGTTATGTGGAGAAGCTTCCTTTCAAGCCTCTCCCTCCTAAAGAGGAAAAGAAGAAGAAAAAGGGAACGAGGAAGAAGAAGAAGAGGAGTAAAAGGAGAGAGGAAACGGTATCTTCTCTCAAACTTGTTGCTCCTGTTACAATTGATACTTATAATTCTGAATTCGATGATTCTGAACTTGATGATGAACCTATGCCTATTATTTATATTAGTGATCATGATTGGGAAAAGCACACTTCTTTTGATATTGAAAATCTTTGGGGTACCAATTCTGAAAATGATGATGTTAATAATTGCCATACTATTAGTACTATCCATGTTTCTTCCAATGATGATATGAAAAGCTCTAAGCTTGGGGATGAGGTGTTTGAAAATCCTTTTGCTAGTGATGATGATATATTTGAGACCTCTCCTTCTAGTGAAAATGATGATGGTATGTTTACAAATAAACACACTTTGGAAGATAACTATTCTGTTGTTTATGATGATACTATGCCTCCAATCTTTGATAATTATCATAATAACAACATTTGTTATAGTTACAATCATCCTCATCATACTTGTCATAGCTATGGAGGGATTACCCAAAACCATCTCTCTAATATACAATTTGTCTATCATGTTCAAGTTCTTTATGATTATCCTACTCCCATTAGTATTAATGAAAAGAATTTTGTTTATGTGGAAAATATTGATACTCCTATGCATATGGATCATGGTAAGAATGTTTCATGTAATGGTCATATTGTGGATTTTATCAATGATGCTACTGAAAGTTCTTATGAGAGAGGGAGACATGATTTCATGTATCACAATAATATTAAGTTTCCTCTCTTTATTTTGAAAATTTTGAAGTTGTACTCGTTTTGTCTTCCTATGCTAGTAGCTTCATGCTTCAATAATTTGTTTACTTACAAGATTCCTTTGCATAGGAAGTGGATTAGACTTAAATGTGTTTGGTATTTGCTTCTTGATGCTCTCTTATATTCAACTCTTATACATATGAGAGCATCATCGAAAATTGTCATGCCTAGCTGAAAGGCGTTAAAGAAAAGCGCTTATGGGAGACAACCCATTGTTTTTATTTGCTGTTATTTTTGTTTTCTTTGAGTCAAGGTGTTTGTTACTTCTGTAGCAACTCCTTTGTATCTTTATTTTATCGCAATGTTGTGCCAAGTAAAGTTCTACATTGAAAGTTGATGCAAAATTTTGATTTCTGCGCAGAGACAGATTTTTAGCTGTCACGATTTTGAGCTCTTCTCTCTGCAGAAAATTCTAAAAATTCTGTAAACAATCACGCATATTCCTGAGATATGAACGCAACTTTCATTGTTCTGGGCCAGATCCATCTGAGCAAGTTAAGTGCCCCTAAAAAATTCGTCTTTCCAGACTGTTCTGTTTTTGACAGATTCTGCCTTTTGTTTTGCATTTGCTCTTTTACTATGTTTGTGTGAATTTCTTTGCTCCAAAAATCATCAGTGGCTGTAGCCAATGTCCAGAAGCTTTGGGATTGATTGTATCATTACAGAATATTAGAATTTTTATGCACTAACCCTCTAATAAGAACTGTCTCGAGTTTGGTGTGAAGGAAGTTTTCAAGGATCAAGCGAGAAGGGTGATATTATGTGATCAAGAAGAGTGAAAAGCCTAAGCTTGGGGATGCCCCCGTGGTTCATCCCCAATATATTCAGAGAGACCCAAGTGTCTAAGCTTGGGGATGCCCAAGGCATCCCCTTCTTCATCAACAACTTATCAGGTCATCTCTAGTGAAACTATATTTTTATTCCTTCACATCTTATGCACTTTACTTGGAGCGTCTGTTTGTTTTTGTTTTTGTTTGAATAAATATGGATCCTAGCAATCCTTGTGTGGGAGAGAGACACGCTCCGCTTTTTCATGTGAATACTCATGTTCTTCACTTATATTTGTTGAGTATTCTTAACTAGCTACTGCTGTGCTTTTAGCTCCTGTTTTTCATGCATCTCTTCGAGCTGTTAGCACTTGTTTTAAATGCTCTCTTGCTGGTATTAATGAAAAGAATTTTGTTTATGTGGAAAATATTGATACTCCTATGCATATGGATCATGGTAAGAATGTTTCATGTGATGGTTATATTGTGGATTTTATCAATGATGCTACTGAAAGTTCTTATGAGAGAGGGAGACATGATTTCATGTATCACAATAATATTAAGTTTTCTCTCTTTATGTTGAAAATTTTGAAGTTGCACTCTTTTTGTCTTCCTATGCTAGTAGCTTCATACTTCAATAATTTGTTTACTTACAAGATTCCTTTGCATAGGAAGTGGATTAGACTTAAATGTGTTTGATATTTGCTTTTTGATGCTCTCTTATATTCAACTCTTATACATATGAGAGCATCATCGAAAATTGTCATGCCTAGCTGAAAGGCGTTAAAGAAAAGCGCTTATGGGAGACAACCCATTGTTTTGATTTCCTGTTATTTTTGTTTTTGTTTTGAGTCAAGGTGCTTGTTACTTCTGTAGAAACTCCTTTGTATCTTTATTTTATCGCAATGTTGTGCCAAGTAAAGTTCTACATTGAAAGTTGAAGCAAAATTTCGATTTCTGCGCAGAGACAGATTTTTAGCTGTCACGATTTTGAGCTCGTCTCTCTGCAGAAAATTCTTAAAATTCTGTAAAACATCACGCATATTCCTGAGATATGTACGCAACTTTCATTGTTCTGGGCCAGATCCATCTGAGCAAGTTAAGTGCCTCGAAAAAATTCGTCTTTCCAGACTGTTCTGTTTTTGACAGATTCTGCCTTTTGTTTTGCGTTCGCTCTTTTACTATGTTTGTGTGGATTTCTTTGCTCCACAAAGCATCAGTGGCTGTAGCTAATGTCCAGAAGCTTTGGGATTGATTGTATCATTACAGAATATGAGAATTTTTAATTATGCACTAACCCTCTAATAAGAACTGTCTTGAGTTTGGTGTGAAGGAAGTTTTCAAGGATCAAGCGAGAAGGGTGATATTATGTGATCAAGAAGAGTGAAAAGCCTAAGCTTGGGGATGCCCCCGTGGTTCATCCCAACTATATTCAGAGATACTCAAGCGTCTAAGCTTGGGGATGCCCAAGGCATCCCCTTCTTCATCAACAACTTATCAAATCATCTCTAGTGAAACTATATTTTAATTCCTTCACATCTTATGCGCTTTACTTGGAGCGTCTGTGTGCTTTTATTTTTGTTTGAATAAATTCGGATCCTAGCAATCCTTGTGTGGGAGAGAGACACGCTCCGCTTTTTCATGTGAATACTCATGTTCTTCACTTATATTTGTTGAGTATTCTTAATTAGCTACTGCAGTGCTTTTAGCTCCTGTTTTTCATGCATCTCTTCGAGCTGTTAGCACTTGTTTTAAATGCTCTCTTGCTGCATTATATTATCATTTGGAGAGTTTTATGTTTAAATAAATTGATTGATGTTTTGTTTGAAAAAAAAGAAAATGCTACATGTGTAGATGGTATTGGAAAGACATATGCATTCTTGTAGATCATTGTCTTGTTTCGTTTTGACAATTTATAATTGTTTTGAGCTCTCAAGTAGATCATGTTTAAGCTCTTGCATCATGTAGTTTAAGCCTAGTAGTGGAGAACTACCGTAGAGCTTGTTGAGATTTGGGTTGCATATTTGTTTTCTCTAAGGTCTAGATATTTTCTGGTAAAATGTTTGAGCAATAAGGAAGACGGTGTAGAGTTTTATAATACTTGCAATATGTTTTTATTTAAGTCTTGCTGTACCGGTTTATACTTGTGTTTGCTTCAAACAACCTTGCTAGCCTAAACTCTGTACTGAGAGGGAATGCTTCTCGTGCATCCAAACCTTGAGCCAAAACCCATGTCATTTGTGTCCACCATACCTACCTACTATGTGGTATTTCCTGCCATTCCAAGTAAATACTTCATGTGCTACCTTTAAACTCTTCCAAACTTTATTACTCCTTATTTGTGTCAATGTTTTATAGCTCATGAGGAAGTATGTGGTGTTTTATCTTTCAATCTTGTCATTTACTTCTGACAGACTTTCACCAATGGACTAGTGGCATATACATCCGCTTATCCAATAACTTGCAAAAAGAGTTGGCAAATGGGGTGCCCAGTCCCGATTAATTACAACTTTCATTAATAATTCTCTTCACATGTTTTGCCCTGATTTATCAGCAAGCAACTTAATTTTGCAAATAGACACTCCTCCATGGTATGTGAATGTTGGAAGGCACCTGAGAATTCGGTTAGCCATGGCTTGTGAAAGCAAAAGGTTGGGAGGAGTGTCATCCATAATGAAACAAAAATACATGTGTAAACAAAAGAGAAGAGGGATGATCTACCTTGCTGGTAGAGATAACGTCCTTCATGGGAGCCGCTCTTGAAAGTCTGGTTGACAAGGGGGTTAGAGAACCTACTACCATTCGTTGACAACAACAAACATCTCTCAAATACTTACTTTATGCTCTCTATATGCTTTTGAAAACTTGAAAAGCTCTAGCACATGATTTAATCCCTGCTTCCCTCTGCGAAGGGCCTTTCTTTTACTTTATGTTGAGTCAGTTTACCTACTCGTTTCTATCTTAGAAGCAAACACTAGTGTCAACTTTGTGTGCATTGATTCTTACATGTTTACTTATTGCACTTGTTATATTGCTTTATGTTGACAACTATCCATGAGATATACATGTTACAAGTTGAAAGCAATTGCTGAAACTTAATCATCCTTTGTGTTGCTTCAATGCCTTTTACTTTGAATCTATTGCTTTATGAGTTACCTCTTATGCGAAACTTTTTGATGCTTGTCTTGAAAGTACTATTCATGAAAAGTTTTTGCTTATATGATTCATTGTTTACTCTTTATCTATTTGTTAGCAAACTATAGACCATTGTTTTGAGTCACTTCATTCATGACATGAGCCTAGCAATATTATGATCAAGATTGTGTGAAAGTATGTCTCCTCAGAAATTATTTGTTGTTATCGTTTTACCTACTCGGGGACGAGTAGAACTAAGCTTGGGGATGCTTGATACGTCTCCAACGTATCTACAATTTCTGCTGTTCCATGCTCATATTATACCATTTGCTACATGTTTTATATACACTTTATATCACTTTTATGCATTTTCTGGGACTAACCTATTAACAAGATGCCACAGTGCCAGTTCCCTGTTTTCTGCTGTTTTTGGTTCCAGAAAAGTACTTCTGCGAATATTCTCGGAATTGCACGAAACAAAAGGCAAAGTCCCTATTTTTCCAACACCATCACGGAGTCCGAAGGAGAGACGAAGAAGAGCCACGGGGTGGCCAAACCACCAGGCGGCGCGGCCCACCTGCCTGCCGCGCCGCCACGTGGTTTGGGGCCCACGAGGCTCCACCGACATCGCCCCTTTGCCTATATATTCCCCCCGACGTGAAAACCCTAAAACAACCAGCCTTTCCTCCAGAACACATTCGCAGCCGCCGCCATCGTCAACCCTAATTCGGGGGACAAAATCTCTGTTCCGGCACGCCGCTGGGACGGGGAATTGCCCCCGGAGTCATCTCCATCGATTCCACCGCCATCATCATCCCTGCTGCTGACTCCCATGATGAGGAGGGAGTAGTTCTCCCCCGAGGCTGAGGGCTCTACCGGTAGCTATGTGGTTTATCTCTCTCTCCCATGATGTGATCTTTTATGTGATCATGAGCTTTGTAATCTAGTTGGATATGTGATGCTACTCTTTATCTATTATGCACTCTAGAGGTTACTTTAATATGAACTCCGGAGTTATTCACGGTTGTAACGGTGACAGTGTGTGCACCGTGTGTGATTCCTTTATGACGTTGTGGTGTTAGTTTACTCTGACTTTGGGGTGTGCTTTTATAGCCCTACGCAATGAATGGTGTTTATCATCCAACATGAGAGTGTTTGAGAGTAGTATTTATTATTCAGTTGTGATATCATTGTTGAGAATGTCCACTAGTGAAAGTATGATCCCTAGGCCTTGTTTCTAAGCATTGAAACACCGTTTACATCAAGTTCTGTTACATGTTTGCTTGCTGCCATTTTTATTCCAGATTGCAATTACTACTTGTAATCATCCATATCACTTGTATTTCACTATCTCTTCGCCGAACTAGTGCACCTATACATCTGACAAGTGTATTGGGTGTGTTGGGGACACAAGAGACTTCTTGTATCTTAATTGCAGGGTTGCTTGAGAGGGATATCTTGAACCTCTACCTCCCTGAGTTCGATAAACCTTGGGTGATTCACTTAAGGAAAACTTGCTGCTGTTCTACAAACCTCTGCTCTTGGAGGCCCAACACTGTCTACGAGAATAGAAGCGTGCGTAGACATCAGGTAGCTCCAAGGGCTTTCTACTTGGTTGTGTTATTTTAGGCCATGTGAATATAATGAACCCAATTTGGGCACATGTTATCACATGATTCCATCCGTTGATCCCGAAATGGGAGTTTCCACATAGAACAGACATAACCTTCGAGGGGGATAAGTGTGGTGTGTGAAGCCGGTCACACCTCGGAGTGTCAAGTTGGCTCTTAAAGCCTCCCAACACACTCTCATGGATATCATATGACACCACATAGGTTTTGGTGTGGTTATGTCACCCCGGGGCCCCCGCTTCGCCCGAAACCCCCAGATTTGACCGGTAGTCAACCGTGTCGTCTACCCCTTCCACGGGCGTCGAAAGGGGGTAGATCCAAGGACTTTTCTACTTGGTTGTGTTAGAGTGGGCCATGTGAATTTAATGAACCCAATTTGGGCACATTTTATCACATGATTCCATTCGTTGAACCCGAAATGGGAGTTTCCACATAGAACAGACATAACCTTCGAGTGGGATAAGTGTGGTGTGTGAAGCCGGTCACACCTCGGAGTGTCAAGTTGGCTATTAAAGCCTCCCACCACACTCTCATGGATATCATATGACACCACCTAGGTTTTGGTGTGGTTCTATCACCCCGGGGTCCCCGCTTCGGCCGAAACCCCCCAGATTTGACCGGTAGTCAACCGTGTCGTCTACCCCTTCCACGGGCGTCGAAAGTGGGTAGCTCCAAGGGCTTTTCTACTTGGTTGTGTTATTTTTGGCCATGTGAATATAAAGAACCCAATTTGTGCACATGTTATCACACGATTCCATCCGTTGAACCCGAAATGGGAGTTTCCACATAGAACAGACATAACCTTCGAGGGGGATAAGTGTGTTGTGTGATGCCGGTCACACCTCGGAGTGTCAAGTTGGATCTTAAAGCCTCCCACCACACTGTAATGGATATCATATGACACCACCTAGGTTTTGGTGTGGTTCTGTCACCCCGGGGCCCCCGCTTCGGCCGAAACCCCCCAGATTTGACCGGAAGTCAACCGTGTCGTGTACCCCTTCCACGGGCGTCGAAAGGGGGTAGATCCAAGGACTTTTCTACTTGGTTGTGTTAGAGTGGGCCATGTGAATATAATGAACCCAATTTGGACACATTTTATCACATGATTCCATTCGTTGAACCCGAAATGGGAGTTTCCACATAGAACAGACATAACCTTCGAGTGGGATAAGTGTGGTGTGTGAAGCCGGTCACACCTTGATACGTCCAAAACGTATCTACTTTCCCGAACACTTTTGCTATTGTTTTACCTGTAACTTGTATGTTTTGGATACAACTAACGCGGACTAACGCTGTTTTCAGCAGAATTACCCTGGTGTCTCGTTTTTGTGCAGAAAAGTCAACTTTATGGAAAAACACCAGAAAAGGTCGCAAAGCTATTATTTTGCCAGAAGATCCACGGAGCCAGAAGGGGAGAAGCAGCTGGGCCACGAGGGGCCCAGACCACATGGCGGCGCGGGTCAGAAGCCACCCGCGCCAGCACATGGTTTGGCCGCCTCGGACTCCAACTCGAGCCCCCCTTTCGCCTACTTAACCCCCTCTGACCTAAAACGCGAGGGGGTCGTCCACTTTTTCCAGAAACACCACCGTACGCCGCCGCCATCGCGAGACCTCTCTCGGGGACCAGAAACTCCGTTCTGGCACTCCGCCGGGACGGGGAATTGGAGGGGATCATCGCCATCATCACCACCGACGCTTCTCCATCGACCATCCATGTTTCCCCCATCCATGTGTGAGTAGTTCCCTGCTGTAGGCTGAGGGGGATGGTAGGGATTGGATGAGATTGTTCATGTAATAAGTTATCAGATTGTTAGGGCATGGTGCCTAGTGTCTGTTGTTAGTACTTCTTGATATTGTTGCAACTTGCTATGCGTAATGCTTGTCACTAGGGCCCGAGTGCCATGATTTCAGATCTGAACATGTTATTGTTTCATAATGATGCACTGTTTATTGATCATATCTTGCAAGTTGTATACACATATTGTTGTCCGGAACCCGCGGTCCCAAAGTGACAATAATTGGGATAGCCGAGGGGAATGGCTGCGATGTGAGGATCACATGTGTTCACGGCGTGTTAATGCTTTGCTCCGGTACTATATTAAAAGGAGTACCTTAATTACCAGTAGTTTCCCTTGAGGCCCGGCTGCCACCGGCTGGTAGGACAAAAGATGTTGTACAAGTTTCTCATTGCGAGCACGTATGACTATATACGGAACACATGCCTATGGTTATTTTGTACTAGGACACTTTATCATTATTATCTGCAATGCCCATGTCTAGACTATTATATGAACTATCTTATCCATGCAGCGCCCGTACATCCATCCCTACGCCTACAGTGTTTTAATCCTATTGTTTACTGCAATCACTACTGCTGTCACTATTTCGCTGCTGCTGTTATTTCACTGCTACTACTGCTATAAAACTGTTGCTACTGATAATCTGTGTCGAGCAAGACTATCCACAGGTGCAGCTGAACTGACAACTCCGCTGTTAAGGCTCACAAGTATTCTTTGTCTCCCCTTGTGTCGAATCAATAAATTGGGTTTTACTTCCCTCGAAGACTGTTGCGATCCCCTATATTTGTGGGTCATCAAGACTATTTTCTGGCGCCGTTGCCGGGGAGCATAGCTCTACTTGGGAGTTCACTTGTGATATATATTGCTCGCTGAAATTTATTCATCATGGGTAAAGCTCGTGATGAAAAGGTCCGTGTATTGCCATCCACTACAAGAAAAGGTACAACTCTTAGTACCTCTGCTGCTCTTGATTCACCATCTGTGATGAGTCAACTTGTGACACCACCACAATCTTCACGTGTTGGTACTTCTGCTGAATCTGAAATTACCTCTGATAATATTGATGATGCTTCTACTGTGATTGATGAGAATATTTCATTAGGTTCCATTTTAGATGCTGCCATTGCTAGGTCTAAACAACTTGAAAATGCTGAAACACCTAATGAAAGCCCTATTACTCCTGTTTATTCACCTGAGTTAAATGATTATGCTTGTGATGATCCTGATGAAGATTATGTGGAACTTAATGATGACTTTATTGATAAATGCAATGCTACTACTGGTGCAAGCAATATTAAAAATCTCCTTGAACAACATGCTGTTAAATATAAGATGTCACCTGATCCTAAGTTTGCCACTTCTCCTATAGACATTAAAGATAAGGATTTTGATTTTTCTCTTGATTTATCTTATATATCTATTGCTGAGAAAACTCCTTTTTGTGGCACTGAAAAAGAAAGTGCTGTAGAGCATATGAATGAGCTCTCTACTATGAGTGGCTTGTTTTCTGATGATATTAAGAAGCGTACCTATTTTGTCACTAAATTTTTTCCTTTCTCATTGAAAGATGATGCTAAAGCTTGGTATAATAACTTGTCTCCTGGTTCTATTACTAGTCCTACTGGTTTGCTTGATGTTTTCTTTCAGAAATATTTTCCTGCTAGTGCTCAACATGCTGCTTTGCAGAATATTTATACCTTTGACCAGGAAGATGAAGAGAAACTTCCAGAGGCATGGACAAGGTTTTGCTCTCTTATTAGAGCAAGGCCTGGACATGATTTGGAAAAGCATGATCTCCTTGATATATTTTACAGTGGACTAACTATTGAATCTAGAGCATATCTAGATAGTTTTGCTAGTTGTGTTTTCAGGAAAAGAACTCCTGAAGAAGCTGAAGAATTATTGGCTAAAATCAGCCAGAATTATGATGATTGGACTCTACCTGCACCAACCCCCGTACCTACACCTACACCATCAAGGAAGAGGGGAGGTATGATTGAATTGAATGATGAAACAATGAGGGAAGCCAAGAAGACTCTCATTGAGAAGGGTATTAAATCTGAAGATGTGAAGAACCTTCCACCTATTGAAGATTTGTGTAAGCCAATTCCTCATCCATCCATAATTGAGGTACACTCTCTCCACAGGTTCGATGAAGGGGATATTCCCTACTCTAAACCACCTGATCAATGCTTAGATGAATTTGATAATTATGTTATTAAGCAAGATAATTTTAATATGAGAGTAGAGAATCATTTGCATGAAAATTCTCAATCTATTAGTAAGTTGCATGATATTGTGGAAAGAACTTCTAATGATGTTAAGATGCTTATTAAACATTTCCATATGGTTCAAACTCAAATTAATCAACTCACTAAAGTGCAACAAGATATGTTAGCTGAGACTTCTAAAGAAAAATTAAAACCTATCTATGTTAGCACTAGAAGTGGAGCTCATACTCAGGATCCTTTATATCCTGAGGGACATCCTAAAAGAATTGAACAAGATTCTCAACTAGCTGAAAATCCAGTTTCTCCTTCTTAGAAAAAGAAGAAGAAGAAACATAAAAATGTTGTAGAATCCTCTGAAATTGTTAATGATCCTAATAGTATATCTATCTCTGATGCTGAAACTGAAAGTGGTAATGAACTTGATAATGATAAGGATAATAATGATACTCTTGATAAAGAAGTTAGTGAAAAGGAACCTGAAAAGCATGCTAAAAACACGAAGTACACTAAGGAAGACTTCATTGCTAAAAAGCATGGTAATGAAAGGGAACCTTGGGTTCAAAAGAAAATGCCTTTTCCAACTAGGAAACTAAAATCAAAGGAAGAAGAACATTATAATAAATTTTGTGATTGGATGAAACCATTGTTTTTGCAAATTCCTTTGACTGATGCTATTAAATTGCCTCCTTACTCAAAGTATATGAAAGATATTGTTTCTAATAAGAGGAAAATTCCTAATGAGGAAATTTCCACTATGCTTGCTAATTATTCTTTCAATGGCAAGGTTCCTAAGAAGCTGGGAGACCCAGGTATACCAACCATCCCTTGCTCCATCAAGAATAATTATGTTAAAACTGCTTTATGTGATTTGGGAGCAGGAGTTAGTGTTATGCCCTTTTCTCTTTATAAGAGACTTTATCTTGATAAATTGATACCTACTGACATATCTTTGCAAATGGCTGATAAATCTACTGCTGTTCCTGTTGGCATTTGTGAGGATGTTCCTGTTCAAGTGGCTAACAATTGTTTAATTTTGACTGATTTTGTTGTTCTTGAAATGCCTGAAGATGATAATATGTCTATTATTCTTGGAAGACCTTTTCTAAATACTGCAGGGGCTGTTACTGATTGCAATAAAGGAAAAGTAACTTTCAATATTAATGATAAAGAGCATACTGTTTATTTCCCAAAGAAAGTTGACAAGATTTATGGAGTTAACACCATCTCCAATTTTAAAACCATCAAATTTGGGAGTATTGATTGCCCTATATATGATCATCAAGAAGGATATCAGAATATTATGATTGGATCCATTTTAATACAATACAAGGTAACATGAGTGTTTCATGATGTTTAAATCATTTGTGTTATGTAAATTTATTTGGTGCCAAGACTTGATCAACCTTGTTATCAAATATCTTTGCATACATAAAAGTGCTAAACATCATCTCTTTCTTCAACTTTGTTTTACCTACTGTAGTGATAATTATTTTGCAAAAGTTTAGTTGTTTTTGAACTTTAAAAATAATTTTTCTGACCCAGTGTTATTAATTTAAATACCCAGATTTCGTGCAAATTAAAAGTTTTCAAAAATCTGTAAAAATTATACCAAAGTTAATATTTTTCAAAATGCATCGTGGGAGTGCCTGGCACTGACCAAGGGGACCCACCATGTGGTCAAACCACATGGTGGCGCGGCTGCCCCCTTGGCCGCGCCGGCATGTGGTGTGGAGCCCACCTGGCTCCACAACACTTCTCCCACCTACCACTCACTTCCCCTGCATCACACAACACGATTTTTCTCTCCCAAACCCGAGTTCTTGCTGTTCTTCCTCGTGATTTCGATCTCCTTGCTCAGCCCATTTCAGCTGCTGAGATTTGGGGCATTTGATCTCCGGTATGTGACTCCTCCGTGTATCCGAATAGAATTTTGTTTAGTGAAGTATATCTTGAGTATTTTGCTGCTGTAGGTGACTTGTTAAGTGAGTATGCATGCTTGTTCTATGTTGATATAATTAGTTTTGATGCATGTTTAGTCCTCTAGTAAGTTCATATAGTAGTTTCCCTCATTTGTATGCTTCAAAAATCAATTTTTATGACATGTGTCAAAAATTTCAGAAAATGGAGGGGAGTGTGTACCAACTAAATCAATGCGAATTGGAGGTTCCTAATATCATGGGAATCCATCGTGAAGAAGGAGTGTTTCCATCTTGCTACCCATGCCCGGATTTCATGAGAAGTGTGGGAATCTTGAATGATTTTCGTACTCTTGTTTCTAATGCAGGATTGGATAATTTTATAGAGGAAGAACCGTATCAATATGCAAAGCTAACTGTATCTGTGGTGCAGGATTTTAGATTTGATTGGTCTTCATCTAACCCCATGGTCCATTATAAAATTTACAACAAAAGTGTCCACTTGCCTTTTGATGATTTCTGTGCAGCAATTAGGGTGCCGCAATGGGGATCGCGAGGGAAGATACATGGACAACCACAGCACTTGATGGACTTGTATGAAGCATTGTGTCAAGGAACAACCTACTCAGCTGACGATGGTAAAATTCGAAGTATTCAAAATCCATGCATTAGATATTTTACCTACTTTATTACGAGATGTGTGCTTGCTAGGAAGACGGCAAATAAGCTGTCCATTCCTGATTTAGCTTTCCTAGCAGCAGCCTTGCAACATGATAAGAGTTACAATTTGGGCGCCTTGATAGCTTTTCGCCTTGCTGCTAATCGCGAGAGAGGTGGATTTTGTGGAGGACTTATTGCTTCTCGTTTATTAGCTATGCATGGTGTAGTAGCTCTCCCCAATGATTTGTTGCTTCCTGTAGAAAGGTTAGATTTTGTTTCTATGGGAAAGCATGGTTTTGTTACTAGATGGTCTACTTTAAATGATTTATCTTATGAGGTGCCATTTGCCAAGAAGGTGAGATGGAGATTGGTTAGATCTGAGCGAATAGTTGCTTTGCCTGCACCACGTTTGTTTGATCTCAGTTTCAGGAATGTTTGGTCAATCACCGAGGCTGAAGTTGATGCATACTTGAGAGACCATGTCCCGCACACAGAGGATGGTGCAGGATGGGAAGGCGCGAACTCCGCTCAGTTTTCCGGGACTGGGGGCTATTCGCAACCCCATCCCGGGGATGCTGGACCTTCTGCCTCATCTTCCTCAGCGGAGCCGGATTGGGATCACGCCCAGTACGATCCGCCGGCTTGGGGTTCCTACCCGCGTTATTTTTAGCCTCCACTTAGGCCAAAAGCCTAAGCTTGGGGGGAGGTATATCGACAGCCCACTCATTTACATATCATATCTTGTCGATACTTTGTATATCCATGTTTCGTTTTAGTTTTCTTTCTTTTCTCTCATTTGTTCATGCTTTGTTTGCTTTCCACAAAACCAAAAACATCAAAAAGATTTTTGTTATTTCTCTTCCTGGTTTGTTTTAGTATCTAGTATTAATATGCTTAGCATTTATTTCAGTTCAAATATTCAAAAACACAAAAATATTTTGCTTTGTTGTGTGCTGTTTCGCGAAAGGACAGATTGCTGCGGTCCACCGTTTAATTCATAACTATTCACAGAAAAATCGGAATGACCTGAAATTTTGTGTGCATGTTCCTCAGATGTGTACGCAACTTTCATTAGTTTTGAGTTTTCTGATTTGGGAATGTTAAGGTCCACGAAAAAATCCATATTTGCTGGCTGTTCTGTTTTTAGTTCCTAAACTCGAAAACCCAAAAATATTGTTGTTTCTTTTTGGTTTTGTATAGTGTTTTCAGAGTTGGACAGCAACCCGTGACTCTATGGAGCTTGGTTTTCATTCTTACCATTCGAAGCAACACAAGTGAAAAAGCAATAAGGACGATCTACGACAACTCGAGTTGGGTGAGAGGCTGGTATGAACTCCATTTGTTTTCATTTTTGTACATATACTCATCCATGTGAGCATGCTTAGTCGGTTCATGTGAGGTATATGTCATTTAGTGGATGCTTAGTAGTTCTTGCTCTCTCATGACTGTTTTCAATTCATTAAAAGTGGTAGCATGTTATGTTGATGTTTGCATGCATTGTTTTATCCGTAAGAGGGTATGACATAGTGGAATCCTCCTCTGAATAATTTATTCGAATTGACTTGGCACATGCTTACGCATGCATATGACTGAAAAACAAAAGTCAAAGCCTCGATGAGTTATTTTACCTCAGAGTTCTAGTATCGCTTTTATACCGCAGTTAATGTCATTCTGTCGCAAGCATGATTATGACGGTTATTGCTCTCTTGTTTGTCGCTTCCCAGTCTATTGCTAGCCTCCACTTGTACTGAGCGGGAATGCTGCTCGTGCTTCCAAAACCCTGAAAACCAAGTTATTCCAAAGTGTCCACCATAAATACCTATGCATGGCAATTTCAAACCATTCAAGTAAATTTTCATGTGCTACCTTTAAAACCTTCAAAAATACTTCTCAATTTGTGTCAATGTTTTATAGCTCATGAGGAAGTATGTGGTGTTTTATCTTTCAACCTTGTCGTTTACATCTGACAGACTTTCACCAATGGACTAGTGGCATATACATCCGCTTATCCAATAACTTGCAAAAAGAGCTGGCAAATGGGGTGCCCAGTCCCAATTAATTACAACCTTCATCAATAATTCTCTTCACATGTTTTGCTCTGATTTATCAGTAAGCAACTTAATTTTGCAAATAGACACTCCTCCATGGTATGTGAAAGATGGAAGGCACCCGAGGATTCGGTTAGCCATGGCTTGTGAAAGCAAAAGGTTGGGAGGAGTGTCATCCATAATGAAACTAAAATACATGTGTAAACAAAAGAGAAGAGGGATGATCTACCTTGCTGGTAGAGATAACGTCCTTCATGGGAGCCGCTCTTGAAAGTCTGGTTGACAAGGGGGTTAGAGAACCCACTACCATTCGTTGATAACAACAAAAACACCTCTCAAAACAATTTTGCTTCTGTGTTAAAAATAATAAAAAGCTCTAGCACATGTTAATCACTGCTTCCCTCTGCGAAGGGTCAATCTTTTACTTTATTGTTGAGTCACCATCCTTTCTTTGAGCACTTTCTTGAGAGCATAGTTGTCATTCTTAGTGAAATGTGCTTGTCCCGGAAGGTAGTTATCTGTGATATAACTTTGATGCTTTTATCTTTGACATCTTTGATTCTAGTCTTCCCATGAATTTAAGAGGTGCCTGGGCATTTATGTTTTGCTGTACAAAATCAGGCAAGCGAGATACCATCTTGTCATATCCTATTATGAGTATTACGATCTTGTGAATTGTTATGTCTCATGTTTTATTGCTATCAGTATGTTGGTATCTTTTCATAGTTTACATGCCTATTAGGTGACATTGTTTGCATTTGCATCATTTTGCATTACTTAAGCATCTGTTCATATAGTGAGAATATATGCATCATATGGAGCAAATGTGTTCGTGAAAGTCTTTTTATCGCACTCAGTTGTTAACTGAATTGCTTGAGGACAAGCAATAAGCTAAGCTTGGGGGGAGTTGATACGTCCAAAATGTATCTACTTTCCCGAACACTTTTGCTATTGATTTACCTGTAACTTGTATGTTTTGGATACAACTAACACGGACTAACGCTGTTTTCAGCAGAATTACCCTGGTGTCTCGTTTTTGTGCAGAAAAGTCAACTTTATGGAAAAACACCAGAAAAGGTCGCAAAGCTATTATTTTGCCAGAAGATCCACGGAGCCAGAAGGGGAGAAGCAGCTGGGCCACGAGGGGCCCAGACCACATGGCGGCGCGGGTCAGAAGCCACCCGCGCCAGCACATGGTTTGGCCGCCTCGGACTCCAACTCGAGCCCCCCTTTCGCCTACTTAACCCCCTCTGACCTAAAACGCGAGGGGGTCGTCCACTTTTTCCAGAAACACCACCGTACGCCGGCGCCATCGCGAGACCTCTCTCGGGGACCAGAAACTCCGTTCTGGCACTCCGCCGGGACGGGGAATTGGAGGGGATCATCGCCATCATCACCACCGACGCTTCTCCATCGACCATCCATGTTTCCCCCATCCATGTGTGAGTAGTTCCCTGCTGTAGGCTGAGGGGGATGGTAGGGATTGGATGAGATTGTTCATGTAATAAGTTATCAGATTGTTAGGGCATGGTGCCTAGTGTCTGTTGTTAGTACTTCTTGATATTGTTGCAACTTGCTATGCGTAATGCTTGTCACTAGGGCCCGAGTGCCATGATTTCAGATCTGAACATGTTATTGTTTCATAATGATATGCACTGTTTATTGATCATATCTTGCAAGTTGTATACACATATTGTTGTCCGGAACCCGCGGTCCCAAAGTGACAATAATTGGGATAGCCGAGGGGAATGGCTGCGATGTGAGGATCACATGTGTTCACGGCGTGTTAATGCTTTGCTCCGGTACTCTATTAAAAGGAGTACCTTAATTACCAGTAGTTTCCCTTGAGGCCCGGCTGCCACCGGCTGGTAGGACAAAAGATGTTGTACAAGTTTCTCATTGCGAGCACGTATGACTATATACGGAACACATGCCTATGGTTATTTTTTACTAGGACACTTTATCATTATTATCTGCAATGCCCATGTCTAGACTATTATATGAACTATCTTATCCATGCAGCGCCCGTACATCCATCCCTACGCCTACAGTGTTTTAATCCTATTGTTTACTGCAATCACTACTGCTGTCACTATTTCGCTGCTGCTGTTATTTCACTGCTACTACTGCTATAAAACTGTTGCTACTGATAATCTGTGTCGAGCAAGACTATCCACAGGTGCAGCTGAACTGACAACTCCGCTGTTAAGGCTCACAAGTATTCTTTGTCTCCCCTTGTGTCGAATCAATAAATTGGGTTTTACTTCCCTCGAAGACTGTGGCGATCCCTTATACTTGTGGGTCATCACACCTCGGAGTGTCAAGTTGGCTCTTAAAGCCTCCCACCACACTCTCATGGATCATCATATGACACCACCTCGTTTTTGGTGTGGTTCTATCACCCCGGGGTCCCCGCTTCAGGCGAAACCCCCCAGATTTGACCGGAAGTCAACCGTGACGTCTACCCCTTCCACAGGCGTCGAAAGGGGGTAGATCCAAGGGCTTTTCTACTTGGTTGTGTTAGAGTGGGCCATGTGAATATAATGAACCCAATTTGGGCACATTTTATCACATGATTCCATTCATTGAACCCGAAATGGGAGTTTCCACATAGAAGAGACATAACCTTCGAGTGAGATAAGTGTGGTGTGTGAAGCCGGTCACACCTCGGAGTGTCAAGTTGGCTCTTAAATCCTCCCACCACACTATCATGGATATCATATGACACCACCTAGGTTTTGGTGTGGTTATGTCACCCCGGGGCCCCCGCTTCGCCCGAAACCCCCAGATTTGACTGGAAGTCAACCGTGTCGTCTACCCCTTCCACGGGCGTCGAAAGGGGGTAGATCCAAGGGCTTTTATACTTGGTTGTGTTAGAGTGGGCCATGTGAATATAATTAACCCAATTTGGGCACATTGTATCACATGATTCCATTCGTTGAACCCGAAATGGGAGTTTCCACGTAGAACAGACATAACCTTCGAGTGGGATAAGTGTGGTGTGTGAAGCCGGTCACACCTCGGAGTGTCAAGTTGGATCTTAAAGCCTCCCACCACACTCTAATGGATATCATATGACACCACCTAGGTTTTGGTGTGGTTCTATCACCCCGGGGTCCCCGCTTCGGCCGAAACCCCCCAGATTTGACCGGTAGTCAACCGTGTCGTCTACCCCTTCCACGGGCGTCGAAAGGGGGTAGATCCAAGGGCTTTTCTACTTGGTTGTTTTATTTTAGGCCATGTGAATATAAAGAACCCAATTTGGGCACATGTTATCACACGATTCCATCCGTTGAACCCGAAATGGGAGTTTCCACATAGAACAGACATAACCTTCGAGGGGGATAAGTGTGGTGTGTGAAGCCGGTTGATACGTCTCCAACGTATCTATAATTTCTGCTGTTCCATGCTCATATTATACCATTTGCTACATGTTTTGTATACACTTCATATCACTTTTATGCATTTTCTGGGACTAACCTATTAACAAGATGCCACAGTGCCAGTTCCCTGTTTTCTGCTGTTTTTGGTTTCAGAAAAGTACTTCTGGAAATATTCTCGGAATTGGACGAAACAAAAGGCAAAGTCCCTATTTTTCCAACATCACCACGGAGTCCGAAGGGGAGACGAAGAAGGGCCACGAGGCGCCCAAACCATAGGGCGGCGCGGCCCACATGCCTGCCGCGCCGCCACGTGGTTTGGGGCCCACAGGGCTCCACCGACATCGCCCTTTCGCCTATTTAAACCCCCCGACGTGAAAACCCTAGGACACCGAGCCTTTCCTCCAGAATACATCCGCAGCCGCCGCCATCGTCAACCCTAACTCGGGGGGTTCAGAAGCTCTTCCCGGCACCCTGCCGGAGAGGGGGATCATCACCGGAGGCCTCTACATCGCCATGCCCGCCTCCGGAGTGATGTGTGAGTAGTTCATACTTGGACTATGGGTCCATAGCAGTAGCTAGATGGTTGTCTTCTCCTCTTGTGCCATCATGTTTAGATCTTGTGAGCTGCCTATCATGATCAAGATCAAGATCATCTTATTGTAATGCTACTTGTTGTGTTTGCTGGGATCCGACTTATATTGATACTATGTTGAGCTGAATATTATAATATCATGTCTATGTCATTTGTGATCTTGCATGCTCTCCGTTACTTGTTGAAGCCTTGGCCAAGTGAATACTTGTGACTCCAAGAGGGAGTATTGATGCTAGATAGTTGGGTTCAACCTCTATTTAATCTGGGACAGTGACAGAAAGTTCTAAGGTTTTAGATGTGTTGTTGCCACTAGGGGTAAAACAGCAATGCTTTGTTCAAGGATGAATGCATTGTTTACATTATGCACATTACTTAATGCAATTGTCTGTTGCTTGCAACTTAATACTGGAAGGGGTACGGATGTTAACCTGAAGGTGGACTATTTAGGCATAGATGCATGCTGGATAGCGGTCTATGTACTTTGACGTAATGCCCAAATGAATCTCATAGTAGACACCTGATACGTCTCCAACGTATCTATAATTTCTGCTGTTCCATGCTCATATTATACCATTGTCTACATGTTTTGTATACACTTCATATCACTTTTATGCATTTTCTGGGACTAACCTATTAACAAGATGCCACAGTGCCAGTTCCCTGTTTTCTGCTGTTTTTGGTTTCAGAAAAGTACTTCTGGAAATATTCTCGGAATTGGACGAAACAAAAGGCAAAGTCCCTATTTTTCCAGCGCCAATAAGGAGTCCGAAGGGGACACGAAGATGGGCCCCGAGGAGCCCAAACCACACCCCGGCGCGGGTGGCCCCCAGGCCGCGCCGCCACGTGGTCTGGCCCCCTCGGGACTCCACCGACCTTGCCCTTTCGCCTATAAAAGCCCCCCGACGTGAAAACCCTAAAACAATAAGCCTTTCCTCCAGAATACATCCGCAGCCGCCGCCATCGTCAACCCTAATTCGGGGGACAGAATCTCTGTTCTGGCACGCCGCTGGGACGGGGAATTGCCCCCGGAGTCATCTCCATCGACTTCACCGCCATCTTCACCGCCGCCGCTGACTCCCATGATGAGGAGGGACTAGTTCTCCCCCGAGGCTGAGGGCTCTACCGGTAGCTATGTGGTTTATCTCTCTCTCCCATGATGTGATCTTTTATGTGATCATGAGCTTTGTAATCTAGTTGAATATGTGATGCTACTCTTTATCTATTATGCACTCTAGAGGTTACTTTAATATGAACTCCGGAGTCTTCGCGGTGTAAAGTTGACAGTGTGTGCACCGTGTGTGATTCCTTTATGACATTGTTGGTGTTAGTTTACTCTGACTTTGAGGTGTGCTTTTGTAGCCCTACACAATGAATGGTGTTTGTTATCCAACAAGAGAGTGTTTAAGAGTAGCTTTTACTTATTCAGTTATGAGATCATTGTTGAGAGTGTCCACTAGTGAAAGTATGATCCCTAGGCCTTGTTTCTAAGCATTGAAACACCGTTTAAATCAAGTTCTGCTACATGTTTTCTTGCTGCCATTTTTATTCCAGATTGCAATTACTACTTGTAATCATCCATATCACTTGTATTTCACTATCTCTTCGCCGAACTAGTGCACCTATACATCTGACAAGTGTATTGGGTGTGTTGGGGACACAAGAGACTTCTTGTATCTTAATTGCAGGGTTGCTTGAGAGGGATATCTTTGACCTCTACCTCCCTGAGTTCGATAAACCTTGGGTGATTCACTTAAGGGAAACTTGCTGCTGTCCTACAAACCTCTGCTCTTGGAGGCCCAACACTGTCTACAGGAATACGAGTGTGCGTAGACATCAAGCTATTTTCTGGCGCCGTTGCCGGGGAGGTAAGCGTTGGAAGGTATCTGCTTTAGATTCTGCAATTTTATCTTTTTGTCTCTTGTTTTTATTTTCACTAGTTAGGCTAAAATGGAAAACAACAAAAAAATTAGAAATCTTTATGAACTTTATATTGAATTAGGACATGATGCTTTTGAAGAGAAAATTAAAAAACCTATGGAGGCTTGTTTGCATAATAGTGATAGCAATGTTATTAGCATGAACTCTTTGAACACCATTATTGCTAATGCTATGGAAAAGTCTAAGCTTGGGGAAGCTAGTTTTTATGAAAATGATCTTTTTAGTTCCCCAGCTTTAGAGGAGAAAATTTGTTGTGATAATAGTTTGTCTCCCATATGTGATAATTCGAATGATGCCTGTGATGTTCTAAATCCACCTGCTGAAAGTATTCCTTTTAAAATACCTATGAAAATTGTTGAAAGGGTTATGAATGATCAGTATGCAGGGGATGGATCAGTCCATCCAAATGCTCACTTGTCGAAACTTACAGAACTTTGTGAGTTATTTGAGGTTGCAGGTTTATCAAGAGAAAGTGTCATGAAGAAACTATTTCCATTGTCACTTAAGGACAAAGCAAAGGAGTGGTATAGGCTGCTGGATGAACAACCTTCGAATTTGAAACAGCTTGAATCTCTCTTTAACTCTAAATTTTACCCTCTTCATGAAGTGCATCTGGATAGGAATTACATTTATAATTTTTGCCCTCGTGATGGAGAAAGAATTGCTCAAGCTTGGGAAAGGCTTAAAACATTAATACTCAAATGTCCTAACCATGAATTCTCTGAGGAAATAATTGTTACCAATTTTTATGCAAGGCTTTCAGGTCATTATAAGGATTATTTAGATGCATGTTCTCATGGTTCTTTCGCAAGTAAGAAGATTGAAGCTAGATGGGATCTTCTTGAAAGGATTGAAAGCAATACTGAAGATTGGGAGAATGACAAAGGTAAAGAATCAGGTATAAACTATGAGTATGATTGCATTAAGTCTTTCGTTGAAACTGTTGTTTTTCAAGAGCTTAGTGCTAAATATGGTCTTGATTCTCAAATTATTGTTGATTGTTGTAGAACCTTTGCTTCTCATATTAATGTTCCTGAAGAAAGTTGGGCCATGTATCATGAACCTTTCAAAGACACTTGCATGGAAAATGAAATTGTTGTTAATGATTGCAATAAACATGCTCAAACTTCTGAAAATACTATTTCTTATAAGCATGTTAATTTCTGTGGAATGCATAGACCTTGTGGAATTAATCAAATCGAAGATGAATATTGTATCACACATAGGAATGAAAAAACTAGAACTTGGAGCAATGCTCTAAGAGACATTGGTGAAAAGGTTTGTGACCTCCATCCTTTTATTTGTGAACTTTGCCATGAAGAGGGTCACTTTAATTTTCAATGTTCAGGTCATGATAATAGCCTTTCGAATCCAAATTTGTATTGTGATAACATGATCACTTCTAATCAACATGATGAACTTACATTATTTTTGGGGTGTGAAGAGTTATCCAGAAAAACTTCCTTGTTAGATATGAGTGATCTTGATATGAATAGTGTGTTGCATGGATGTTATCTCTATTGTGTTAATAATTGCCATGCTAACACCTACATACAAAATATTATAAAGGATGAGACTTTACCAAAGTATGACAGGACTAATGTGTGTTTTGTCCTCATTAATGAAAGAGAGGAATTCCCCCAAGTTTCTTCCGTTGTCCCTAATGCTAAACCAGGTTATGTGGAGAAGCTTCCTTTCAAGCCTCTCCCTCCTAAAGAGGAAAAGAAGAAGAAAAAGGGAACGAGGAAGAAGAAGAAGAGGAGTAAAAGGAGAGAGGAAACGGTATCTTCTCTCAAACTTGTTGCTCCTGTTACAATTGATACTTATAATTCTGAATTCGATGATTCTGAACTTGATGATGAACCTATGCCTATTATTTATATTAGTGATCATGATTGGGAAAAGCACACTTCTTTTGATATTGAAAATCTTTGGGGTACCAATTCTGAAAATGATGATGTTAATAATTGCCATACTATTAGTACTATCCATGTTTCTTCCAATGATGATATGAAAAGCTCTAAGCTTGGGGATGAGGTGTTTGAAAATCCTTTTGCTAGTGATGATGATATATTTGAGACCTCTCCTTCTAGTGAAAATGATGATGGTATGTTTACAAATAAACACACTTTGGAAGATAACTATTCTGTTGTTTATGATGATACTATGCCTCCAATCTTTGATAATTATCATAATAACAACATTTGTTATAGTTACAATCATCCTCATCATACTTGTCATAGCTATGGAGGGATTACCCAAAACCATCTCTCTAATATACAATTTGTCTATCATGTTCAAGTTCTTTATGATTATCCTACTCCCATTAGTATTAATGAAAAGAATTTTGTTTATGTGGAAAATATTGATACTCCTATGCATATGGATCATGGTAAGAATGTTTCATGTAATGGTCATATTGTGGATTTTATCAATGATGCTACTGAAAGTTCTTATGAGAGAGGGAGACATGATTTCATGTATCACAATAATATTAAGTTTCCTCTCTTTATTTCGAAAATTTTGAAGTTGTACTCGTTTTGTCTTCCTATGCTAGTAGCTTCATGCTTCAATAATTTGTTTACTTACAAGATTCCTTTGCATAGGAAGTGGATTAGACTTAAATGTGTTTGGTATTTGCTTCTTGATGCTCTCTTATATTCAACTCTTATACATATGAGAGCATCATCGAAAATTGTCATGCCTAGCTGAAAGGCGTTAAAGAAAAGCGCTTATGGGAGACAACCCATTGTTTTTATTTGCTGTTATTTTTGTTTTCTTTGAGTCAAGGTGTTTGTTACTTCTGTAGCAACTCCTTTGTATCTTTATTTTATCGCAATGTTGTGCCAAGTAAAGTTCTACATTGAAAGTTGATGCAAAATTTTGATTTCTGCGCAGAGACAGATTTTTAGCTGTCACGATTTTGAGCTCTTCTCTCTGCAGAAAATTCTAAAAATTCTGTAAACAATCACGCATATTCCTGAGATATGAACGCAACTTTCATTGTTCTGGGCCAGATCCATCTGAGCAAGTTAAGTGCCCCTAAAAAATTCGTCTTTCCAGACTGTTCTGTTTTTGACAGATTCTGCCTTTTGTTTTGCATTTGCTCTTTTACTATGTTTGTGTGAATTTCTTTGCTCCAAAAATCATCAGTGGCTGTAGCCAATGTCCAGAAGCTTTGGGATTGATTGTATCATTACAGAATATTAGAATTTTTATGCACTAACCCTCTAATAAGAACTGTCTCGAGTTTGGTGTGAAGGAAGTTTTCAAGGATCAAGCGAGAAGGGTGATATTATGTGATCAAGAAGAGTGAAAAGCCTAAGCTTGGGGATGCCCCCGTGGTTCATCCCCAATATATTCAGAGAGACCCAAGTGTCTAAGCTTGGGGATGCCCAAGGCATCCCCTTCTTCATCAACAACTTATCAGGTCATCTCTAGTGAAACTATATTTTTATTCCTTCACATCTTATGCACTTTACTTGGAGCGTCTGTTTGTTTTTGTTTTTGTTTGAATAAATATGGATCCTAGCAATCCTTGTGTGGGAGAGAGACACGCTCCGCTTTTTCATGTGAATACTCATGTTCTTCACTTATATTTGTTGAGTATTCTTAACTAGCTACTGCTGTGCTTTTAGCTCCTGTTTTTCATGCATCTCTTCGAGCTGTTAGCACTTGTTTTAAATGCTCTCTTGCTGGTATTAATGAAAAGAATTTTGTTTATGTGGAAAATATTGATACTCCTATGCATATGGATCATGGTAAGAATGTTTCATGTGATGGTTATATTGTGGATTTTATCAATGATGCTACTGAAAGTTCTTATGAGAGAGGGAGACATGATTTCATGTATCACAATAATATTAAGTTTTCTCTCTTTATGTTGAAAATTTTGAAGTTGCACTCTTTTTGTCTTCCTATGCTAGTAGCTTCATACTTCAATAATTTGTTTACTTACAAGATTCCTTTGCATAGGAAGTGGATTAGACTTAAATGTGTTTGATATTTGCTTTTTGATGCTCTCTTATATTCAACTCTTATACATATGAGAGCATCATCGAAAATTGTCATGCCTAGCTGAAAGGCGTTAAAGAAAAGCGCTTATGGGAGACAACCCATTGTTTTGATTTCCTGTTATTTTTGTTTTTGTTTTGAGTCAAGGTGCTTGTTACTTCTGTAGAAACTCCTTTGTATCTTTATTTTATCGCAATGTTGTGCCAAGTAAAGTTCTACATTGAAAGTTGAAGCAAAATTTCGATTTCTGCGCAGAGACAGATTTTTAGCTGTCACGATTTTGAGCTCGTCTCTCTGCAGAAAATTCTTAAAATTCTGTAAAACATCACGCATATTCCTGAGATATGTACGCAACTTTCATTGTTCTGGGCCAGATCCATCTGAGCAAGTTAAGTGCCTCGAAAAAATTCGTCTTTCCAGACTGTTCTGTTTTTGACAGATTCTGCCTTTTGTTTTGCGTTCGCTCTTTTACTATGTTTGTGTGGATTTCTTTGCTCCACAAAGCATCAGTGGCTGTAGCTAATGTCCAGAAGCTTTGGGATTGATTGTATCATTACAGAATATGAGAATTTTTAATTATGCACTAACCCTCTAATAAGAACTGTCTTGAGTTTGGTGTGAAGGAAGTTTTCAAGGATCAAGCGAGAAGGGTGATATTATGTGATCAAGAAGAGTGAAAAGCCTAAGCTTGGGGATGCCCCCGTGGTTCATCCCAACTATATTCAGAGATACTCAAGCGTCTAAGCTTGGGGATGCCCAAGGCATCCCCTTCTTCATCAACAACTTATCAAATCATCTCTAGTGAAACTATATTTTAATTCCTTCACATCTTATGCGCTTTACTTGGAGCGTCTGTGTGCTTTTATTTTTGTTTGAATAAATTCGGATCCTAGCAATCCTTGTGTGGGAGAGAGACACGCTCCGCTTTTTCATGTGAATACTCATGTTCTTCACTTATATTTGTTGAGTATTCTTAATTAGCTACTGCAGTGCTTTTAGCTCCTGTTTTTCATGCATCTCTTCGAGCTGTTAGCACTTGTTTTAAATGCTCTCTTGCTGCATTATATTATCATTTGGAGAGTTTTATGTTTAAATAAATTGATTGATGTTTTGTTTGAAAAAAAAGAAAATGCTACATGTGTAGATGGTATTGGAAAGACATATGCATTCTTGTAGATCATTGTCTTGTTTCGTTTTGACAATTTATAATTGTTTTGAGCTCTCAAGTAGATCATGTTTAAGCTCTTGCATCATGTAGTTTAAGCCTAGTAGTGGAGAACTACCGTAGAGCTTGTTGAGATTTGGGTTGCATATTTGTTTTCTCTAAGGTCTAGATATTTTCTGGTAAAATGTTTGAGCAATAAGGAAGACGGTGTAGAGTTTTATAATACTTGCAATATGTTTTTATTTAAGTCTTGCTGTACCGGTTTATACTTGTGTTTGCTTCAAACAACCTTGCTAGCCTAAACTCTGTACTGAGAGGGAATGCTTCTCGTGCATCCAAACCTTGAGCCAAAACCCATGTCATTTGTGTCCACCATACCTACCTACTATGTGGTATTTCCTGCCATTCCAAGTAAATACTTCATGTGCTACCTTTAAACTCTTCCAAACTTTATTACTCCTTATTTGTGTCAATGTTTTATAGCTCATGAGGAAGTATGTGGTGTTTTATCTTTCAATCTTGTCATTTACTTCTGACAGACTTTCACCAATGGACTAGTGGCATATACATCCGCTTATCCAATAACTTGCAAAAAGAGTTGGCAAATGGGGTGCCCAGTCCCGATTAATTACAACTTTCATTAATAATTCTCTTCACATGTTTTGCCCTGATTTATCAGCAAGCAACTTAATTTTGCAAATAGACACTCCTCCATGGTATGTGAATGTTGGAAGGCACCTGAGAATTCGGTTAGCCATGGCTTGTGAAAGCAAAAGGTTGGGAGGAGTGTCATCCATAATGAAACAAAAATACATGTGTAAACAAAAGAGAAGAGGGATGATCTACCTTGCTGGTAGAGATAACGTCCTTCATGGGAGCCGCTCTTGAAAGTCTGGTTGACAAGGGGGTTAGAGAACCTACTACCATTCGTTGACAACAACAAACATCTCTCAAATACTTACTTTATGCTCTCTATATGCTTTTGAAAACTTGAAAAGCTCTAGCACATGATTTAATCCCTGCTTCCCTCTGCGAAGGGCCTTTCTTTTACTTTATGTTGAGTCAGTTTACCTACTCGTTTCTATCTTAGAAGCAAACACTAGTGTCAACTTTGTGTGCATTGATTCTTACATGTTTACTTATTGCACTTGTTATATTGCTTTATGTTGACAACTATCCATGAGATATACATGTTACAAGTTGAAAGCAATTGCTGAAACTTAATCATCCTTTGTGTTGCTTCAATGCCTTTTACTTTGAATCTATTGCTTTATGAGTTACCTCTTATGCGAAACTTTTTGATGCTTGTCTTGAAAGTACTATTCATGAAAAGTTTTTGCTTATATGATTCATTGTTTACTCTTTATCTATTTGTTAGCAAACTATAGACCATTGTTTTGAGTCACTTCATTCATGACATGAGCCTAGCAATATTATGATCAAGATTGTGTGAAAGTATGTCTCCTCAGAAATTATTTGTTGTTATCGTTTTACCTACTCGGGGACGAGTAGAACTAAGCTTGGGGATGCTTGATACGTCTCCAACGTATCTACAATTTCTGCTGTTCCATGCTCATATTATACCATTTGCTACATGTTTTATATACACTTTATATCACTTTTATGCATTTTCTGGGACTAACCTATTAACAAGATGCCACAGTGCCAGTTCCCTGTTTTCTGCTGTTTTTGGTTCCAGAAAAGTACTTCTGCGAATATTCTCGGAATTGCACGAAACAAAAGGCAAAGTCCCTATTTTTCCAACACCATCACGGAGTCCGAAGGAGAGACGAAGAAGAGCCACGGGGTGGCCAAACCACCAGGCGGCGCGGCCCACCTGCCTGCCGCGCCGCCACGTGGTTTGGGGCCCACGAGGCTCCACCGACATCGCCCCTTTGCCTATATATTCCCCCCGACGTGAAAACCCTAAAACAACCAGCCTTTCCTCCAGAACACATTCGCAGCCGCCGCCATCGTCAACCCTAATTCGGGGGACAAAATCTCTGTTCCGGCACGCCGCTGGGACGGGGAATTGCCCCCGGAGTCATCTCCATCGATTCCACCGCCATCATCATCCCTGCTGCTGACTCCCATGATGAGGAGGGAGTAGTTCTCCCCCGAGGCTGAGGGCTCTACCGGTAGCTATGTGGTTTATCTCTCTCTCCCATGATGTGATCTTTTATGTGATCATGAGCTTTGTAATCTAGTTGGATATGTGATGCTACTCTTTATCTATTATGCACTCTAGAGGTTACTTTAATATGAACTCCGGAGTTATTCACGGTTGTAACGGTGACAGTGTGTGCACCGTGTGTGATTCCTTTATGACGTTGTGGTGTTAGTTTACTCTGACTTTGGGGTGTGCTTTTATAGCCCTACGCAATGAATGGTGTTTATCATCCAACATGAGAGTGTTTGAGAGTAGTATTTATTATTCAGTTGTGATATCATTGTTGAGAATGTCCACTAGTGAAAGTATGATCCCTAGGCCTTGTTTCTAAGCATTGAAACACCGTTTACATCAAGTTCTGTTACATGTTTGCTTGCTGCCATTTTTATTCCAGATTGCAATTACTACTTGTAATCATCCATATCACTTGTATTTCACTATCTCTTCGCCGAACTAGTGCACCTATACATCTGACAAGTGTATTGGGTGTGTTGGGGACACAAGAGACTTCTTGTATCTTAATTGCAGGGTTGCTTGAGAGGGATATCTTGAACCTCTACCTCCCTGAGTTCGATAAATCTTGGGTGATTCACTTAAGGAAAACTTGCTGCTGTTCTACAAACCTCTGCTCTTGGAGGCCCAACACTGTCTACGAGAATAGAAGCGTGCGTAGACATCACCTTCGAGGGGGATAAGTGTGGTGTGTGAAGCCGGTCACACCTCGGAGTGTCAAGTTGGCTCTTAAAGCCTCCCAACACACTCTCATGGATATCATATGACACCACATAGGTTTTGGTGTGGTTATGTCACCCCGGGGCCCCCGCTTCGCCCGAAACCCCCAGATTTGACCGGTAGTCAACCGTGTCGTCTACCCCTTCCACGGGCGTCGAAAGGGGGTAGATCCAAGGACTTTTCTACTTGGTTGTGTTAGAGTGGGCCATGTGAATTTAATGAACCCAATTTGGGCACATTTTATCACATGATTCCATTCGTTGAACCCGAAATGGGAGTTTCCACATAGAACAGACATAACCTTCGAGTGGGATAAGTGTGGTGTGTGAAGCCGGTCACACCTCGGAGTGTCAAGTTGGCTATTAAAGCCTCCCACCACACTCTCATGGATATCATATGACACCACCTAGGTTTTGGTGTGGTTCTATCACCCCGGGGTCCCCGCTTCGGCCGAAACCCCCCAGATTTGACCGGTAGTCAACCGTGTCGTCTACCCCTTCCACGGGCGTCGAAAGTGGGTAGCTCCAAGGGCTTTTCTACTTGGTTGTGTTATTTTTGGCCATGTGAATATAAAGAACCCAATTTGTGCACATGTTATCACACAATTCCATCCGTTGAACCCGAAATGGGAGTTTCCACATAGAACAGACATAACCTTCGAGGGGGATAAGTGTGTTGTGTGATGCCGGTCACACCTCGGAGTGTCAAGTTGGATCTTAAAGCCTCCCACCACACTGTAATGGATATCATATGACACCACCTAGGTTTTGGTGTGGTTCTGTCACCCCGGGGCCCCCGCTTCGGCCGAAACCCCCCAGATTTGACCGGAAGTCAACCGTGTCGTGTACCCCTTCCACGGGCGTCGAAAGGGGGTAGATCCAAGGACTTTTCTACTTGGTTGTGTTAGAGTGGGCCATGTGAATATAATGAACCCAATTTGGACACATTTTATCACATGATTCCATTCGTTGAACCCGAAATGGGAGTTTCCACATAGAACAGACATAACCTTCGAGTGGGATAAGTGTGGTGTGTGAAGCCGGTCACACCTTGATACGTCCAAAACGTATCTACTTTCCCGAACACTTTTGCTATTGTTTTACCTGTAACTTGTATGTTTTGGATACAACTAACGCGGACTAACGCTGTTTTCAGCAGAATTACCCTGGTGTCTCGTTTTTGTGCAGAAAAGTCAACTTTATGGAAAAACACCAGAAAAGGTCGCAAAGCTATTATTTTGCCAGAAGATCCACGGAGCCAGAAGGGGAGAAGCAGCTGGGCCACGAGGGGCCCAGACCACATGGCGGCGCGGGTCAGAAGCCACCCGCGCCAGCACATGGTTTGGCCGCCTCGGACTCCAACTCGAGCCCCCCTTTCGCCTACTTAACCCCCTCTGACCTAAAACGCGAGGGGGTCGTCCACTTTTTCCAGAAACACCACCGTACGCCGCCGCCATCGCGAGACCTCTCTCGGGGACCAGAAACTCCGTTCTGGCACTCCGCCGGGACGGGGAATTGGAGGGGATCATCGCCATCATCACCACCGACGCTTCTCCATCGACCATCCATGTTTCCCCCATCCATGTGTGAGTAGTTCCCTGCTGTAGGCTGAGGGGGATGGTAGGGATTGGATGAGATTGTTCATGTAATAAGTTATCAGATTGTTAGGGCATGGTGCCTAGTGTCTGTTGTTAGTACTTCTTGATATTGTTGCAACTTGCTATGCGTAATGCTTGTCACTAGGGCCCGAGTGCCATGATTTCAGATCTGAACATGTTATTGTTTCATAATGATGCACTGTTTATTGATCATATCTTGCAAGTTGTATACACATATTGTTGTCCGGAACCCGCGGTCCCAAAGTGACAATAATTGGGATAGCCGAGGGGAATGGCTGCGATGTGAGGATCACATGTGTTCACGGCGTGTTAATGCTTTGCTCCGGTACTATATTAAAAGGAGTACCTTAATTACCAGTAGTTTCCCTTGAGGCCCGGCTGCCACCGGCTGGTAGGACAAAAGATGTTGTACAAGTTTCTCATTGCGAGCACGTATGACTATATACGGAACACATGCCTATGGTTATTTTGTACTAGGACACTTTATCATTATTATCTGCAATGCCCATGTCTAGACTATTATATGAACTATCTTATCCATGCAGCGCCCGTACATCCATCCCTACGCCTACAGTGTTTTAATCCTATTGTTTACTGCAATCACTACTGCTGTCACTATTTCGCTGCTGCTGTTATTTCACTGCTACTACTGCTATAAAACTGTTGCTACTGATAATCTGTGTCGAGCAAGACTATCCACAGGTGCAGCTGAACTGACAACTCCGCTGTTAAGGCTCACAAGTATTCTTTGTCTCCCCTTGTGTCGAATCAATAAATTGGGTTTTACTTCCCTCGAAGACTGTTGCGATCCCCTATATTTGTGGGTCATCAAGACTATTTTCTGGCGCCGTTGCCGGGGAGCATAGCTCTACTTGGGAGTTCACTTGTGATATATATTGCTCGCTGAAATTTATTCATCATGGGTAAAGCTCGTGATGAAAAGGTCCGTGTATTGCCATCCACTACAAGAAAAGGTACAACTCTTAGTACCTCTGCTGCTCTTGATTCACCATCTGTGATGAGTCAACTTGTGACACCACCACAATCTTCACGTGTTGGTACTTCTGCTGAATCTGAAATTACCTCTGATAATATTGATGATGCTTCTACTGTGATTGATGAGAATATTTCATTAGGTTCCATTTTAGATGCTGCCATTGCTAGGTCTAAACAACTTGAAAATGCTGAAACACCTAATGAAAGCCCTATTACTCCTGTTTATTCACCTGAGTTAAATGATTATGCTTGTGATGATCCTGATGAAGATTATGTGGAACTTAATGATGACTTTATTGATAAATGCAATGCTACTACTGGTGCAAGCAATATTAAAAATCTCCTTGAACAACATGCTGTTAAATATAAGATGTCACCTGATCCTAAGTTTGCCACTTCTCCTATAGACATTAAAGATAAGGATTTTGATTTTTCTCTTGATTTATCTTATATATCTATTGCTGAGAAAACTCCTTTTTGTGGCACTGAAAAAGAAAGTGCTGTAGAGCATATGAATGAGCTCTCTACTATGAGTGGCTTGTTTTCTGATGATATTAAGAAGCGTACCTATTTTGTCACTAAATTTTTTCCTTTCTCATTGAAAGATGATGCTAAAGCTTGGTATAATAACTTGTCTCCTGGTTCTATTACTAGTCCTACTGGTTTGCTTGATGTTTTCTTTCAGAAATATTTTCCTGCTAGTGCTCAACATGCTGCTTTGCAGAATATTTATACCTTTGACCAGGAAGATGAAGAGAAACTTCCAGAGGCATGGACAAGGTTTTGCTCTCTTATTAGAGCAAGGCCTGGACATGATTTGGAAAAGCATGATCTCCTTGATATATTTTACAGTGGACTAACTATTGAATCTAGAGCATATCTAGATAGTTTTGCTAGTTGTGTTTTCAGGAAAAGAACTCCTGAAGAAGCTGAAGAATTATTGGCTAAAATCAGCCAGAATTATGATGATTGGACTCTACCTGCACCAACCCCCGTACCTACACCTACACCATCAAGGAAGAGGGGAGGTATGATTGAATTGAATGATGAAACAATGAGGGAAGCCAAGAAGACTCTCATTGAGAAGGGTATTAAATCTGAAGATGTGAAGAACCTTCCACCTATTGAAGATTTGTGTAAGCCAATTCCTCATCCATCCATAATTGAGGTACACTCTCTCCACAGGTTCGATGAAGGGGATATTCCCTACTCTAAACCACCTGATCAATGCTTAGATGAATTTGATAATTATGTTATTAAGCAAGATAATTTTAATATGAGAGTAGAGAATCATTTGCATGAAAATTCTCAATCTATTAGTAAGTTGCATGATATTGTGGAAAGAACTTCTAATGATGTTAAGATGCTTATTAAACATTTCCATATGGTTCAAACTCAAATTAATCAACTCACTAAAGTGCAACAAGATATGTTAGCTGAGACTTCTAAAGAAAAATTAAAACCTATCTATGTTAGCACTAGAAGTGGAGCTCATACTCAGGATCCTTTATATCCTGAGGGACATCCTAAAAGAATTGAACAAGATTCTCAACTAGCTGAAAATCCAGTTTCTCCTTCTTAGAAAAAGAAGAAGAAGAAACATAAAAATGTTGTAGAATCCTCTGAAATTGTTAATGATCCTAATAGTATATCTATCTCTGATGCTGAAACTGAAAGTGGTAATGAACTTGATAATGATAAGGATAATAATGATACTCTTGATAAAGAAGTTAGTGAAAAGGAACCTGAAAAGCATGCTAAAAACACGAAGTACACTAAGGAAGACTTCATTGCTAAAAAGCATGGTAATGAAAGGGAACCTTGGGTTCAAAAGAAAATGCCTTTTCCAACTAGGAAACTAAAATCAAAGGAAGAAGAACATTATAATAAATTTTGTGATTGGATGAAACCATTGTTTTTGCAAATTCCTTTGACTGATGCTATTAAATTGCCTCCTTACTCAAAGTATATGAAAGATATTGTTTCTAATAAGAGGAAAATTCCTAATGAGGAAATTTCCACTATGCTTGCTAATTATTCTTTCAATGGCAAGGTTCCTAAGAAGCTGGGAGACCCAGGTATACCAACCATCCCTTGCTCCATCAAGAATAATTATGTTAAAACTGCTTTATGTGATTTGGGAGCAGGAGTTAGTGTTATGCCCTTTTCTCTTTATAAGAGACTTTATCTTGATAAATTGATACCTACTGACATATCTTTGCAAATGGCTGATAAATCTACTGCTGTTCCTGTTGGCATTTGTGAGGATGTTCCTGTTCAAGTGGCTAACAATTGTTTAATTTTGACTGATTTTGTTGTTCTTGAAATGCCTGAAGATGATAATATGTCTATTATTCTTGGAAGACCTTTTCTAAATACTGCAGGGGCTGTTACTGATTGCAATAAAGGAAAAGTAACTTTCAATATTAATGATAAAGAGCATACTGTTTATTTCCCAAAGAAAGTTGACAAGATTTATGGAGTTAACACCATCTCCAATTTTAAAACCATCAAATTTGGGAGTATTGATTGCCCTATATATGATCATCAAGAAGGATATCAGAATATTATGATTGGATCCATTTTAATACAATACAAGGTAACATGAGTGTTTCATGATGTTTAAATCATTTGTGTTATGTAAATTTATTTGGTGCCAAGACTTGATCAACCTTGTTATCAAATATCTTTGCATACATAAAAGTGCTAAACATCATCTCTTTCTTCAACTTTGTTTTACCTACTGTAGTGATAATTATTTTGCAAAAGTTTAGTTGTTTTTGAACTTTAAAAATAATTTTTCTGACCCAGTGTTATTAATTTAAATACCCAGATTTCGTGCAAATTAAAAGTTTTCAAAAATCTGTAAAAATTATACCAAAGTTAATATTTTTCAAAATGCATCGTGGGAGTGCCTGGCACTGACCAAGGGGACCCACCATGTGGTCAAACCACATGGTGGCGCGGCTGCCCCCTTGGCCGCGCCGGCATGTGGTGTGGAGCCCACCTGGCTCCACAACACTTCTCCCACCTACCACTCACTTCCCCTGCATCACACAACACGATTTTTCTCTCCCAAACCCGAGTTCTTGCTGTTCTTCCTCGTGATTTCGATCTCCTTGCTCAGCCCATTTCAGCTGCTGAGATTTGGGGCATTTGATCTCCGGTATGTGACTCCTCCGTGTATCCGAATAGAATTTTGTTTAGTGAAGTATATCTTGAGTATTTTGCTGCTGTAGGTGACTTGTTAAGTGAGTATGCATGCTTGTTCTATGTTGATATAATTAGTTTTGATGCATGTTTAGTCCTCTAGTAAGTTCATATAGTAGTTTCCCTCATTTGTATGCTTCAAAAATCAATTTTTATGACATGTGTCAAAAATTTCAGAAAATGGAGGGGAGTGTGTACCAACTAAATCAATGCGAATTGGAGGTTCCTAATATCATGGGAATCCATCGTGAAGAAGGAGTGTTTCCATCTTGCTACCCATGCCCGGATTTCATGAGAAGTGTGGGAATCTTGAATGATTTTCGTACTCTTGTTTCTAATGCAGGATTGGATAATTTTATAGAGGAAGAACCGTATCAATATGCAAAGCTAACTGTATCTGTGGTGCAGGATTTTAGATTTGATTGGTCTTCATCTAACCCCATGGTCCATTATAAAATTTACAACAAAAGTGTCCACTTGCCTTTTGATGATTTCTGTGCAGCAATTAGGGTGCCGCAATGGGGATCGCGAGGGAAGATACATGGACAACCACAGCACTTGATGGACTTGTATGAAGCATTGTGTCAAGGAACAACCTACTCAGCTGACGATGGTAAAATTCGAAGTATTCAAAATCCATGCATTAGATATTTTACCTACTTTATTACGAGATGTGTGCTTGCTAGGAAGACGGCAAATAAGCTGTCCATTCCTGATTTAGCTTTCCTAGCAGCAGCCTTGCAACATGATAAGAGTTACAATTTGGGCGCCTTGATAGCTTTTCGCCTTGCTGCTAATCGCGAGAGAGGTGGATTTTGTGGAGGACTTATTGCTTCTCGTTTATTAGCTATGCATGGTGTAGTAGCTCTCCCCAATGATTTGTTGCTTCCTGTAGAAAGGTTAGATTTTGTTTCTATGGGAAAGCATGGTTTTGTTACTAGATGGTCTACTTTAAATGATTTATCTTATGAGGTGCCATTTGCCAAGAAGGTGAGATGGAGATTGGTTAGATCTGAGCGAATAGTTGCTTTGCCTGCACCACGTTTGTTTGATCTCAGTTTCAGGAATGTTTGGTCAATCACCGAGGCTGAAGTTGATGCATACTTGAGAGACCATGTCCCGCACACAGAGGATGGTGCAGGATGGGAAGGCGCGAACTCCGCTCAGTTTTCCGGGACTGGGGGCTATTCGCAACCCCATCCCGGGGATGCTGGACCTTCTGCCTCATCTTCCTCAGCGGAGCCGGATTGGGATCACGCCCAGTACGATCCGCCGGCTTGGGGTTCCTACCCGCGTTATTTTTAGCCTCCACTTAGGCCAAAAGCCTAAGCTTGGGGGGAGGTATATCGACAGCCCACTCATTTACATATCATATCTTGTCGATACTTTGTATATCCATGTTTCGTTTTAGTTTTCTTTCTTTTCTCTCATTTGTTCATGCTTTGTTTGCTTTCCACAAAACCAAAAACATCAAAAAGATTTTTGTTATTTCTCTTCCTGGTTTGTTTTAGTATCTAGTATTAATATGCTTAGCATTTATTTCAGTTCAAATATTCAAAAACACAAAAATATTTTGCTTTGTTGTGTGCTGTTTCGCGAAAGGACAGATTGCTGCGGTCCACCGTTTAATTCATAACTATTCACAGAAAAATCGGAATGACCTGAAATTTTGTGTGCATGTTCCTCAGATGTGTACGCAACTTTCATTAGTTTTGAGTTTTCTGATTTGGGCATGTTAAGGTCCACGAAAAAATCCATATTTGCTGGCTGTTCTGTTTTTAGTTCCTAAACTCGAAAACCCAAAAATATTGTTGTTTCTTTTTGGTTTTGTATAGTGTTTTCAGAGTTGGACAGCAACCCGTGACTCTATGGAGCTTGGTTTTCATTCTTACCATTCGAAGCAACACAAGTGAAAAAGCAATAAGGACGATCTACGACAACTCGAGTTGGGTGAGAGGCTGGTATGAACTCCATTTGTTTTCATTTTTGTACATATACTCATCCATGTGAGCATGCTTAGTCGGTTCATGTGAGGTATATGTCATTTAGTGGATGCTTAGTAGTTCTTGCTCTCTCATGACTGTTTTCAATTCATTAAAAGTGGTAGCATGTTATGTTGATGTTTGCATGCATTGTTTTATCCGTAAGAGGGTATGACATAGTGGAATCCTCCTCTGAATAATTTATTCGAATTGACTTGGCACATGCTTACGCATGCATATGACTGAAAAACAAAAGTCAAAGCCTCGATGAGTTATTTTACCTCAGAGTTCTAGTATCGCTTTTATACCGCAGTTAATGTCATTCTGTCGCAAGCATGATTATGACGGTTATTGCTCTCTTGTTTGTCGCTTCCCAGTCTATTGCTAGCCTCCACTTGTACTGAGCGGGAATGCTGCTCGTGCTTCCAAAACCCTGAAAACCAAGTTATTCCAAAGTGTCCACCATAAATACCTATGCATGGCAATTTCAAACCATTCAAGTAAATTTTCATGTGCTACCTTTAAAACCTTCAAAAATACTTCTCAATTTGTGTCAATGTTTTATAGCTCATGAGGAAGTATGTGGTGTTTTATCTTTCAACCTTGTCGTTTACATCTGACAGACTTTCACCAATGGACTAGTGGCATATACATCCGCTTATCCAATAACTTGCAAAAAGAGCTGGCAAATGGGGTGCCCAGTCCCAATTAATTACAACCTTCATCAATAATTCTCTTCACATGTTTTGCTCTGATTTATCAGTAAGCAACTTAATTTTGCAAATAGACACTCCTCCATGGTATGTGAAAGATGGAAGGCACCCGAGGATTCGGTTAGCCATGGCTTGTGAAAGCAAAAGGTTGGGAGGAGTGTCATCCATAATGAAACTAAAATACATGTGTAAACAAAAGAGAAGAGGGATGATCTACCTTGCTGGTAGAGATAACGTCCTTCATGGGAGCCGCTCTTGAAAGTCTGGTTGACAAGGGGGTTAGAGAACCCACTACCATTCGTTGATAACAACAAAAACACCTCTCAAAACAATTTTGCTTCTGTGTTAAAAATAATAAAAAGCTCTAGCACATGTTAATCACTGCTTCCCTCTGCGAAGGGTCAATCTTTTACTTTATTGTTGAGTCACCATCCTTTCTTTGAGCACTTTCTTGAGAGCATAGTTGTCATTCTTAGTGAAATGTGCTTGTCCCGGAAGGTAGTTATCTGTGATATAACTTTGATGCTTTTATCTTTGACATCTTTGATTCTAGTCTTCCCATGAATTTAAGAGGTGCCTGGGCATTTATGTTTTGCTGTACAAAATCAGGCAAGCGAGATACCATCTTGTCATATCCTATTATGAGTATTACGATCTTGTGAATTGTTATGTCTCATGTTTTATTGCTATCAGTATGTTGGTATCTTTTCATAGTTTACATGCCTATTAGGTGACATTGTTTGCATTTGCATCATTTTGCATTACTTAAGCATCTGTTCATATAGTGAGAATATATGCATCATATGGAGCAAATGTGTTCGTGAAAGTCTTTTTATCGCACTCAGTTGTTAACTGAATTGCTTGAGGACAAGCAATAAGCTAAGCTCGGGGGGAGTTGATACGTCCAAAATGTATCTACTTTCCCGAACACTTTTGCTATTGATTTACCTGTAACTTGTATGTTTTGGATACAACTAACACGGACTAACGCTGTTTTCAGCAGAATTACCCTGGTGTCTCGTTTTTGTGCAGAAAAGTCAACTTTATGGAAAAACACCAGAAAAGGTCGCAAAGCTATTATTTTGCCAGAAGATCCACGGAGCCAGAAGGGGAGAAGCAGCTGGGCCACGAGGGGCCCAGACCACATGGCGGCGCGGGTCAGAAGCCACCCGCGCCAGCACATGGTTTGGCCGCCTCGGACTCCAACTCGAGCCCCCCTTTCGCCTACTTAACCCCCTCTGACCTAAAACGCGAGGGGGTCGTCCACTTTTTCCAGAAACACCACCGTACGCCGGCGCCATCGCGAGACCTCTCTCGGGGACCAGAAACTCCGTTCTGGCACTCCGCCGGGACGGGGAATTGGAGGGGATCATCGCCATCATCACCACCGACGCTTCTCCATCGACCATCCATGTTTCCCCCATCCATGTGTGAGTAGTTCCCTGCTGTAGGCTGAGGGGGATGGTAGGGATTGGATGAGATTGTTCATGTAATAAGTTATCAGATTGTTAGGGCATGGTGCCTAGTGTCTGTTGTTAGTACTTCTTGATATTGTTGCAACTTGCTATGCGTAATGCTTGTCACTAGGGCCCGAGTGCCATGATTTCAGATCTGAACATGTTATTGTTTCATAATGATATGCACTGTTTATTGATCATATCTTGCAAGTTGTATACACATATTGTTGTCCGGAACCCGCGGTCCCAAAGTGACAATAATTGGGATAGCCGAGGGGAATGGCTGCGATGTGAGGATCACATGTGTTCACGGCGTGTTAATGCTTTGCTCCGGTACTCTATTAAAAGGAGTACCTTAATTACCAGTAGTTTCCCTTGAGGCCCGGCTGCCACCGGCTGGTAGGACAAAAGATGTTGTACAAGTTTCTCATTGCGAGCACGTATGACTATATACGGAACACATGCCTATGGTTATTTTTTACTAGGACACTTTATCATTATTATCTGCAATGCCCATGTCTAGACTATTATATGAACTATCTTATCCATGCAGCGCCCGTACATCCATCCCTACGCCTACAGTGTTTTAATCCTATTGTTTCCTGCAATCACTACTGCTGTCACTATTTCGCTGCTGCTGTTATTTCACTGCTACTACTGCTATAAAACTGTTGCTACTGATAATCTGTGTCGAGCAAGACTATCCACAGGTGCAGCTGAACTGACAACTCCGCTGTTAAGGCTCACAAGTATTCTTTGTCTCCCCTTGTGTCGAATCAATAAATTGGGTTTTACTTCCCTCGAAGACTGTGGCGATCCCTTATACTTGTGGGTCATCACACCTCGGAGTGTCAAGTTGGCTCTTAAAGCCTCCCACCACACTCTCATGGATCATCATATGACACCACCTCGTTTTTGGTGTGGTTCTATCACCCCGGGGTCCCCGCTTCAGGCGAAACCCCCCAGATTTGACCGGAAGTCAACCGTGACGTCTACCCCTTCCACAGGCGTCGAAAGGGGGTAGATCCAAGGGCTTTTCTACTTGGTTGTGTTAGAGTGGGCCATGTGAATATAATGAACCCAATTTGGGCACATTTTATCACATGATTCCATTCATTGAACCCGAAATGGGAGTTTCCACATAGAAGAGACATAACCTTCGAGTGAGATAAGTGTGGTGTGTGAAGCCGGTCACACCTCGGAGTGTCAAGTTGGCTCTTAAATCCTCCCACCACACTATCATGGATATCATATGACACCACCTAGGTTTTGGTGTGGTTATGTCACCCCGGGGCCCCCGCTTCGCCCGAAACCCCCAGATTTGACTGGAAGTCAACCGTGTCGTCTACCCCTTCCACGGGCGTCGAAAGGGGGTAGATCCAAGGGCTTTTATACTTGGTTGTGTTAGAGTGGGCCATGTGAATATAATTAACCCAATTTGGGCACATTGTATCACATGATTCCATTCGTTGAACCCGAAATGGGAGTTTCCACGTAGAACAGACATAACCTTCGAGTGGGATAAGTGTGGTGTGTGAAGCCGGTCACACCTCGGAGTGTCAAGTTGGATCTTAAAGCCTCCCACCACACTCTAATGGATATCATATGACACCACCTAGGTTTTGGTGTGGTTCTATCACCCCGGGGTCCCCGCTTCGGCCGAAACCCCCCAGATTTGACCGGTAGTCAACCGTGTCGTCTACCCCTTCCACGGGCGTCGAAAGGGGGTAGATCCAAGGGCTTTTCTACTTGGTTGTTTTATTTTAGGCCATGTGAATATAAAGAACCCAATTTGGGCACATGTTATCACACGATTCCATCCGTTGAACCCGAAATGGGAGTTTCCACATAGAACAGACATAACCTTCGAGGGGGATAAGTGTGGTGTGTGAAGCCGGTTGATACGTCTCCAACGTATCTATAATTTCTGCTGTTCCATGCTCATATTATACCATTTGCTACATGTTTTGTATACACTTCATATCACTTTTATGCATTTTCTGGGACTAACCTATTAACAAGATGCCACAGTGCCAGTTCCCTGTTTTCTGCTGTTTTTGGTTTCAGAAAAGTACTTCTGGAAATATTCTCGGAATTGGACGAAACAAAAGGCAAAGTCCCTATTTTTCCAACATCACCACGGAGTCCGAAGGGGAGACGAAGAAGGGCCACGAGGCGCCCAAACCATAGGGCGGCGCGGCCCACATGCCTGCCGCGCCGCCACGTGGTTTGGGGCCCACAGGGCTCCACCGACATCGCCCTTTCGCCTATTTAAACCCCCCGACGTGAAAACCCTAGGACACCGAGCCTTTCCTCCAGAATACATCCGCAGCCGCCGCCATCGTCAACCCTAACTCGGGGGGTTCAGAAGCTCTTCCCGGCACCCTGCCGGAGAGGGGGATCATCACCGGAGGCCTCTACATCGCCATGCCCGCCTCCGGAGTGATGTGTGAGTAGTTCATACTTGGACTATGGGTCCATAGCAGTAGCTAGATGGTTGTCTTCTCCTCTTGTGCCATCATGTTTAGATCTTGTGAGCTGCCTATCATGATCAAGATCATCTTATTGTAATGCTACTTGTTGTGTTTGCTGGGATCCGACTTATATTGATACTATGTTGAGCTGAATATTATAATATCATGTCTATGTCATTTGTGATCTTGCATGCTCTCCGTTACTTGTTGAAGCCTTGGCCAAGTGAATACTTGTGACTCCAAGAGGGAGTATTGATGCTAGATAGTTGGGTTCAACCTCTATTTAATCTGGGACAGTGACAGAAAGTTCTAAGGTTGTAGATGTGTTGTTGCCACTAGGGGTAAAACAGCAATGCTTTGTTCAAGGATGAATGCATTGTTTACATTATGCACATTACTTAATGCAATTGTCTGTTGCTTGCAACTTAATACTGGAAGGGGTACGGATGTTAACCTGAAGGTGGACTATTTAGGCATAGATGCATGCTGGATAGCGGTCTATGTACTTTGACGTAATGCCCAAATGAATCTCATAGTAGACACCTGATACGTCTCCAACGTATCTATAATTTCTGCTGTTCCATGCTCATATTATACCATTGTCTACATGTTTTGTATACACTTCATATCACTTTTATGCATTTTCTGGGACTAACCTATTAACAAGATGCCACAGTGCCAGTTCCCTGTTTTCTGCTGTTTTTGGTTTCAGAAAAGTACTTCTGGAAATATTCTCGGAATTGGACGAAACAAAAGGCAAAGTCCCTATTTTTCCAGCGCCAACAAGGAGTCCGAAGGGGACACGAAGATGGGCCCCGAGGAGCCCAAACCACACCCCGGCGCGGGTGGCCCCCAGGCCGCGCCGCCACGTGGTCTGGCCCCCTCGGGACTCCACCGACCTTGCCCTTTCGCCTATAAAAGCCCCCCGACGTGAAAACCCTAAAACAATAAGCCTTTCCTCCAGAATACATCCGCAGCCGCCGCCATCGTCAACCCTAATTCGGGGGACAGAATCTCTGTTCTGGCACGCCGCTGGGACGGGGAATTGCCCCCGGAGTCATCTCCATCGACTTCACCGCCATCTTCACCGCCGCTGCTGACTCCCATGATGAGGAGGGAGTAGTTCTCCCCCGAGGCTGAGGGCTCTACCGGTAGCTATGTGGTTTATCTCTCTCTCCCATGATGTGATCTTTTATGTGATCATGAGCTTTGTAATCTAGTTGAATATGTGATGCTACTCTTTATCTATTATGCACTCTAGAGGTTACTTTAATATGAACTCCGGAGTCTTCGCGGTGTAAAGTTGACAGTGTGTGCACCGTGTGTGATTCCTTTATGACATTGTTGGTGTTAGTTTACTCTGACTTTGAGGTGTGCTTTTGTAGCCCTACACAATGAATGGTGTTTGTTATCCAACAAGAGAGTGTTTAAGAGTAGCTTTTACTTATTCAGTTATGAGATCATTGTTGAGAGTGTCCACTAGTGAAAGTATGATCCCTAGGCCTTGTTTCTAAGCATTGAAACACCGTTTAAATCAAGTTCTGCTACATGTTTTCTTGCTGCCATTTTTATTCCAGATTGCAATTACTACTTGTAATCATCCATATCACTTGTATTTCACTATCTCTTCGCCGAACTAGTGCACCTATACATCTGACAAGTGTATTGGGTGTGTTGGGGACACAAGAGACTTCTTGTATCTTAATTGCAGGGTTGCTTGAGAGGGATATCTTTGACCTCTACCTCCCTGAGTTCGATACACCTTGGGTGATTCACTTAAGTGAAACTTGCTGCTGTCCTACAAACCTCTGCTCTTGGAGGCCCAACACTGTCTACAGGAATACGAGTGTGCGTAGACATCAAGCTATTTTCTGGCGCCGTTGCCGGGGAGGTAAGCGTTGGAAGGTATCTGCTTTAGATTCTGCAATTTTATCTTTTTGTCTCTTGTTTTTATTTTCACTAGTTAGGCTAAAATGGAAAACAACAAAAAAATTAGAAATCTTTATGAACTTTATATTGAATTAGGACATGATGCTTTTGAAGAGAAAATTAAAAAACCTATGGAGGCTTGTTTGCATAATAGTGATAGCAATGTTATTAGCATGAACTCTTTGAACACCATTATTGCTAATGCTATGGAAAAGTCTAAGCTTGGGGAAGCTAGTTTTTATGAAAATGATCTTTTTAGTTCCCCAGCTTTAGAGGAGAAAATTTGTTGTGATAATAGTTTGTCTCCCATATGTGATAATTCGAATGATGCCTGTGATGTTCTAAATCCACCTGCTGAAAGTATTCCTTTTAAAATACCTATGAAAATTGTTGAAAGGGTTATGAATGATCAGTATGCAGGGGATGGATCAGTCCATCCAAATGCTCACTTGTCGAAACTTACAGAACTTTGTGAGTTATTTGAGGTTGCAGGTTTATCAAGAGAAAGTGTCATGAAGAAACTATTTCCATTGTCACTTAAGGACAAAGCAAAGGAGTGGTATAGGCTGCTGGATGAACAACCTTCGAATTTGAAACAGCTTGAATCTCTCTTTAACTCTAAATTTTACCCTCTTCATGAAGTGCATCTGGATAGGAATTACATTTATAATTTTTGCCCTCGTGATGGAGAAAGCATTGCTCAAGCTTGGGAAAGGCTTAAAACATTAATACTCAAATGTCCTAACCATGAATTCTCTGAGGAAATAATTGTTACCAATTTTTATGCAAGGCTTTCAGGTCATTATAAGGATTATTTAGATGCATGTTCTCATGGTTCTTTCGCAAGTAAGAAGATTGAAGCTAGATGGGATCTTCTTGAAAGGATTGAAAGCAATACTGAAGATTGGGAGAATGACAAAGGTAAAGAATCAGGTATAAACTATGAGTATGATTGCATTAAGTCTTTCGTTGAAACTGTTGTTTTTCAAGAGCTTAGTGCTAAATATGGTCTTGATTCTCAAATTATTGTTGATTGTTGTAGAACCTTTGCTTCTCATATTAATGTTCCTGAAGAAAGTTGGGCCATGTATCATGAACCTTTCAAAGACACTTGCATGGAAAATGAAATTGTTGTTAATGATTGCAATAAACATGCTCAAACTTCTGAAAATACTATTTCTTATAAGCATGTTAATTTCTGTGGAATGCATAGACCTTGTGGAATTAATCAAATCGAAGATGAATATTGTATCACACATAGGAATGAAAAAACTAGAACTTGGAGCAATGCTCTAAGAGACATTGGTGAAAAGGTTTGTGACCTCCATCCTTTTATTTGTGAACTTTGCCATGAAGAGGGTCACTTTAATTTTCAATGTTCAGGTCATGATAATAGCCTTTCGAATCCAAATTTGTATTGTGATAACATGATCACTTCTAATCAACATGATGAACTTACATTATTTTTGGGGTGTGAAGAGTTATCCAGAAAAACTTCCTTGTTAGATATGAGTGATCTTGATATGAATAGTGTGTTGCATGGATGTTATCTCTATTGTGTTAATAATTGCCATGCTAACACCTACATACAAAATATTATAAAGGATGAGACTTTACCAAAGTATGACAGGACTAATGTGTGTTTTGTCCTCATTAATGAAAGAGAGGAATTCCCCCAAGTTTCTTCCGTTGTCCCTAATGCTAAACCAGGTTATGTGGAGAAGCTTCCTTTCAAGCCTCTCCCTCCTAAAGAGGAAAAGAAGAAGAAAAAGGGAACGAGGAAGAAGAAGAAGAGGAGTAAAAGGAGAGAGGAAACGGTATCTTCTCTCAAACTTGTTGCTCCTGTTACAATTGATACTTATAATTCTGAATTCGATGATTCTGAACTTGATGATGAACCTATGCCTATTATTTATATTAGTGATCATGATTGGGAAAAGCACACTTCTTTTGATATTGAAAATCTTTGGGGTACCAATTCTGAAAATGATGATGTTAATAATTGCCATACTATTAGTACTATCCATGTTTCTTCCAATGATGATATGAAAAGCTCTAAGCTTGGGGATGAGGTGTTTGAAAATCCTTTTGCTAGTGATGATGATATATTTGAGACCTCTCCTTCTAGTGAAAATGATGATGGTATGTTTACAAATAAACACACTTTGGAAGATAACTATTCTGTTGTTTATGATGATACTATGCCTCCAATCTTTGATAATTATCATAATAACAACATTTGTTATAGTTACAATCATCCTCATCATACTTGTCATAGCTATGGAGGGATTACCCAAAACCATCTCTCTAATATACAATTTGTCTATCATGTTCAAGTTCTTTATGATTATCCTACTCCCATTAGTATTAATGAAAAGAATTTTGTTTATGTGGAAAATATTGATACTCCTATGCATATGGATCATGGTAAGAATGTTTCATGTAATGGTCATATTGTGGATTTTATCAATGATGCTACTGAAAGTTCTTATGAGAGAGGGAGACATGATTTCATGTATCACAATAATATTAAGTTTCCTCTCTTTATTTTGAAAATTTTGAAGTTGTACTCGTTTTGTCTTCCTATGCTAGTAGCTTCATGCTTCAATAATTTGTTTACTTACAAGATTCCTTTGCATAGGAAGTGGATTAGACTTAAATGTGTTTGGTATTTGCTTCTTGATGCTCTCTTATATTCAACTCTTATACATATGAGAGCATCATCGAAAATTGTCATGCCTAGCTGAAAGGCGTTAAAGAAAAGCGCTTATGGGAGACAACCCATTGTTTTTATTTGCTGTTATTTTTGTTTTCTTTGAGTCAAGGTGTTTGTTACTTCTGTAGCAACTCCTTTGTATCTTTATTTTATCGCAATGTTGTGCCAAGTAAAGTTCTACATTGAAAGTTGATGCAAAATTTTGATTTCTGCGCAGAGACAGATTTTTAGCTGTCACGATTTTGAGCTCTTCTCTCTGCAGAAAATTCTAAAAATTCTGTAAACAATCACGCATATTCCTGAGATATGAACGCAACTTTCATTGTTCTGGGCCAGATCCATCTGAGCAAGTTAAGTGCCCCTAAAAAATTCGTCTTTCCAGACTGTTCTGTTTTTGACAGATTCTGCCTTTTGTTTTGCATTTGCTCTTTTACTATGTTTGTGTGAATTTCTTTGCTCCAAAAATCATCAGTGGCTGTAGCCAATGTCCAGAAGCTTTGGGATTGATTGTATCATTACAGAATATTAGAATTTTTATGCACTAACCCTCTAATAAGAACTGTCTCGAGTTTGGTGTGAAGGAAGTTTTCAAGGATCAAGCGAGAAGGGTGATATTATGTGATCAAGAAGAGTGAAAAGCCTAAGCTTGGGGATGCCCCCGTGGTTCATCTCCAATATATTCAGAGAGACCCAAGTGTCTAAGCTTGGGGATGCCCAAGGCATCCCCTTCTTCATCAACAACTTATCAGGTCATCTCTAGTGAAACTATATTTTTATTCCTTCACATCTTATGCACTTTACTTGGAGCGTCTGTTTGTTTTTGTTTTTGTTTTTGTTTTTGTTTGAATAAATATGGATCCTAGCAATCCTTGTGTGGGAGAGAGACACGCTCCGCTTTTTCATGTGAATACTCATGTTCTTCACTTATATTTGTTGAGTATTCTTAACTAGCTACTGCTGTGCTTTTAGCTCCTGTTTTTCATGCATCTCTTCGAGCTGTTAGCACTTGTTTTAAATGCTCTCTTGCTGGTATTAATGAAAAGAATTTTGTTTATGTGGAAAATATTGATACTCCTATGCATATGGATCATGGTAAGAATGTTTCATGTGATGGTTATATTGTGGATTTTATCAATGATGCTACTGAAAGTTCTTATGAGAGAGGGAGACATGATTTCATGTATCACAATAATATTAAGTTTTCTCTCTTTATGTTGAAAATTTTGAAGTTGCACTCTTTTTGTCTTCCTATGCTAGTAGCTTCATACTTCAATAATTTGTTTACTTACAAGATTCCTTTGCATAGGAAGTGGATTAGACTTAAATGTGTTTGATATTTGCTTTTTGATGCTCTCTTATATTCAACTCTTATACATATGAGAGCATCATCGAAAATTGTCATGCCTAGCTGAAAGGCGTTAAAGAAAAGCGCTTATGGGAGACAACCCATTGTTTTGATTTCCTGTTATTTTTGTTTTTGTTTTGAGTCAAGGTGCTTGTTACTTCTGTAGAAACTCCTTTGTATCTTTATTTTATCGCAATGTTGTGCCAAGTAAAGTTCTACATTGAAAGTTGAAGCAAAATTTCGATTTCTGCGCAGAGACAGATTTTTAGCTGTCACGATTTTGAGCTCGTCTCTCTGCAGAAAATTCTTAAAATTCTGTAAAACATCACGCATATTCCTGAGATATGTACGCAACTTTCATTGTTCTGGGCCAGATCCATCTGAGCAAGTTAAGTGCCTCGAAAAAATTCGTCTTTCCAGACTGTTCTGTTTTTGACAGATTCTGCCTTTTGTTTTGCGTTCGCTCTTTTACTATGTTTGTGTGGATTTCTTTGCTCCACAAAGCATCAGTGGCTGTAGCTAATGTCCAGAAGCTTTGGGATTGATTGTATCATTACAGAATATGAGAATTTTTAATTATGCACTAACCCTCTAATAAGAACTGTCTTGAGTTTGGTGTGAAGGAAGTTTTCAAGGATCAAGCGAGAAGGGTGATATTATGTGATCAAGAAGAGTGAAAAGCCTAAGCTTGGGGATGCCCCCGTGGTTCATCCCAACTATATTCAGAGATACTCAAGCGTCTAAGCTTGGGGATGCCCAAGGCATCCCCTTCTTCATCAACAACTTATCAAATCATCTCTAGTGAAACTATATTTTAATTCCTTCACATCTTATGCGCTTTACTTGGAGCGTCTGTGTGCTTTTATTTTTGTTTGAATAAATTCGGATCCTAGCAATCCTTGTGTGGGAGAGAGACACGCTCCGCTTTTTCATGTGAATACTCATGTTCTTCACTTATATTTGTTGAGTATTCTTAATTAGCTACTGCAGTGCTTTTAGCTCCTGTTTTTCATGCATCTCTTCGAGCTGTTAGCACTTGTTTTAAATGCTCTCTTGCTGCATTATATTATCATTTGGAGAGTTTTATGTTTAAATAAATTGATTGATGTTTTGTTTGAAAAAAAAGAAAATGCTACATGTGTAGATGGTATTGGAAAGACATATGCATTCTTGTAGATCATTGTCTTGTTTCGTTTTGACAATTTATAATTGTTTTGAGCTCTCAAGTAGATCATGTTTAAGCTCTTGCATCATGTAGTTTAAGCCTAGTAGTGGAGAACTACCGTAGAGCTTGTTGAGATTTGGGTTGCATATTTGTTTTCTCTAAGGTCTAGATATTTTCTGGTAAAATGTTTGAGCAATAAGGAAGACGGTGTAGAGTTTTATAATACTTGCAATATGTTTTTATTTAAGTCTTGCTGTACCGGTTTATACTTGTGTTTGCTTCAAACAACCTTGCTAGCCTAAACTCTGTACTGAGAGGGAATGCTTCTCGTGCATCCAAACCTTGAGCCAAAACCCATGTCATTTGTGTCCACCATACCTACCTACTATGTGGTATTTCCTGCCATTCCAAGTAAATACTTCATGTGCTACCTTTAAACTCTTCCAAACTTTATTACTCCTTATTTGTGTCAATGTTTTATAGCTCATGAGGAAGTATGTGGTGTTTTATCTTTCAATCTTGTCATTTACTTCTGACAGACTTTCACCAATGGACTAGTGGCATATACATCCGCTTATCCAATAACTTGCAAAAAGAGTTGGCAAATGGGGTGCCCAGTCCCGATTAATTACAACTTTCATTAATAATTCTCTTCACATGTTTTGCCCTGATTTATCAGCAAGCAACTTAATTTTGCAAATAGACACTCCTCCATGGTATGTGAATGTTGGAAGGCACCTGAGAATTCGGTTAGCCATGGCTTGTGAAAGCAAAAGGTTGGGAGGAGTGTCATCCATAATGAAACAAAAATACATGTGTAAACAAAAGAGAAGAGGGATGATCTACCTTGCTGGTAGAGATAACGTCCTTCATGGGAGCCGCTCTTGAAAGTCTGGTTGACAAGGGGGTTAGAGAACCTACTACCATTCGTTGACAACAACAAACATCTCTCAAATACTTACTTTATGCTCTCTATATGCTTTTGAAAACTTGAAAAGCTCTAGCACATGATTTAATCCCTGCTTCCCTCTGCGAAGGGCCTTTCTTTTACTTTATGTTGAGTCAGTTTACCTACTCGTTTCTATCTTAGAAGCAAACACTAGTGTCAACTTTGTGTGCATTGATTCTTACATGTTTACTTATTGCACTTGTTATATTGCTTTATGTTGACAACTATCCATGAGATATACATGTTACAAGTTGAAAGCAATTGCTGAAACTTAATCATCCTTTGTGTTGCTTCAATGCCTTTTACTTTGAATCTATTGCTTTATGAGTTACCTCTTATGCGAAACTTTTTGATGCTTGTCTTGAAAGTACTATTCATGAAAAGTTTTTGCTTATATGATTCATTGTTTACTCTTTATCTATTTGTTAGCAAACTATAGACCATTGTTTTGAGTCACTTCATTCATGACATGAGCCTAGCAATATTATGATCAAGATTGTGTGAAAGTATGTCTCCTCAGAAATTATTTGTTGTTATCGTTTTACCTACTCGGGGACGAGTAGAACTAAGCTTGGGGATGCTTGATACGTCTCCAACGTATCTACAATTTCTGCTGTTCCATGCTCATATTATACCATTTGCTACATGTTTTATATACACTTTATATCACTTTTATGCATTTTCTGGGACTAACCTATTAACAAGATGCCACAGTGCCAGTTCCCTGTTTTCTGCTGTTTTTGGTTCCAGAAAAGTACTTCTGCGAATATTCTCGGAATTGCACGAAACAAAAGGCAAAGTCCCTATTTTTCCAACACCATCACGGAGTCCGAAGGAGAGACGAAGAAGAGCCACGGGGTGGCCAAACCACCAGGCGGCGCGGCCCACCTGCCTGCCGCGCCGCCACGTGGTTTGGGGCCCACGAGGCTCCACCGACATCGCCCCTTTGCCTATATATTCCCCCCGACGTGAAAACCCTAAAACAACCAGCCTTTCCTCCAGAACACATTCGCAGCCGCCGCCATCGTCAACCCTAATTCGGGGGACAAAATCTCTGTTCCGGCACGCCGCTGGGACGGGGAATTGCCCCCGGAGTCATCTCCATCGATTCCACCGCCATCATCATCCCTGCTGCTGACTCCCATGATGAGGAGGGAGTAGTTCTCCCCCGAGGCTGAGGGCTCTACCGGTAGCTATGTGGTTTATCTCTCTCTCCCATGATGTGATCTTTTATGTGATCATGAGCTTTGTAATCTAGTTGGATATGTGATGCTACTCTTTATCTATTATGCACTCTAGAGGTTACTTTAATATGAACTCCGGAGTTATTCACGGTTGTAACGGTGACAGTGTGTGCACCGTGTGTGATTCCTTTATGACGTTGTGGTGTTAGTTTACTCTGACTTTGGGGTGTGCTTTTATAGCCCTACGCAATGAATGGTGTTTATCATCCAACATGAGAGTGTTTGAGAGTAGTATTTATTATTCAGTTGTGATATCATTGTTGAGAATGTCCACTAGTGAAAGTATGATCCCTAGGCCTTGTTTCTAAGCATTGAAACACCGTTTACATCAAGTTCTGTTACATGTTTGCTTGCTGCCATTTTTATTCCAGATTGCAATTACTACTTGTAATCATCCATATCACTTGTATTTCACTATCTCTTCGCCGAACTAGTGCACCTATACATCTGACAAGTGTATTGGGTGTGTTGGGGACACAAGAGACTTCTTGTATCTTAATTGCAGGGTTGCTTGAGAGGGATATCTTGAACCTCTACCTCCCTGAGTTCGATAAACCTTGGGTGATTCACTTAAGGAAAACTTGCTGCTGTTCTACAAACCTCTGCTCTTGGAGGCCCAACACTGTCTACGAGAATAGAAGCGTGCGTAGACATCAGGTAGCTCCAAGGGCTTTCTACTTGGTTGTGTTATTTTAGGCCATGTGAATATAATGAACCCAATTTGGGCACATGTTATCACATGATTCCATCCGTTGATCCCGAAATGGGAGTTTCCACATAGAACAGACATAACCTTCGAGGGGGATAAGTGTGGTGTGTGAAGCCGGTCACACCTCGGAGTGTCAAGTTGGCTCTTAAAGCCTCCCAACACACTCTCATGGATATCATATGACACCACATAGGTTTTGGTGTGGTTATGTCACCCCGGGGCCCCCGCTTCGCCCGAAACCCCCAGATTTGACCGGTAGTCAACCGTGTCGTCTACCCCTTCCACGGGCGTCGAAAGGGGGTAGATCCAAGGACTTTTCTACTTGGTTGTGTTAGAGTGGGCCATGTGAATTTAATGAACCCAATTTGGGCACATTTTATCACATGATTCCATTCGTTGAACCCGAAATGGGAGTTTCCACATAGAACAGACATAACCTTCGAGTGGGATAAGTGTGGTGTGTGAAGCCGGTCACACCTCGGAGTGTCAAGTTGGCTATTAAAGCCTCCCACCACACTCTCATGGATATCATATGACACCACCTAGGTTTTGGTGTGGTTCTATCACCCCGGGGTCCCCGCTTCGGCCGAAACCCCCCAGATTTGACCGGTAGTCAACCGTGTCGTCTACCCCTTCCACGGGCGTCGAAAGTGGGTAGCTCCAAGGGCTTTTCTACTTGGTTGTGTTATTTTTGGCCATGTGAATATAAAGAACCCAATTTGTGCACATGTTATCACACGATTCCATCCGTTGAACCCGAAATGGGAGTTTCCACATAGAACAGACATAACCTTCGAGGGGGATAAGTGTGTTGTGTGATGCCGGTCACACCTCGGAGTGTCAAGTTGGATCTTAAAGCCTCCCACCACACTGTAATGGATATCATATGACACCACCTAGGTTTTGGTGTGGTTCTGTCACCCCGGGGCCCCCGCTTCGGCCGAAACCCCCCAGATTTGACCGGAAGTCAACCGTGTCGTGTACCCCTTCCACGGGCGTCGAAAGGGGGTAGATCCAAGGACTTTTCTACTTGGTTGTGTTAGAGTGGGCCATGTGAATATAATGAACCCAATTTGGACACATTTTATCACATGATTCCATTCGTTGAACCCGAAATGGGAGTTTCCACATAGAACAGACATAACCTTCGAGTGGGATAAGTGTGGTGTGTGAAGCCGGTCACACCTTGATACGTCCAAAACGTAACTACTTTCCCGAACACTTTTGCTATTGTTTTACCTGTAACTTGTATGTTTTGGATACAACTAACGCGGACTAACGCTGTTTTCAGCAGAATTACCCTGGTGTCTCGTTTTTGTGCAGAAAAGTCAACTTTATGGAAAAACACCAGAAAAGGTCGCAAAGCTATTATTTTGCCAGAAGATCCACGGAGCCAGAAGGGGAGAAGCAGCTGGGCCACGAGGGGCCCAGACCACATGGCGGCGCGGGTCAGAAGCCACCCGCGCCAGCACATGGTTTGGCCGCCTCGGACTCCAACTCGAGCCCCCCTTTCGCCTACTTAACCCCCTCTGACCTAAAACGCGAGGGGGTCGTCCACTTTTTCCAGAAACACCACCGTACGCCGCCGCCATCGCGAGACCTCTCTCGGGGACCAGAAACTCCGTTCTGGCACTCCGCCGGGACGGGGAATTGGAGGGGATCATCGCCATCATCACCACCGACGCTTCTCCATCGACCATCCATGTTTCCCCCATCCATGTGTGAGTAGTTCCCTGCTGTAGGCTGAGGGGGATGGTAGGGATTGGATGAGATTGTTCATGTAATAAGTTATCAGATTGTTAGGGCATGGTGCCTAGTGTCTGTTGTTAGTACTTCTTGATATTGTTGCAACTTGCTATGCGTAATGCTTGTCACTAGGGCCCGAGTGCCATGATTTCAGATCTGAACATGTTATTGTTTCATAATGATGCACTGTTTATTGATCATATCTTGCAAGTTGTATACACATATTGTTGTCCGGAACCCGCGGTCCCAAAGTGACAATAATTGGGATAGCCGAGGGGAATGGCTGCGATGTGAGGATCACATGTGTTCACGGCGTGTTAATGCTTTGCTCCGGTACTATATTAAAAGGAGTACCTTAATTACCAGTAGTTTCCCTTGAGGCCCGGCTGCCACCGGCTGGTAGGACAAAAGATGTTGTACAAGTTTCTCATTGCGAGCACGTATGACTATATACGGAACACATGCCTATGGTTATTTTGTACTAGGACACTTTATCATTATTATCTGCAATGCCCATGTCTAGACTATTATATGAACTATCTTATCCATGCAGCGCCCGTACATCCATCCCTACGCCTACAGTGTTTTAATCCTATTGTTTACTGCAATCACTACTGCTGTCACTATTTCGCTGCTGCTGTTATTTCACTGCTACTACTGCTATAAAACTGTTGCTACTGATAATCTGTGTCGAGCAAGACTATCCACAGGTGCAGCTGAACTGACAACTCCGCTGTTAAGGCTCACAAGTATTCTTTGTCTCCCCTTGTGTCGAATCAATAAATTGGGTTTTACTTCCCTCGAAGACTGTTGCGATCCCCTATATTTGTGGGTCATCAAGACTATTTTCTGGCGCCGTTGCCGGGGAGCATAGCTCTACTTGGGAGTTCACTTGTGATATATATTGCTCGCTGAAATTTATTCATCATGGGTAAAGCTCGTGATGAAAAGGTCCGTGTATTGCCATCCACTACAAGAAAAGGTACAACTCTTAGTACCTCTGCTGCTCTTGATTCACCATCTGTGATGAGTCAACTTGTGACACCACCACAATCTTCACGTGTTGGTACTTCTGCTGAATCTGAAATTACCTCTGATAATATTGATGATGCTTCTACTGTGATTGATGAGAATATTTCATTAGGTTCCATTTTAGATGCTGCCATTGCTAGGTCTAAACAACTTGAAAATGCTGAAACACCTAATGAAAGCCCTATTACTCCTATTTATTCACCTGAGTTAAATGATTATGCTTGTGATGATCCTGATGAAGATTATGTGGAACTTAATGATGACTTTATTGATAAATGCAATGCTACTACTGGTGCAAGCAATATTAAAAATCTCCTTGAACAACATGCTGTTAAATATAAGATGTCACCTGATCCTAAGTTTGCCACTTCTCCTATAGACATTAAAGATAAGGATTTTGATTTTTCTCTTGATTTATCTTATATATCTATTGCTGAGAAAACTCCTTTTTGTGGCACTGAAAAAGAAAGTGCTGTAGAGCATATGAATGAGCTCTCTACTATGAGTGGCTTGTTTTCTGATGATATTAAGAAGCGTACCTATTTTGTCACTAAATTTTTTCCTTTCTCATTGAAAGATGATGCTAAAGCTTGGTATAATAACTTGTCTCCTGGTTCTATTACTAGTCCTACTGGTTTGCTTGATGTTTTCTTTCAGAAATATTTTCCTGCTAGTGCTCAACATGCTGCTTTGCAGAATATTTATACCTTTGACCAGGAAGATGAAGAGAAACTTCCAGAGGCATGGACAAGGTTTTGCTCTCTTATTAGAGCAAGGCCTGGACATGATTTGGAAAAGCATGATCTCCTTGATATATTTTACAGTGGACTAACTATTGAATCTAGAGCATATCTAGATAGTTTTGCTAGTTGTGTTTTCAGGAAAAGAACTCCTGAAGAAGCTGAAGAATTATTGGCTAAAATCAGCCAGAATTATGATGATTGGACTCTACCTGCACCAACCCCCGTACCTACACCTACACCATCAAGGAAGAGGGGAGGTATGATTGAATTGAATGATGAAACAATGAGGGAAGCCAAGAAGACTCTCATTGAGAAGGGTATTAAATCTGAAGATGTGAAGAACCTTCCACCTATTGAAGATTTGTGTAAGCCAATTCCTCATCCATCCATAATTGAGGTACACTCTCTCCACAGGTTCGATGAAGGGGATATTCCCTACTCTAAACCACCTGATCAATGCTTAGATGAATTTGATAATTATGTTATTAAGCAAGATAATTTTAATATGAGAGTAGAGAATCATTTGCATGAAAATTCTCAATCTATTAGTAAGTTGCATGATATTGTGGAAAGAACTTCTAATGATGTTAAGATGCTTATTAAACATTTCCATATGGTTCAAACTCAAATTAATCAACTCACTAAAGTGCAACAAGATATGTTAGCTGAGACTTCTAAAGAAAAATTAAAACCTATCTATGTTAGCACTAGAAGTGGAGCTCATACTCAGGATCCTTTATATCCTGAGGGACATCCTAAAAGAATTGAACAAGATTCTCAACTAGCTGAAAATCCAGTTTCTCCTTCTTAGAAAAAGAAGAAGAAGAAACATAAAAATGTTGTAGAATCCTCTGAAATTGTTAATGATCCTAATAGTATATCTATCTCTGATGCTGAAACTGAAAGTGGTAATGAACTTGATAATGATAAGGATAATAATGATACTCTTGATAAAGAAGTTAGTGAAAAGGAACCTGAAAAGCATGCTAAAAACACGAAGTACACTAAGGAAGACTTCATTGCTAAAAAGCATGGTAATGAAAGGGAACCTTGGGTTCAAAAGAAAATGCCTTTTCCAACTAGGAAACTAAAATCAAAGGAAGAAGAACATTATAATAAATTTTGTGATTGGATGAAACCATTGTTTTTGCAAATTCCTTTGACTGATGCTATTAAATTGCCTCCTTACTCAAAGTATATGAAAGATATTGTTTCTAATAAGAGGAAAATTCCTAATGAGGAAATTTCCACTATGCTTGCTAATTATTCTTTCAATGGCAAGGTTCCTAAGAAGCTGGGAGACCCAGGTATACCAACCATCCCTTGCTCCATCAAGAATAATTATGTTAAAACTGCTTTATGTGATTTGGGAGCAGGAGTTAGTGTTATGCCCTTTTCTCTTTATAAGAGACTTTATCTTGATAAATTGATACCTACTGACATATCTTTGCAAATGGCTGATAAATCTACTGCTGTTCCTGTTGGCATTTGTGAGGATGTTCCTGTTCAAGTGGCTAACAATTGTTTAATTTTGACTGATTTTGTTGTTCTTGAAATGCCTGAAGATGATAATATGTCTATTATTCTTGGAAGACCTTTTCTAAATACTGCAGGGGCTGTTACTGATTGCAATAAAGGAAAAGTAACTTTCAATATTAATGATAAAGAGCATACTGTTTATTTCCCAAAGAAAGTTGACAAGATTTATGGAGTTAACACCATCTCCAATTTTAAAACCATCAAATTTGGGAGTATTGATTGCCCTATATATGATCATCAAGAAGGATATCAGAATATTATGATTGGATCCATTTTAATACAATACAAGGTAACATGAGTGTTTCATGATGTTTAAATCATTTGTGTTATGTAAATTTATTTGGTGCCAAGACTTGATCAACCTTGTTATCAAATATCTTTGCATACATAAAAGTGCTAAACATCATCTCTTTCTTCAACTTTGTTTTACCTACTGTAGTGATAATTATTTTGCAAAAGTTTAGTTGTTTTTGAACTTTAAAAATAATTTTTCTGACCCAGTGTTATTAATTTAAATACCCAGATTTCGTGCAAATTAAAAGTTTTCAAAAATCTGTAAAAATTATACCAAAGTTAATATTTTTCAAAATGCATCGTGGGAGTGCCTGGCACTGACCAAGGGGACCCACCATGTGGTCAAACCACATGGTGGCGCGGCTGCCCCCTTGGCCGCGCCGGCATGTGGTGTGGAGCCCACCTGGCTCCACAACACTTCTCCCACCTACCACTCACTTCCCCTGCATCACACAACACGATTTTTCTCTCCCAAACCCGAGTTCTTGCTGTTCTTCCTCGTGATTTCGATCTCCTTGCTCAGCCCATTTCAGCTGCTGAGATTTGGGGCATTTGATCTCCGGTATGTGACTCCTCCGTGTATCCGAATAGAATTTTGTTTAGTGAAGTATATCTTGAGTATTTTGCTGCTGTAGGTGACTTGTTAAGTGAGTATGCATGCTTGTTCTATGTTGATATAATTAGTTTTGATGCATGTTTAGTCCTCTAGTAAGTTCATATAGTAGTTTCCCTCATTTGTATGCTTCAAAAATCAATTTTTATGACATGTGTCAAAAATTTCAGAAAATGGAGGGGAGTGTGTACCAACTAAATCAATGCGAATTGGAGGTTCCTAATATCATGGGAATCCATCGTGAAGAAGGAGTGTTTCCATCTTGCTACCCATGCCCGGATTTCATGAGAAGTGTGGGAATCTTGAATGATTTTCGTACTCTTGTTTCTAATGCAGGATTGGATAATTTTATAGAGGAAGAACCGTATCAATATGCAAAGCTAACTGTATCTGTGGTGCAGGATTTTAGATTTGATTGGTCTTCATCTAACCCCATGGTCCATTATAAAATTTACAACAAAAGTGTCCACTTGCCTTTTGATGATTTCTGTGCAGCAATTAGGGTGCCGCAATGGGGATCGCGAGGGAAGATACATGGACAACCACAGCACTTGATGGACTTGTATGAAGCATTGTGTCAAGGAACAACCTACTCAGCTGACGATGGTAAAATTCGAAGTATTCAAAATCCATGCATTAGATATTTTACCTACTTTATTACGAGATGTGTGCTTGCTAGGAAGACGGCAAATAAGCTGTCCATTCCTGATTTAGCTTTCCTAGCAGCAGCCTTGCAACATGATAAGAGTTACAATTTGGGCGCCTTGATAGCTTTTCGCCTTGCTGCTAATCGCGAGAGAGGTGGATTTTGTGGAGGACTTATTGCTTCTCGTTTATTAGCTATGCATGGTGTAGTAGCTCTCCCCAATGATTTGTTGCTTCCTGTAGAAAGGTTAGATTTTGTTTCTATGGGAAAGCATGGTTTTGTTACTAGATGGTCTACTTTAAATGATTTATCTTATGAGGTGCCATTTGCCAAGAAGGTGAGATGGAGATTGGTTAGATCTGAGCGAATAGTTGCTTTGCCTGCACCACGTTTGTTTGATCTCAGTTTCAGGAATGTTTGGTCAATCACCGAGGCTGAAGTTGATGCATACTTGAGAGACCATGTCCCGCACACAGAGGATGGTGCAGGATGGGAAGGCGCGAACTCCGCTCAGTTTTCCGGGACTGGGGGCTATTCGCAACCCCATCCCGGGGATGCTGGACCTTCTGCCTCATCTTCCTCAGCGGAGCCGGATTGGGATCACGCCCAGTACGATCCGCCGGCTTGGGGTTCCTACCCGCGTTATTTTTAGCCTCCACTTAGGCCAAAAGCCTAAGCTTGGGGGGAGGTATATCGACAGCCCACTCATTTACATATCATATCTTGTCGATACTTTGTATATCCATGTTTCGTTTTAGTTTTCTTTCTTTTCTCTCATTTGTTCATGCTTTGTTTGCTTTCCACAAAACCAAAAACATCAAAAAGATTTTTGTTATTTCTCTTCCTGGTTTGTTTTAGTATCTAGTATTAATATGCTTAGCATTTATTTCAGTTCAAATATTCAAAAACACAAAAATATTTTGCTTTGTTGTGTGCTGTTTCGCGAAAGGACAGATTGCTGCGGTCCACCGTTTAATTCATAACTATTCACAGAAAAATCGGAATGACCTGAAATTTTGTGTGCATGTTCCTCAGATGTGTACGCAACTTTCATTAGTTTTGAGTTTTCTGATTTGGGCATGTTAAGGTCCACGAAAAAATCCATATTTGCTGGCTGTTCTGTTTTTAGTTCCTAAACTCGAAAACCCAAAAATATTGTTGTTTCTTTTTGGTTTTGTATAGTGTTTTCAGAGTTGGACAGCAACCCGTGACTCTATGGAGCTTGGTTTTCATTCTTACCATTCGAAGCAACACAAGTGAAAAAGCAATAAGGACGATCTACGACAACTCGAGTTGGGTGAGAGGCTGGTATGAACTCCATTTGTTTTCATTTTTGTACATATACTCATCCATGTGAGCATGCTTAGTCGGTTCATGTGAGGTATATGTCATTTAGTGGATGCTTAGTAGTTCTTGCTCTCTCATGACTGTTTTCAATTCATTAAAAGTGGTAGCATGTTATGTTGATGTTTGCATGCATTGTTTTATCCGTAAGAGGGTATGACATAGTGGAATCCTCCTCTGAATAATTTATTCGAATTGACTTGGCACATGCTTACGCATGCATATGACTGAAAAACAAAAGTCAAAGCCTCGATGAGTTATTTTACCTCAGAGTTCTAGTATCGCTTTTATACCGCAGTTAATGTCATTCTGTCGCAAGCATGATTATGACGGTTATTGCTCTCTTGTTTGTCGCTTCCCAGTCTATTGCTAGCCTCCACTTGTACTGAGCGGGAATGCTGCTCGTGCTTCCAAAACCCTGAAAACCAAGTTATTCCAAAGTGTCCACCATAAATACCTATGCATGGCAATTTCAAACCATTCAAGTAAATTTTCATGTGCTACCTTTAAAACCTTCAAAAATACTTCTCAATTTGTGTCAATGTTTTATAGCTCATGAGGAAGTATGTGGTGTTTTATCTTTCAACCTTGTCGTTTACATCTGACAGACTTTCACCAATGGACTAGTGGCATATACATCCGCTTATCCAATAACTTGCAAAAAGAGCTGGCAAATGGGGTGCCCAGTCCCAATTAATTACAACCTTCATCAATAATTCTCTTCACATGTTTTGCTCTGATTTATCAGTAAGCAACTTAATTTTGCAAATAGACACTCCTCCATGGTATGTGAAAGATGGAAGGCACCCGAGGATTCGGTTAGCCATGGCTTGTGAAAGCAAAAGGTTGGGAGGAGTGTCATCCATAATGAAACTAAAATACATGTGTAAACAAAAGAGAAGAGGGATGATCTACCTTGCTGGTAGAGATAACGTCCTTCATGGGAGCCGCTCTTGAAAGTCTGGTTGACAAGGGGGTTAGAGAACCCACTACCATTCGTTGATAACAACAAAAACACCTCTCAAAACAATTTTGCTTCTGTGTTAAAAATAATAAAAAGCTCTAGCACATGTTAATCACTGCTTCCCTCTGCGAAGGGTCAATCTTTTACTTTATTGTTGAGTCACCATCCTTTCTTTGAGCACTTTCTTGAGAGCATAGTTGTCATTCTTAGTGAAATGTGCTTGTCCCGGAAGGTAGTTATCTGTGATATAACTTTGATGCTTTTATCTTTGACATCTTTGATTCTAGTCTTCCCATGAATTTAAGAGGTGCCTGGGCATTTATGTTTTGCTGTACAAAATCAGGCAAGCGAGATACCATCTTGTCATATCCTATTATGAGTATTACGATCTTGTGAATTGTTATGTCTCATGTTTTATTGCTATCAGTATGTTGGTATCTTTTCATAGTTTACATGCCTATTAGGTGACATTGTTTGCATTTGCATCATTTTGCATTACTTAAGCATCTGTTCATATAGTGAGAATATATGCATCATATGGAGCAAATGTGTTCGTGAAAGTCTTTTTATCGCACTCAGTTGTTAACTGAATTGCTTGAGGACAAGCAATAAGCTAAGCTTGGGGGGAGTTGATACGTCCAAAATGTATCTACTTTCCCGAACACTTTTGCTATTGATTTACCTGTAACTTGTATGTTTTGGATACAACTAACACGGACTAACGCTGTTTTCAGCAGAATTACCCTGGTGTCTCGTTTTTGTGCAGAAAAGTCAACTTTATGGAAAAACACCAGAAAAGGTCGCAAAGCTATTATTTTGCCAGAAGATCCACGGAGCCAGAAGGGGAGAAGCAGCTGGGCCACGAGGGGCCCAGACCACATGGCGGCGCGGGTCAGAAGCCACCCGCGCCAGCACATGGTTTGGCCGCCTCGGACTCCAACTCGAGCCCCCCTTTCGCCTACTTAACCCCCTCTGACCTAAAACGCGAGGGGGTCGTCCACTTTTTCCAGAAACACCACCGTACGCCGGCGCCATCGCGAGACCTCTCTCGGGGACCAGAAACTCCGTTCTGGCACTCCGCCGGGACGGGGAATTGGAGGGGATCATCGCCATCATCACCACCGACGCTTCTCCATCGACCATCCATGTTTCCCCCATCCATGTGTGAGTAGTTCCCTGCTGTAGGCTGAGGGGGATGGTAGGGATTGGATGAGATTGTTCATGTAATAAGTTATCAGATTGTTAGGGCATGGTGCCTAGTGTCTGTTGTTAGTACTTCTTGATATTGTTGCAACTTGCTATGCGTAATGCTTGTCACTAGGGCCCGAGTGCCATGATTTCAGATCTGAACATGTTATTGTTTCATAATGATATGCACTGTTTATTGATCATATCTTGCAAGTTGTATACACATATTGTTGTCCGGAACCCGCGGTCCCAAAGTGACAATAATTGGGATAGCCGAGGGGAATGGCTGCGATGTGAGGATCACATGTGTTCACGGCGTGTTAATGCTTTGCTCCGGTACTCTATTAAAAGGAGTACCTTAATTACCAGTAGTTTCCCTTGAGGCCCGGCTGGTAGGACAAAAGATGTTGTACAAGTTTCTCATTGCGAGCACGTATGACTATATACGGAACACATGCCTATGGTTATTTTTTACTAGGACACTTTATCATTATTATCTGCAATGCCCATGTCTAGACTATTATATGAACTATCTTATCCATGCAGCGCCCGTACATCCATCCCTACGCCTACAGTGTTTTAATCCTATTGTTTACTGCAATCACTACTGCTGTCACTATTTCGCTGCTGCTGTTATTTCACTGCTACTACTGCTATAAAACTGTTGCTACTGATAATCTGTGTCGAGCAAGACTATCCACAGGTGCAGCTGAACTGACAACTCCGCTGTTAAGGCTCACAAGTATTCTTTGTCTCCCCTTGTGTCGAATCAATAAATTGGGTTTTACTTCCCTCGAAGACTGTGGCGATCCCTTATACTTGTGGGTCATCACACCTCGGAGTGTCAAGTTGGCTCTTAAAGCCTCCCACCACACTCTCATGGATCATCATATGACACCACCTCGTTTTTGGTGTGGTTCTATCACCCCGGGGTCCCCGCTTCAGGCGAAACCCCCCAGATTTGACCGGAAGTCAACCGTGACGTCTACCCCTTCCACAGGCGTCGAAAGGGGGTAGATCCAAGGGCTTTTCTACTTGGTTGTGTTAGAGTGGGCCATGTGAATATAATGAACCCAATTTGGGCACATTTTATCACATGATTCCATTCATTGAACCCGAAATGGGAGTTTCCACATAGAAGAGACATAACCTTCGAGTGAGATAAGTGTGGTGTGTGAAGCCGGTCACACCTCGGAGTGTCAAGTTGGCTCTTAAATCCTCCCACCACACTATCATGGATATCATATGACACCACCTAGGTTTTGGTGTGGTTATGTCACCCCGGGGCCCCCGCTTCGCCCGAAACCCCCAGATTTGACTGGAAGTCAACCGTGTCGTCTACCCCTTCCACGGGCGTCGAAAGGGGGTAGATCCAAGGGCTTTTATACTTGGTTGTGTTAGAGTGGGCCATGTGAATATAATTAACCCAATTTGGGCACATTGTATCACATGATTCCATTCGTTGAACCCGAAATGGGAGTTTCCACGTAGAACAGACATAACCTTCGAGTGGGATAAGTGTGGTGTGTGAAGCCGGTCACACCTCGGAGTGTCAAGTTGGATCTTAAAGCCTCCCACCACACTCTAATGGATATCATATGACACCACCTAGGTTTTGGTGTGGTTCTATCACCCCGGGGTCCCCGCTTCGGCCGAAACCCCCCAGATTTGACCGGTAGTCAACCGTGTCGTCTACCCCTTCCACGGGCGTCGAAAGGGGGTAGATCCAAGGGCTTTTCTACTTGGTTGTTTTATTTTAGGCCATGTGAATATAAAGAACCCAATTTGGGCACATGTTATCACACGATTCCATCCGTTGAACCCGAAATGGGAGTTTCCACATAGAACAGACATAACCTTCGAGGGGGATAAGTGTGGTGTGTGAAGCCGGTTGATACGTCTCCAACGTATCTATAATTTCTGCTGTTCCATGCTCATATTATACCATTTGCTACATGTTTTGTATACACTTCATATCACTTTTATGCATTTTCTGGGACTAACCTATTAACAAGATGCCACAGTGCCAGTTCCCTGTTTTCTGCTGTTTTTGGTTTCAGAAAAGTACTTCTGGAAATATTCTCGGAATTGGACGAAACAAAAGGCAAAGTCCCTATTTTTCCAACATCACCACGGAGTCCGAAGGGGAGACGAAGAAGGGCCACGAGGCGCCCAAACCATAGGGCGGCGTGGCCCACATGCCTGCCGCGCCGCCACGTGGTTTGGGGCCCACAGGGCTCCACCGACATCGCCCTTTCGCCTATTTAAACCCCCCGACGTGAAAACCCTAGGACACCGAGCCTTTCCTCCAGAATACATCCGCAGCCGCCATCGTCAACCCTAACTCGGGGGGTTCAGAAGCTCTTCCCGGCACCCTGCCGGAGAGGGGGATCATCACCGGAGGCCTCTACATCGCCATGCCCGCCTCCGGAGTGATGTGTGAGTAGTTCATACTTGGACTATGGGTCCATAGCAGTAGCTAGATGGTTGTCTTCTCCTCTTGTGCCATCATGTTTAGATCTTGTGAGCTGCCTATCATGATCAAGATCATCTTATTGTAATGCTACTTGTTGTGTTTGCTGGGATCCGACTTATATTGATACTATGTTGAGCTGAATATTATAATATCATGTCTATGTCATTTGTGATCTTGCATGCTCTCCGTTACTTGTTGAAGCCTTGGCCAAGTGAATACTTGTGACTCCAAGAGGGAGTATTGATGCTAGATAGTTGGGTTCAACCTCTATTTAATCTGGGACAGTGACAGAAAGTTCTAAGGTTGTAGATGTGTTGTTGCCACTAGGGGTAAAACAGCAATGCTTTGTTCAAGGATGAATGCATTGTTTACATTATGCACATTACTTAATGCAATTGTCTGTTGCTTGCAACTTAATACTGGAAGGGGTACGGATGTTAACCTGAAGGTGGACTATTTAGGCATAGATGCATGCTGGATAGCGGTCTATGTACTTTGACGTAATGCCCAAATGAATCTCATAGTAGACACCTGATACGTCTCCAACGTATCTATAATTTCTGCTGTTCCATGCTCATATTATACCATTGTCTACATGTTTTGTATACACTTCATATCACTTTTATGCATTTTCTGGGACTAACCTATTAACAAGATGCCACAGTGCCAGTTCCCTGTTTTCTGCTGTTTTTGGTTTCAGAAAAGTACTTCTGGAAATATTCTCGGAATTGGACGAAACAAAAGGCAAAGTCCCTATTTTTCCAGCGCCAACAAGGAGTCCGAAGGGGACACGAAGATGGGCCCCGAGGAGCCCAAACCACACCCCGGCGCGGGTGGCCCCCAGGCCGCGCCGCCACGTGGTCTGGCCCCCTCGGGACTCCACCGACCTTGCCCTTTCGCCTATAAAAGCCCCCCGACGTGAAAACCCTAAAACAATAAGCCTTTCCTCCAGAATACATCCGCAGCCGCCGCCATCGTCAACCCTAATTCGGGGGACAGAATCTCTGTTCTGGCACGCCGCTGGGACGGGGAATTGCCCCCGGAGTCATCTCCATCGACTTCACCGCCATCTTCACCGCCGCTGCTGACTCCCATGATGAGGAGGGAGTAGTTCTCCCCCGAGGCTGAGGGCTCTACCGGTAGCTATGTGGTTTATCTCTCTCTCCCATGATGTGATCTTTTATGTGATCATGAGCTTTGTAATCTAGTTGAATATGTGATGCTACTCTTTATCTATTATGCACTCTAGAGGTTACTTTAATATGAACTCCGGAGTCTTCGCGGTGTAAAGTTGACAGTGTGTGCACCGTGTGTGATTCCTTTATGACATTGTTGGTGTTAGTTTACTCTGACTTTGAGGTGTGCTTTTGTAGCCCTACACAATGAATGGTGTTTGTTATCCAACAAGAGAGTGTTTAAGAGTAGCTTTTACTTATTCAGTTATGAGATCATTGTTGAGAGTGTCCACTAGTGAAAGTATGATCCCTAGGCCTTGTTTCTAAGCATTGAAACACCGTTTAAATCAAGTTCTGCTACATGTTTTCTTGCTGCCATTTTTATTCCAGATTGCAATTACTACTTGTAATCATCCATATCACTTGTATTTCACTATCTCTTCGCCGAACTAGTGCACCTATACATCTGACAATTGTATTGGGTGTGTTGGGGACACAAGAGACTTCTTGTATCTTAATTGCAGGGTTGCTTGAGAGGGATATCTTTGACCTCTACCTCCCTGAGTTCGATAAACCTTGGGTGATTCACTTAAGGGAAACTTGCTGCTGTCCTACAAACCTCTGCTCTTGGAGGCCCAACACTGTCTACAGGAATACGAGTGTGCGTAGACATCAAGCTATTTTCTGGCGCCGTTGCCGGGGAGGTAAGCGTTGGAAGGTATCTGCTTTAGATTCTGCAATTTTATCTTTTTGTCTCTTGTTTTTATTTTCACTAGTTAGGCTAAAATGGAAAACAACATAAAAATTAGAAATCTTTATGAACTTTATATTGAATTAGGACATGATGCTTTTGAAGAGAAAATTAAAAAACCTATGGAGGCTTGTTTGCATAATAGTGATAGCAATGTTATTAGCATGAACTCTTTGAACACCATTATTGCTAATGCTATGGAAAAGTCTAAGCTTGGGGAAGCTAGTTTTTATGAAAATGATCTTTTTAGTTCCCCAGCTTTAGAGGAGAAAATTTGTTGTGATAATAGTTTGTCTCCCATATGTGATAATTCGAATGATGCCTGTGATGTTCTAAATCCACCTGCTGAAAGTATTCCTTTTAAAATACCTATGAAAATTGTTGAAAGGGTTATGAATGATCAGTATGCAGGGGATGGATCAGTCCATCCAAATGCTCACTTGTCGAAACTTACAGAACTTTGTGAGTTATTTGAGGTTGCAGGTTTATCAAGAGAAAGTGTCATGAAGAAACTATTTCCATTGTCACTTAAGGACAAAGCAAAGGAGTGGTATAGGCTGCTGGATGAACAACCTTCGAATTTGAAACAGCTTGAATCTCTCTTTAACTCTAAATTTTACCCTCTTCATGAAGTGCATCTGGATAGGAATTACATTTATAATTTTTGCCCTCGTGATGGAGAAAGCATTGCTCAAGCTTGGGAAAGGCTTAAAACATTAATACTCAAATGTCCTAACCATGAATTCTCTGAGGAAATAATTGTTACCAATTTTTATGCAAGGCTTTCAGGTCATTATAAGGATTATTTAGATGCATGTTCTCATGGTTCTTTCGCAAGTAAGAAGATTGAAGCTAGATGGGATCTTCTTGAAAGGATTGAAAGCAATACTGAAGATTGGGAGAATGACAAAGGTAAAGAATCAGGTATAAACTATGAGTATGATTGCATTAAGTCTTTCGTTGAAACTGTTGTTTTTCAAGAGCTTAGTGCTAAATATGGTCTTGATTCTCAAATTATTGTTGATTGTTGTAGAACCTTTGCTTCTCATATTAATGTTCCTGAAGAAAGTTGGGCCATGTATCATGAACCTTTCAAAGACACTTGCATGGAAAATGAAATTGTTGTTAATGATTGCAATAAACATGCTCAAACTTCTGAAAATACTATTTCTTATAAGCATGTTAATTTCTGTGGAATGCATAGACCTTGTGGAATTAATCAAATCGAAGATGAATATTGTATCACACATAGGAATGAAAAAACTAGAACTTGGAGCAATGCTCTAAGAGACATTGGTGAAAAGGTTTGTGACCTCCATCCTTTTATTTGTGAACTTTGCCATGAAGAGGGTCACTTTAATTTTCAATGTTCAGGTCATGATAATAGCCTTTCGAATCCAAATTTGTATTGTGATAACATGATCACTTCTAATCAACATGATGAACTTACATTATTTTTGGGGTGTGAAGAGTTATCCAGAAAAACTTCCTTGTTAGATATGAGTGATCTTGATATGAATAGTGTGTTGCATGGATGTTATCTCTATTGTGTTAATAATTGCCATGCTAACACCTACATACAAAATATTATAAAGGATGAGACTTTACCAAAGTATGACAGGACTAATGTGTGTTTTGTCCTCATTAATGAAAGAGAGGAATTCCCCCAAGTTTCTTCCGTTGTCCCTAATGCTAAACCAGGTTATGTGGAGAAGCTTCCTTTCAAGCCTCTCCCTCCTAAAGAGGAAAAGAAGAAGAAAAAGGGAACGAGGAAGAAGAAGAAGAGGAGTAAAAGGAGAGAGGAAACGGTATCTTCTCTCAAACTTGTTGCTCCTGTTACAATTGATACTTATAATTCTGAATTCGATGATTCTGAACTTTATGATGAACCTATGCCTATTATTTATATTAGTGATCATGATTGGGAAAAGCACACTTCTTTTGATATTGAAAATCTTTGGGGTACCAATTCTGAAAATGATGATGTTAATAATTGCCATACTATTAGTACTATCCATGTTTCTTCCAATGATGATATGAAAAGCTCTAAGCTTGGGGATGAGGTGTTTGAAAATCCTTTTGCTAGTGATGATGATATATTTGAGACCTCTCCTTCTAGTGAAAATGATGATGGTATGTTTACAAATAAACACACTTTGGAAGATAACTATTCTGTTGTTTATGATGATACTATGCCTCCAATCTTTGATAATTATCATAATAACAACATTTGTTATAGTTACAATCATCCTCATCATACTTGTCATAGCTATGGAGGGATTACCCAAAACCATCTCTCTAATATACAATTTGTCTATCATGTTCAAGTTCTTTATGATTATCCTACTCCCATTAGTATTAATGAAAAGAATTTTGTTTATGTGGAAAATATTGATACTCCTATGCATATGGATCATGGTAAGAATGTTTCATGTAATGGTCATATTGTGGATTTTATCAATGATGCTACTGAAAGTTCTTATGAGAGAGGGAGACATGATTTCATGTATCACAATAATATTAAGTTTCCTCTCTTTATTTTGAAATTTTGGAAGTTGTACTCGTTTTATCTTCCTATGCTAGTAGCTTCATGCTTCAATAATTTGTTTACTTACAAGATTCCTTTGCATAGGAAGTGGATTAGACTTAAATGTGTTTGGTATTTGCTTCTTGATGCTCTCTTATATTCAACTCTTATACATATGAGAGCATCATCGAAAATTGTCATGCCTAGCTGAAAGGCGTTAAAGAAAAGCGCTTATGGGAGACAACCCATTGTTTTTATTTGCTGTTATTTTTGTTTTCTTTGAGTCAAGGTGTTTGTTACCTCTGTAGCAACTCCTTTGTATATTTATTTTATCGCAATGTTGTGCCAAGTAAAGTTCTACATTGAAAGTTGATGCAAAATTTTGATTTCTGCGCAGAGACAGATTTTTAGCTGTCACGATTTTGAGCTCTTCTCTCTGCAGAAAATTCTAAAAATTCTGTAAAACATCACGCATATTCCTGAGATATGTACGCAACTTTCATTGTTCTGGGCCAGATCCATCTGAGCAAGTTAAGTGCCCTAAAAAAATTCGTCTTTCCAGACTGTTCTGTTTTTGACAGATTCTGCCTTTTGTTTTGCATTTGCTCTTTTACTATGTTTGCGTGGATTTCTTTGCTCCACAAAGCATCAGTGGCTGTAGCTAATGTCCAGAAGCTTTGGGATTGATTGTATCATTACAGAATATGAGAATTTTTAATTATGCACTAACCCTCTAATAAGAACTGTCTTGAGTTTGGTGTGAAGGAAGTTTTCAAGGATCAAGCGAGAAGGGTGATATTATGTGATCAAGAAGAGTGAAAAGCCTAAGCTTGGGGATGCCCCCGTGGTTCATCCCCAATATATTCAGAGAGACCCAAGTGTCTAAGCTTGGGGATGCCCAAGGCATCCCCTTCTTCATCAACAACTTATCAGGTCATCTCTAGTGAAACTATATTTTTATTCCTTCACATCTTATGCACTTTACTTGGAGCGTCTGTTTGTTTTTGTTTTTGTTTTTGTTTGAATAAATATGGATCCTAGCAATCCTTGTGTGGGAGAGAGACACGCTCCGCTTTTTCATGTGAATACTCATGTTCTTCACTTATATTTGTTGAGTATTCTTAACTAGCTACTGCAGTGCTTTTAGCTCCTGTTTTTCATGCATCTCTTCGAGCTGTTAGCACTTGTTTTAAATGCTCTCTTGCTGCATTATATTATCATTTGGAGAGTTTTATGTTTAAATAAATTAATTGATGTTTGGAAAAAAGAAAATGCTACATGTGTAGATGGTATTGGAAAGAGATATGCATTCTTGTAGATCATTGTCTTGTTTCGTTTTGGCAAGTTACAATTGTTTTGAGCTCTCAAGTAGATCATGTTTAAGCTTTTTCATCATGTAGTTTAAGCCTAGTTGTGGAGAACTACCGTAGAGCTTGTTGAGATTAGGGCTGCATAATTGTTTTCTCTAAGGTCTAGATATTTTCTGGTAAAATGTTTGAGCAACAAGGAAGACAGTGTAGAGTTTTATAATACTTACAATATGTTTTATTTAAGTCTTGCTGCCCGTTTTATATTTGTGTTTGCTTCAAACAACCTTGCTAGCCTAAACTCTGTACTGAGAGGGAATGCTTCTCGTGCATCCAAAACCTTGAGCCAAAACCCATGCCATTTGTGTCCACCATACCTACCTACTATGTGGTATTTTGCGCCATTCCAAGTAAATACTTCATGTGCTACCTTTAAACCTTCAAAATACTCCTTATTTGTGTCAATGTTTTATAGCTCATGAGGAAGTATGTGGTGTTTTATCTTTCAAACTTGTGATTTGCTTCTGACAGACTTTCACCAATGGACTAGTGGCATATACATCCGCTTATCCAATAACTTGCAAAAAGAGCTGGCAAATGGGGTGCCCAGTCCCAATTAATTACAACTTTCATTAATAATTCTCTTCACATGTTTTGCCCTGATTTATCAGTAAGCAACTAAATTATGCAAATAGACACTCCTCCATGGTATGTGAAAGTTGGAAGGCACCCGAGAATTCGGTTAGCCATGGCTTGTGAAAAGAAAAGGTTGGGAGGAGTGTCATCCAAAAACAAACTAAAATACATGTGTAAACAAAAGAGAAGAGGGATGATCTGCCTTGCTGGTAGAAATAACGTCCTTCATGGGAGCCGCTCTTGAAAGTCTGGTTGACAGGGGAGTTAGAGAACCCACTACCATTCGTTGATAACAACAGAAACACCTCTCAAAATGCTTACTTTATACTCTCTATGTTTTTAAAAAAACTTGAAAAGCTCTAGCACATGATTTAATCCCTGCTTCCCTCTGCGAAGGGCCTTTCTTTTACTTTATGTTGAGTCAGTTTACCTACTCCTCTCTATCTTAGAAGCAAACACTTGTGTCAACTTTGTGTGCATTGATTCTTACATGTTTACTTATTGCACTTGTTATATTGCTTTATGTTGACAACTATCCATGAGATATACATGTTACAAGTTGAAAGCAATTGCTGAAACTTAATCATCCTTTGTGTTGCTTCAATGCCTTTTACTTTGAATCTATTGCTTCATGAGTTACCTCTTATGCAAAACTTTTTGATGCTTGTCTTGACAGTACTATTCATGAAAAGTTTTTGCTTATATGATTCATTGTTTACTCTTTATCTATTTGTTAGCAAACTATAGACCATTGTTTTGAGTCACTTCATTCATGACATGAACCTAGCAATATTATGATCAAGATTGTGTGAAAGCATGTCTCCTCAGAAATTATTTGTTGTTATCGTTTTACCTACTCGAGGACGAGTAGAACTAAGCTTGGGGATGCTTGATACGTGTCCAACGTATCTATAATTTCTGCTGTTCCATGCTCATATTATACCATTTGCTACATGTTTTGTATACACTTCATATCACTTTTATGCATTTTCTGGGTCGACTAACCTATTAACAAGATGCCACAGTGCCAGTTCCCTGTTTTCTGCTGTTTTTGGTTTCAGAAAAGTACTTCTGGAAATATTCTCGGAATTGGACGAAACAAAAGGCAAAGTCCCTATTTTTCCAGCGCCAACAAGGAGTCCGAAGGGGACACGAAGATGGGCCCCGAGGAGCCCAAACCACACCCCGGCGCGGGTGGCCCCCAGGCCGCGCCGCCACGTGGTCTGGCCCCCTCGGGACTCCACCGACCTTGCCCTTTCGCCTATAAAAGCCCCCCGACGTGAAAACCCTAAAACAATAAGCCTTTCCTCCAGAATACATCCGCAGCCGCCGCCATCGTCAACCCTAATTCGGGGGACATAATCTCTGTTCCGGCACGCCGCTGGGACGGGGAATTGCCCCCGGAGTCATCTCCATCGACTTCACCGCCATCTTCACCGCCGCTGCTGACTCCCATGATGAGGAGGGAGTAGTTCTCCCCCGAGGCTGAGGGCTCTACCGGTAGCTATGTGGTTCATCTCTCTCTCCCATGGTGTGATCTTTATGTGATCATGAGCTTTGTAATCTAGTTGAATATGTGATGCTGCTCTTTATCTATTATGCACTCTAGAGGTTACTTAAATATGGCCCCGATGGCTCCTCTCTCCCCCACCACCGCTCCCACCCCAACCAGCACCTCCTCACCGGCGTTCTGTTGCCATGGCGTCAAGTTCTAGTCAAGATGGAGGCTCTCCTGCATTGGGACTTTGCCCCCGGCCTGGCGGTCGAGGCTCAGGTGCGTCGCAGATTTGGCTCCTCGGTTCACTTCTCTCCTTCCTCTGGATCTTCGGAATTCTTCCTCGTCGTCTCGTTCTCGTCTGCTTCCTTCTCCCTCACGGAGGAGACAGTTGGACTGGCTCTGCAATCTTGCATTGGTGGAGACAGATTGGGTTTTCATGTGTTCCAGCTTTCGGATCATAGGTTTCGCTTCTCAGTGGCATCTAACCGTGTTGGACATTTCATTTATAGTCTGAGAGATCGTATTTGGCCGGACTTTATTTGCCATTTCTCTTTATTTCATGGGGTTCATCCGTCCATCTCTGGTTTTCGCCATGGTGCTAATTCTTGGCGTGCCACCTCGGAGAATTTGGTGATCTCTCAACGTGCTCCTACTGCTTTTAAACCGAACCTGGAATTCCTTAGACACAGTGCAGCCATTGACACCACCTCCCATGAGGAATTGCTTAAGTTTAATCTCCCCCATATTGCCAAGGATGTTCATGGTGTGCCAATGCCAGACTTGATTCAGTTCGGAGCATTTGCGCCGATTTCCCTGCCTCCCAAAGCTCAGTCTGCTCCGAAATTGATTTTTGGCAGTTTCACCAGTTTGGTATCTCCCGCCTCATCAGGAGCGGTTGTTTCGGGCAGTTTCTGTTTCTGTAGCTCGCGCTATCTAAGGGATCTTTGTGCCTCTCTGTCCCCAGATCAGCTCGAACATTTAGAGGATTTAAGGCAATCCAATTACTCTGATCGTGATATCAGGGATGCACTTAATTTGCCCATTATCCCACCTAAAGATTTGGTGTTTGAATATCTGGGCCGCTGTTCGCGTTGTAGCTCCATCCGTCACCTGCTTATTGACTGCCCTGGGCCCTGTAAACATTGTCTTTTTCTGGGCTTTACCTGTGTTGACTGTGATGTGTCTCAACCCAGTCCGATCCCTTTGGCGTCCGCCACTACTGAAACGCCTGCTGTTGTCCCTGAGATCTCTGTTGATATTGAGCCTCAGCCTCCGCTTTCTCATCCTGGCCCTTTAGGACCTTTTACGGATTCCTCTCTTACGGGACCTCTCAGATGTTGTTTCCGTTGCCTAGAGCTGGGTCACATCAGAGCGAACTGCACTAAGGATATTCGCTGCACTGAATGTTTCGGTTGGAGACATAAGGCCCGTTATTGCCCCATTAAGCTATCCTGCAAATTTTGTCATGAGTTAGGCCACCAGGTCGATTGCTGCCCAAAAATCAGATGCCGTTTATGTCAAGATTCTGGACATCAATCTAATAATTGTCTTACTCGGAAAAGGTGGGTCAAGAAAGGCACTGCCAAGTCCGACAACACATCTGCTGATGCTCATGATGCGTGCAATGATCACATCGAAGAAGTTGAACACACTGCGGAAGGTTTGCTCACTGGCAACAACGAAACTTTACTGCAATGTGTTCGTGCTGGAGGGGAAGAACTGCACGTGGAACTGCCACCTTTTGCTGATTATCTCTCTTTCTTGGGATGGATGATGTGTCAGGTTTACACCCGAGCCATTCTGCCACCAGATGAAACATTCTACTTCTCACATGTTGCCGAGATGATTTCGCTGTTCTTCGAGACTGTCCGTCAGGCCATGCACACCTGGGCCTTCACCTCACTCACAAGAGCTCCGCTTTATCAGTTTCAGTTCCCGCTGCAGCTTACTGATATGATTTCTTATCGATCTCACCTGAACATTGTTTTGGTCATTGAAGAGCTCACTGAACCTGATCTGGAGTTTGTCGCTGCACCTACTGACCTGGAGTTTGTTGCTGCTTCTGATGTTGTCTGTCCTATACCCACTGAAACTGAACCTATTGTTGTTGCTGCTTCAACTGAGCTTCGTGATGTCGCTCTCCTAGACACTGCTGAACTGCTGAGTTTTGGATTGGGTTTTGTATCTGATTCGGTTATCTCGTCTAATCCCTCACAGCCCATGCAGCCCATCGCTGATCCGAGTAGCAGCTCCAGCTCTGATGTTCCTTGTGGACCCATAACTCGGTCCAGGTCTTGCGTACATAAGCCTGCGACTCCCTCTGTTACTTCCCAGGTCCGTAGATGCACACGCAATAATAACAATGGTCATATGCATGTTGCTCTTCCAGATCGCACCCCACGACGGCGTGCCTCGTCGGTCCCACGTGCCACACAGCCTGCAGTAATGCGGATAGCGGAGATGCAGCGGATTGGAGTCGAGGATTGCGGCATTGATCCAGAGGAAATCACCGAAGCTCATTTGCAGCAAGTTCGTCATTCTAGCAATGTATCTTAATAATCTGTTGTCAGTTAATCTGCGGTGTTCAGACCAGGACCTTGTTTGCCCTGTCGATTGTGTCTGTGTCAGACTGCTAGGGTGTTGCTACAGTTTGTGTGAACTGCTTATCCTTTACCAGTTGAATCTCCCTAAATACTTGGTCATCTATTTGTTATTTGCTAATGCATTTGTCAAATCGTTCCTGGAAAATTCTTTGCTGGAATATAAGAGGGCTCAATAGCCCAGACAAATGGTTACATGTTCTCCACAAGGTGGAGGAAAGTGAAGCTTCCATTCTTTGCTTCCAGGAGACCAAAAAATCAGATATTGACATGCATTTCATCCGTAAATTCGTGCCTAAACGTTTTGACCATTTTGAATTTGTTGCTTCTGATGGTGCCTCGGGAGGGCTTCTGATTGTTTGGGTTGGCAATTTGTTTGTGGGACAGTTAACCCAATCTGAATCTTTTGGTCAGATCGTTCAATTCACATCTAAAACTAGTCTTGATCAATTTTCACTAGTAAATGTCTATGGACCGTGTGATGGTATTGAACGACAGAATTTCGTGGCTTGGCTATTTAGCCTGGATTTTGCTGAGGATGCTCATTGGATTTTTGTTGGCGATTTTAACTTCTATCGCTATACCTTTAGCCGCAACAAACCTGGTGCTAACTTGACTGATATTGAAACTTTCAACGAGATCATTAGCTATCTTGGGCTTATTGAGTTACCTATTAAGGGTCGTAATTTTACCTGGAGCAATATGCAGGCTGACCCCTTACTCTCTCAGCTGGATTGGTTCTTTACTACCCCGCACTGGACAACTAAATTCCCCAATACGATGGTTAATCCTTTGGCGAGACCGACCTCGGATCACATCCCATGCGTCATAAACATAGGTACTGCGATACCTAAACCACAGGTTTTCCGCTTTGAAAACTACTGGATTCGTATGCCCGGTTTCATGGATGTTGTGAGAAATATCTGGGCTATTCACTGTCCAGGTGACAGTGCTAAATGCATTTCTTCTAAGCTCAAGCTGCTGCGCAAAGGGCTGCGGAATTGGAGTTCCAGTATTTCAGTTATTAACATACTGATTGAAAACTGCACCAGTACTATCTTTCGACTGGATGAAACTGAAGATATACGCCCCCTTCATCTCACCGAGTGGAATTTCCGAAATATTGTGAAGGTGAAACTTCACCACCTCCTGGCTTGTAAGCATGACTACTGGCAAAAACGATGCACTGCTAAATGGGCGAAATTCGGTAGTGAAAATACCGCTTATTTTCACTCCATGGCCACGATCAGGTACAGAAACAACTCAATTGCCTCTCTGCAGCGTACTGATGGTTCCCTTGTCACTGATCACCATGAGAAGGCTGGTCTTCTGAGACAAGTGTTCAAAGACCGTCTGGGCACAACTGTGCCGATCGACGAAACTTTTGAGTTTTCATCTCTGCTCACAACTCATGCTGGGCTGACCGAGCTATCAACCCACTTTACCATCACTGAAATTGATGATGTGGTTGCTAACCTGCCCACGGACAAGGCCCCGGGACCTGATGGCTTCAACGGCCTTTTTATGAAAGTCTGCTGGCCCATTATCAAGCTGGATTTCTATAAGCTGTTTGATGAATTCTGGAATGGCACGGTCAACCTCCAAAGCATCAATGATGCCTTTATCACTTTAATCCCCAAGATCCATTCTCCGATTAGCCCAAATGATTACCGACCTATTTCTCTTCTTAACAGCAGTTTTAAGTTGATTACTAAGGTCTTGGCCAATAGACTCCAGCAGAAAATTCTTGATGTGGTTCACACTAATCAATATGGTTTTCTTAAATCTCGAACAATTCAAGATTGCGTTGCATGGGCATATGAATATATTCATCAGGTTAAGCAAGCTGGTAAACCAGCGGTGATTCTTAAACTTGATTTCACCAAGGCTTTTGACATGATTGAGCACCGGGCTATTTTACAGATTCTTCGAGGCCATGGTTATGACAGTAAATGGATTAACTGGATTTCTATGATATTTGATACTGGCTCTTCCTCGGTTCTCCTCAACAATGTTCCTGGTAAAAAGTTCCCCTGCAGACGTGGGGTGCGCCAAGGCGACCCTTTGTCTCCGATCCTCTTTGTTGAAGGAGCTGATCTCCTTCAGACCATGATTAACCGTCTTGCTTCAGATGGCCATCTCACTCCTCCACTGAACATTCCGGATATGGATTTCCCTATTGTCCAGTACGCGGACGATACCCTATTGATCATGGAAGCCTGCCCCACCCAGTTGCGAACACTTCGACAACTTCTTCTTCGGTTCACTGCGGCCACGGGTCTCTCGGTTAATTATACCAAGTCATGCATGATGCCACTTGGAGTTGATACCACAACTCTGCAGAATTTGGCCTCGATCTTCGGATGTACCACCGGCACACTCCCCTTCCCTTACTTGGGTCTGCCACTCGGTACCACTAGGCCCACGATTGCTGACCTCTCACCCCTTGCTGATCAGGTTGAGAGACGCATGAATGCTTGCTCTCGCTTTCTGGATTATGGTGGTCGCCTCACCTTTGTACAGTCGGTTCTTTCATCGCTTCCAACACATTATTTGTGCTCGCTGAAACTGCCTAAGGGCTTCATTGCCAAATTTGATCGTGCCAGGAGACACTGTCTATGGGCTAAGGAGGAAGAGTCTAGCTCTAGTCACTCATTGGCGGCGTGGCATTTAGTTTGTCGTCCGAAAAAACATGGTGGATTGGGGATCACCAATTTGGAAGTTCAAAACAAAGCGCTACTCATGAAGCATTTGCATAAATTTTATTCTCATGCTGACATTCCATGGGTGACGCTTGTGTGGTCATCTTATGGACCAGGACCGCCCCATGCTCAATCCCCTAGGGGCTCTTTCTGGTGGAAGGATATTTGCAGCCTCCTTGATATTTATAGAAGCATCACTATTTCATCTGTCTGCGATGGCCAGTCTACTCTATTTTGGAAAGATTTTTGGTTTGGACCATCATTGCTCTGCGATAACTATCCCCAGCTCTTCTCCTTTGTGCTCAACGAGGACTCTTCTGTGGCTGATCACATGAACAACCCTCAGCTGAATGATTTGTTTGCGCTGCCACTTTCAGTCCAAGCCTTTGACCAATTCTCTCAGATCAACAATGCGTTGCGTGCAATGACCTTTGATGAGACAGCTCCTGATACTAGAACATATGTGTGGGGGGGATCTAATTACACTGCGGCTAAGTTCTATAGTTTTGCTTTTGCTCAGGTTAACTGCTGGCCAATTCTCAAGCACGTTTGGGGTTCCAGATGCTTTCCTAAGCTCAAAGTATTTCTCTGGCTTATGACTCATGATCGCCTTAATACTAAGGATCTTATGACCCGTAAACATTGGCAGGTGGAGGGTGGTATCCACTGTATTTTGTGTGATCGCAATTTGCCCGAGACTAGAGACCACCTTTTTTTTGAATGTCCTTTCGCTCTTAGATGCTGGCACACTCTTGGTTTACATTGGACCCCTGGCTCTCACATCTCGGACAGACTCCTCACTATGAAAGGCATTTTTACTGGTCCATGTTTTTTGGAGGTTTTCGCTTGTGCGGCATGGAATATATGGAAGACACGGAATGACTTCATCTTCCAAGGCACTCAACCTTCCTTTAGGCGCTGGAAGATTAAATTTTGCTCCGATATCTATCTTCACCAGCATAGAATTAAGGACTCTTTAGTTCAAACTCTCCTTTTGTGGATTAGTTCTCTCACTTAGACATGTACTCGTCACTCTTTTACAGACCCCTTGATGTACCCCATTTTTTTTGATCACCCCATATTAATATGAAAATTTAACCGTAGGGATTCTTCCCTACGGTAATGGTTTTCAAAAAAAAATATGAACTCCGGAGTCTTCGCGGTGTAAAGTTGACAGTGTGTGCACCGTGTGTGATTCCTTTATGACATTGTTGGTGTTAGTTTACTCTGACTTTGAGGTGTGCTTTTGTAGCCCTACACAATGAATGGTGTTTGTTATCCAACAAGAGAGTGTTTAAGAGTAGCTTTTACTTATTCAGTTATGAGATCATTGTTGAGAGTGTCCACTAGTGAAAGTATGATCCCTAGGCCTTGTTTCTAAGCATTGAAACACCGTTTAAATCAAGTTCTGCTACATGTTTGCTTGCTGCCATTTTTATTCCAGATTGCAATTACTACTTGTAATCATCCATATCACTTGTATTTCACTATCTCTTCGCCGAACTAGTGCACCTATACATCTGACAAGTGTATTGGGTGTGTTGGGGACACACGAGACTTCTTGTATCTTAATTGCAGGGTTGCTTGAGAGGGATATCTTTGACCTCTACCTCTCTGAGTTCGATAAACCTTGGGTGATTCACTTAAGGGAAACTTGCTGCTGTCCTACAAACCTCTGCTCTTGGAGGCCCAACACTGTCTACAGGAATACGAGTGTGCGTAGACATCAACACCATAGCTCATACATGCATGTTATATGCACTTATCAATTGTCAATTGCCCAGCTGTAATTTGTTTACCCAGCATGTTAGTTATCTTATTGGAGAGACACCACTAGTGAACTGTGGACCCCGGTCCATTCTTTTACATCTGTAATACAACCTACTGCAATCATTGTTTTCTACTGTTTTATGCAAGCAAACATCATTTTCCATACGATATGTTTAATACTTTGTTTTCAGCAAGCCGGTGAGATTGACAACCTCACTGTTAAGTTGGGACAAAGTATTTTGATTGTGTTGTGCAGATTCCACGTTGGCATACAGGAATCCCTGGTGTTGCGCCGCACTACACTCCTCCACCAACACCTTCAAGCAAAACTTAATCTCCTACTGGTTCGATAAACCTTGGTTTCATAATGAGGGAAAACTTACTGCTGCACTCATCATACCTTCCTCTTGGGGTTGCCAACTACGCGCCCGAAGCCTGACACTTATCGCGCGCAGCAAGACTGTTTTCTGGCGTCGTTGCCGGGGAGGTTGAGTATTGCTTGGGAAATGTTCTGTCAATCTCACTGACAGTAGCACCAGACTTTTTTCTGACGTTGCTGCCAAGGAAGCTGAACTACTTCTGCAAGGGGAGTCTCTCACACCCAATCATTTTACTTTGTTATTTGTCTTGCTTAGTTTACTTTTATATAGTCTTGTTTGCTCCCTTAATCAAAAACACAAAAAAATTAGTTATTTGTTTTTATCTAGTCTTGTTTGCTCTCTTTATCAAAAACACAAAAAAAATTAGTTACTTGTTTTTATTTTTTTATTTCGGTTTGTTTATCATCATGTCTTGTTCCATGCCTGTTACTACGTCACATGAGCAATTGGTCTTCACTTTTAAACAAGGGAGTGAGGAGAGTTTTAAAGAAGCTTGGTCTAGAATTAATGAGGCTTTTGGTAATACTGAACCTAAAATGACTCTAAGTTTGCTTCTTACTAGTTTCTACTTCGGTCTTACCCTTTGTTATAGATATGCTTTAGATGCTATTGTGGGAGGAGATTTCCTTCACTGTGATGGGGATCAAGCTTTTAATGCCATAAAAAAGTTGATTCAGCCCTTGTGAGCATCCATGCTAGATTAAACACTCTTGAGACACATATATCTTGTTGGAAGGACGGCTATAATCAAATTCGGGAATATTTTGACTATGTTCCAACAAATTTTGAACCTTCAATGTGGGTCCCTACGGTAAAAGTAGCTATTTGTGGTGAAACCTTTTATGCTCGTTGTGATATTATGTCTGAGTTTTGCCTTATGCCTAAAAGCATTTATGAAACCTTGAATCTTTGGGGACTGGCTGAAGGGGTAGAAGGAATAACTCTTGCTGATAACTCTGTTATATTTCCTGAGGGGATAGCTGAAGGTGTGTTTACAACCTTTCTTGGAAGAATAGTATCCACTGATTATCTCGTTATTGAATGTGTAGGGACAGGACAAATCACACTTGGAAGATCCCTGCTGAAGCTCTTGGGAGCAGCCATAGATGTGGGGAAAGGCACTCTTAATTTCACCACCACACCCGGATGTGGTCATGTATTCCCTAAACCAAAGAGTAAGAATAAGAGTAAGAAAGGTAGGCGTAAAGCCCTTGGTAATCATGTTAATGCTTCTTCTCTTGACAACACTTGATTTTCACTTTATGCGCTGATACGTCCAAAACGTATCTACTTTCCCGAACACTTTTGCTATTGTTTTACCTCTAACTTGTGTGTTTTGAATACAACTAATGCGGACTAACGCTGTTTTCAGCAGAATTGCCCTGGTGTCTCGTTTTTGTGCAGAAAATCAACTTTCGGGAAAAACACCAGAAAAGGTCGCAAACCTCCTATTTTACCAGAAGACTCACGGAGCCAGAAGGGGAGAAGGAGATGGGCCAAGGTGGGCCCAAGCCATAGGCTGGCGCGGCCAGGAATCCTGCCGCGCCGCCACCTGAGGAGGCCGCCTCCTGCACCCCCTCGAGCCCCCCTTTCGACTACTTAACCCTCTCTGACCAAAAACGCGAGGGGGTCGTCCACTTCATCCAGAAACATCACCGTACGCCGCCGCCATCGCGAAACCTCTCTCAGGGACCAGAAACTCCGTTCTGGCACTCCGCCGGGACGGGGAATTGGAGGGGATCATCGCCATCTTCATCACCGACGCTTCTCCATCGACCATCCATGTTTCCCCCATCCATGTGTGAGTAGTTCCCTGCTGTAGGCTGAGGGGGATGGTAGGGATTGGATGAGATTGTTCATGTAATAAGTCATAAGATCATTGGGGCATGGTGCCTAGTGTCCGTTGTTAGTACTTCTTGATATTGTTGCAACTTGCTATGCTTAATGCTTGTCACTAGGGCCCGAGTGCCATGATTTCAGATCTGAACATGTTATTGTTTCATAATGATATGCATTGTTTATTGATCATAACTGCAAGTTGTATGCACATATCGTTGTCCGGAACCCGCGGTCCCAAGGTGACAATAATTGGGATAGCCGAGGGGAATGGCTGCGATGTGAGGATCACATGTGTTCACGGCGTGTTAATGCTTTGCTCCGGTACTCTATTAAAAGGAGTACCTTAATTACCAGTAGATTCCCTTGAGGCCCGGCTGCCACCGGCTGGTAGGACAAAAGATGTTGTACAAGTTTCTCATTGCGAGCACGTATGACTATTTACGGAACACATGCCTATGGTTATTTCGTACTTGGACACTTTATCATTACTATCTGCAATGCCTATGTCTAGATTATTATATGAACTATCTTATCCATGCAGCGCCCGTTCATCCATCCCTATGCCTACAGTGTTTTAATCCTATTGTTTACTGCAATCACTACTGCTGTCATTACTTCACTGCTGCTGTTATTTCACCGCTACTACTGCTATAAAACTGTTGCTACTGATAATCTGTGTCGAGCAAGACTATTCACAGGTGCAGCTGAACTGACAACTCCGCTGTTAAGGCTCACAAGTATTCTTTGGCTCCCCTTGTGTCAAATAAATAAATTGGGTTTTACTTCCCTTGAAGACTGTTGCGATCCCCTATACTTGTGGGTCATCATGCGCCTAGCTGAAAGGCGTTAAAGAAAAGCGCTTATGGGAGACAACCCATTGTTTTTATTTGCTGTTATTTTTGTTTTCTTTGAGTCAAGGTGTTTGTTACCTCTGTAGCAACTCCTTTGTATATTTATTTTATCGCAATGTTGTGCCAAGTAAAGTTCTACATTGAAAGTTGATGCAAAATTTTGATTTCTGCGCAGAGACAGATTTTTAGCTGTCACGATTTTGAGCTCTTCTCTCTGCAGAAAATTCTAAAAATTCTGTAAAACATCACGCATATTCCTGAGATATGTACGCAACTTTCATTGTTCTGGGCCAGATCCATCTGAGCAAGTTAAGTGCCCTAAAAAAATTCGTCTTTCCAGACTGTTCTGTTTTTGACAGATTCTGCCTTTTGTTTTGCATTTGCTCTTTTACTATGTTTGCGTGGATTTCTTTGCTCCACAAAGCATCAGTGGCTGTAGCTAATGTCCAGAAGCTTTGGGATTGATTGTATCATTACAGAATATGAGAATTTTTAATTATGCACTAACCCTCTAATAAGAACTGTCTTGAGTTTGGTGTGAAGGAAGTTTTCAAGGATCAAGCGAGAAGGGTGATATTATGTGATCAAGAAGAGTGAAAAGCCTAAGCTTGGGGATGCCCCCGTGGTTCATCCCAACTATATTCAGAGAGACTCAAGCGTCTAAGCTTGGGGATGCCCAAGGCATCCCCTTCTTCATCAACAACTTATCAGGTCATCTCTAGTGAAACTATATTTTAATTCCTTCACATCTTATGCGCTTTACTTGGAGCATCTGTGACGAGGGTGGATCTCGGCAAATCCCAGGGTTGTACACCCCGGGTTGATTGAAGGGGAGGAAGATGGACGTTGGTGATCACGACGGCTGACAAGCGGGGAGTTTACCCAGGTTCAGGCTCCCGGAGGATAACACCCTACTTCCTGCCTGTCTGGTATTGATGGCGAGTAAGGTTACAATGGCGAGATTGCAATCGCGCTAGGGTTTGAGGTGGCGGCTATGAGCATGTCCTTGCGAGGTACCCTCCTAGCCTTTATATAGTAGGCTAGGTCTCGGGCGATCCGTGCCAATGACGGTTACAAATATGGAAAGAGCTAAGAGATCTATTTGACTACTACTGGGCCTTCCGTGAGCTTCCATAACCTTGGCGTGGCCCAGGTATCCTCACCGTGGGATAGTCGAAGAGTAGCCCCACGTCAGTAGCCCCCGAGTGCCTGGTCGAATCGTAGAGTCGGGCAGAGGACTCCTTTCTCCTGGGCACGCCTTCGGGTTGCTTTCTTGTCGCAGTCGAACTTGGATTTTCTTCAGTCGAATCATGCGCTCCCGATGGGACTAATGTGGCAAAAACTTCAAATTCAGCATATGCTTACTTATGATTACTCGAAATAAAAATTCGAGTCGCTCCGCCAACGAGTTGGCGTACGTGTTTCGGCTGGGAAGCTTACTTGTTCTTCGTAAAAAATTCAGCTTAGAAGCTTACTGTGTTTGATGACAGTAACTCGAAATCAAAATTCGAGTAACCGTTCAGTTCTGAGACTCTTCGTTTCTTTGTGCAAATGACGTCAGCGGTGACGCACCGCGGCTCGCCTCTGCGTCCGATGGGACGTGACGGTTGTGGCCCCGCTGTCAGACGGCAGTTGCCGCTGTTGACCGTCGTGGGCGCGAAATTTTCGCACTGTGATGATTGTGCCTTGATTTTCGTGCGTAGTGGACGAGGTGGCGTGGCGACGGTTTGTATCCGCACGACACGTGGACGGCTTGATTGCGTTGAGCAGTGCGGTTTCTGCACGGACGGTCTGGATCAACCGCTCGCATGGTATAAAATGTACCGCGAGGGCAAGGGTAAAATTTCTGCTCTCTGTGCCATCGTCTTCTTCCTCCCGCCGTTTTCCTGTTTCCCGAGCTTTCTGCGCCCTTTGCCATTTGCGTGCTCCACCTTGTTCTTGCGCGAGAGAGTGGAGATGGTGAAGACCAAGGCAACGAGTAGCGCGGCTGCCGCGACCGAGGAGGCCGTGATGAAGAAAGTGGACGGCGACTGGATGAAATCCAGTGTGAAGATGGGGGAGCTGGACGTCCTGCGAGCGCAAGGGCTGCTTCCTCCGGCGAGCCAGGCGGCGGTTCGCGCCCCCGGGAAGGAGGTATGTCCCACTCCGCGAGAGGGGGAGCGCGTATGCTTCGTGGATTTCCTTCCACGGGGCTTCGGGTTCCCTCTCCATGATTTTGTTCGCGGTCTCCTGTACGCCTACGGGGTTCAGATTCATGATCTGACCCCCAATGGCGTCCTGAGCATCGCGAGCTTTATCGTGCTCTGCGAGTGCTTCCTGGGGATCGCACCCCATTGGGCGCTGTGGAAGTCGCTCTTCCAGGTGCGGAAGAACGTGGGCAAGACCGGGGTGACCTACCCGGTCGGCGGCTTCGGCATCCAGGTACGAGGCGATATCTCGTACTTCCAGATGAAGAAGTCGGATTCCGTCCAAGGGTGGCGGAAGAAGTGGTTTTACGTCAGGTGCACCCAGGAGGGGTTGCCTGACTTCGACTATGAGCGCGAGGTGAAGAAGACCCGCGCGTGGGCGCACCCGCTGTCGACCGCGGAGAGGGAGGCCACCAAGCCTCTGCTGGCGCTCCTTCGTGGGCTCTTGAAGACCTTGGGGCGTGAGGCGGGTGGCATTCATTTGATTGCCACCTTCTTCAGGCTTCGAGTACAACCGCTCCGGGCGCGCCCTCACCCGATGTGGGCTCCGGAGGGCGTCGAGAACCCGCAACTGGACGACGAAGAGGTGGAGTCCAAGGTGAGGAGCGTCACGAGCCTCCGAGCCGCGGACTCCTGCAACGTCGAGTGCCCAGTGGCACCTTATGGGCTGGCTTCCCCCGTTCCCGAGGTACTTTTCTTCTATTTCGCTGCTTGTTCTGCTGTTCGTACTTTTCTCGACTGTTGGTTTTAGCTTCCTTCGACCGCTTGTTTTTTCTTTCCAGGGTCGCTCTTCTTTCGTCAGTCTTCCTCCTCTCATGGAGGATGGGCCGCATGACGAGGCCATCGTCCTTCAGGAGGAGGGTGTAGACGAGGAGATTCCCTCCGCCGCATCGCCAATTCGAGAGGCGGAGGAGGATGATGAGCCTGAAGAGCCTGCACGGAAGAAGTTGAAGGGGCCGAGTGGTGAATCCACGACTGCTTCTTCTGCGAGGGATGCGGGTGAGGAGACGCAGTCAGATGGGTCGTCCTCTTCGAGTGACCCGGACCTGTCCGAGCCCATCGCTGCCAAGCCCGTCGACTCGGCGCCCCCGGCCAAATTTGCGAGCATGCCGTCCTTCTCGCTTGGTAGCGATGATGCCTTCAGGTAAGCTATCACTGTTAGTTTCTGTTCTTGTCAGTTTTGCCTCTGGTAAACTTTTGCCTGTCGCCTTGACTTTCCTTTCTTTTGCAGTAGCGAGCGCACCGGTGACCCGGAGCACAACTCGGCTTCTCCAGTCGAGGGAGCTACGCGGGCTGCAGATGAGCTGGCACAGGCGGATACAACGCTGCTGTTGAAGGCTTCAACCTCGGCCTCGCCACGGGGTGCTACAACTGCGACCTCCACCGACGACGGGCTTACTGATCATGTAAGTGTAACTTTTTCCTCTTTTTATACCTTCATCGGGTGCGCGATCAGCGCTCCCGATGGGAGTAGCCCCCGAAGGTGTGGGTGACTAGTATAGTCGGGCACAACTTGATATGTTCTTGTGTTTTTCCAGCCTTTCTATCGACAGCAGCTGGAGGCAGCCGCCACATACGTTCGCCTGGAGAAGGAGAGGGATGGACTCCGACTCTCTCTGGGCCAAGCTTTGAATCGAGCATCCGAGCTGGAGCGGAAGATAAAGGCCCAGTCGGAGCTTGAAGAGAAGCTGCGCGACTTGCAAGAGCACGATCGTGCCCAGGCGGAGCAGGAGAAGGTCCAGGTCGGCCGTCTGCTTGCCCTTGCTGGCACCCTTGGTGGTACGTTCATCAGCCTGAGCCTACATCTGTATTCTCCCTGTATTGCGTTAGGATAACTTTGAATGTCGACTGTGCAGAGGTGGCCGGAGGCGCGCCTCCCGAAGACGCGTCCAGCGATGACGTGGATTTGGAGAAGGCTGTCCGCTTCCTCGACCGCGTCTGCGCGCACGCGTCTTCCGCACTGCGCAAGTCTTCTTCGGCGTTGCAGAAGTCGACTGGGGCCTTGGCGGCTGTGCATCGGGGGATCTTCCCCAGTCAGGCGCCACCGGCCTCGGTCGAGGCACTCGCGGCGCCCTTTGAAGACGAGGCGACTACCATCGCGGACTTCACGCGTACGCAGACGGTACGCGGCTCCGAGCTCACCTTCCAGCTCCTCTTAGGTCACCAAGTCGTTGGCGACTTCGAAAAGGTCGTGAGCAGCTTCCCGAGAAGGGCGGACGGCAAGACCGCCTTGCTGAGCGGCTTCAAGGTGCGAGCTGGTCAGTTAGCTGCCAAGCTCATGGAGACCGTCGAGAAGAGGATCGCCAGAGTCGCCGAGGCGGCTGCTGCGAAGAGGAGCCAATCCCGATCCGGATCCGTAGTGTAGGATCCTTGTAGATAGAACCTGATACGTCCAAAACGTATCTACTTTCCCGAACACTTTTGCTATTGTTTTACCTGTAACTTGTATGTTTTGGATACAACTAACGCGGACTAACGCTGTTTTCAGCAGAATTACCCTGGTGTCTCGTTTTTGTGCAGAAAAGTCAACTTTATGGAAAAACACCAGAAAAGGTCGCAAAGCTATTATTTTGCCAGAAGATCCACGGAGCCAGAAGGGGAGAAGCAGCTGGGCCACGAGGGGCCCAGACCACATGGCGGCGCGGGTCAGAAGCCACCCGCGCCAGCACATGGTTTGGCCGCCTCGGACTCCAACTCGAGCCCCCCTTTCGCCTACTTAACCCCCTCTGACCTAAAACGCGAGGGGGTCGTCCACTTTTTCCAGAAACACCACCGTACGCCGCCGCCATCGCGAGACCTCTCTCGGGGACCAGAAACTCCGTTCTGGCACTCCGCCGGGACGGGGAATTGGAGGGGATCATCGCCATCATCACCACCGACGCTTCTCCATCGACCATCCATGTTTCCCCCATCCATGTGTGAGTACTTCCCTGCTGTAGGCTGAGGGGGATGGTAGGGATTGGATGAGATTGTTCATGTAATAAGTTATCAGATTGTTAGGGCATGGTGCCTAGTGTCTGTTGTTAGTACTTCTTGATATTGTTGCAACTTGCTATGCGTAATGCTTGTCACTAGGGCCCGAGTGCCATGATTTCAGATCTGAACATGTTATTGTTTCATAATGATATGCACTGTTTATTGATCATATCTTGCAAGTTGTATACACATGTTGTTGTCCGGAACCCGCGGTCCCAAGGTGACAATAATTGGGATAGCCGAGGGGAATGGCTGCAATATGAGGATCACATGTGTTCACGGCGTGTTAATGCTTTGCTCCGGTACTCTATTAAAAGGAGTACCTTAATTACCAGTAGTTTCCCTTGAGGCCCGGCTGCCACCGGCTGGTAGGACAAAAGATGTCGTACAAGTTTCTCATTGCGAGCACGTATGACTATATACGGAGCACATGCCTATGGTTATTTCGTACTTGGACACTTTATCATTATTATCTGCAATGCCCATGTCTAGACTATTATATGAACTATCTTATCCATGCAGCGTCCGTACATCCATCCCTATGCCTACAGTGTTTTAATCCTATTGTTTACTGCAATCACTACTGCTGTCTCTATTTCGCTGCTGCTGTTATTTCACTGCTACTACTGCTATAAAACTGTTGCTACTGATAATCTGTGTCGAGCAAGACTATCCACAGGTGCAGCTGAACTGACAACTCCGCTGTTAAGGCTCACAAGTATTCTTTGTCTCTGACGTGGGGCTACCTTTCGGGTAGTCCACGATGAGGCTACCTGGGCCGCGCCAAGGACATGGAGGCCCACAGCAAGCCCACGCGGGGTACTATGTAACCTAGTCTAAGTCGGTTAGGTCGCATAACCTGCCATATCTGTAGTTGCCATCGGCATCGACCACCCGAGACCTGGCTACCTATAAAGCCAGGAGGGTGGCTCGTCTAAAGACAGGTTCACAACCGCCGCCACAAACCCTAGCGAGATCGCAATCTCGCCATTGTAATCGCTACTCGCATCAATAATCAGACAAGCAGGAAGTAGGGTGTTATCCTCCGGGAGCCTGAACCTGGGTAAATCCTTCCTTGTCAGCCGTCGTGACTACCAACGCTCATCTCCTTCCCCATCAATCAACCCGGGGTGCATAACCCTGGGACTTGTCGAGTTAACGCCTCGTCAATTGGCGCCGTCTGTGGGAAGGCAAACAAGTGTTGGAATCATGGTCGCTCCGGCTCCATCGGCAATGAAGATCGGCGTCTGCGCCGCCAGGGAGTCGATCCACTTCGGCTCCTTCGAATACGTCCACCACACGCCGGCCCAGCGCTCGGTATACGCCAATCTGGACAAAGGTATACACATCACCTTCGGTTCCATATACTGTTGCGTCGACAGCCACGGAATACTCAGGTCTACAACTTCCGCGCCACGCGCGGCGACGTCACCCGCGTCAGCGACCCTTGCGCCGTCATCGCCAAGGTCATCCGTGAAGATCGCATCTGCCGCACCCGCGAAGATCGCGCCTGCGCCACCCGCGGAGGCCAGGCCAGCCACACCCGTGAAGATCACATATGCCGCACCCGCGGAGATCGCATCCGCGCCACCCGCGGAGGTCGCGCCCGTCGCACCCGCGAAGATCGCATCTGCGTCAACTGCACCAACAGCTTCGGCAACGGCCGCGCGGATCGAGTCTACTTCAGCAATCTCGGTCGCGCGGTCAACTAAGTCAAGATCCACCTCAACCATCGCGCCCGCACGGGCCGCCAAGGGTTCGCGTTCGACTGCCACGTCACGCGCGCCTTCGTCTTCGTGGAAATCCCAAGTCTACCCCAAGCCAAAAGCACTCGCTCCGGCGGCTGCGAACGCGTGGACAGTCGCGAGGAGACGCGGCAACAACTACGCCGCACGCCACGTTGCAGCGATTTTCGATCCCGAGCAAGGCTCGGACGACGGAAGCAGCAGCGGCAGCACCAACTCCCCAACTCAAGTCTACCCCAAGCAAGTCTTCATGGCCGGCACGGCGCCACATGACAACGACGAAGAACCCGCATATCCGCTAGAAGTGGACATGCCGGACCAGACCAAGCTTGTCATCACACGGGACATGGCAATCCAGGCCATGAAGCACGTGGATGAGGGCACGTTCCCCCCGCCCAACGCACCTCGAGACGACCACCTGGCGGTCCAGTACTTGCTACGCAAGGAAGGCGAGCGACTCCGCGCCGAAAAGGCCGAACTACTTCGGCGAAAGAGAGATGCCGATGCATCAAGCGCCAGGCGAGCCGCAATCTCGTTCACCTCATCTACGGAAGTGAACCAAGGAGCAAGGCGAAACAGACCTCGCGTCCCTCTCATGACAGAGGCCGACCGAACCAGGCTCACCCGCAACCTCGATTCATCCTTCGTCACCGAGGACGAGAACGGGATACCCGTCCCAAAAACGGCAAACGCCGCCCTGATCTCAGTCGAGACATACCTCCGGCTCACGCAGCCGCCGGAGGGGGACGCACGCTCCCTTCTCCACAAGCAGCAAATCGCCTCCATTAAGGCAATCGAAGAAGCTCTAGCAGCGGCCAAGGCGCCAGGCGACCAGGCACGCGACCCAGCCGCAAGGGCGCAGCGACAACAAGTCAAGGACCTTCGCGACGTCATCACATAGAAGACGGTGGACCGCAACCGCAAGGAACGCTCGGCTGGAGCAGCGAACCGAGATGATCATGCCGACCGCGACTTCGAGCCGTGCGGCGCTGCATGCTTCAGCTTCAACATCCGCGATACCCGCATGCCCAAGGGCTTCAAGCTGGCAGCAGGCACCCCAAAATACGACGGGAAGCAAGACCCACGACTGTGGCTCGAGGACTACCTCATCGCCTGCACCTGCCAAGGCGGAACGTCGACCACGGCCATGCAGTACATCCAGCTCATGCTGACGGACTCGGCACGCGGGTGGCTCACAAGCCAACCCAAAGACTCTTTCCGAACCTGGGAAGAATTCCAAGAGACATTCATAAAAAGTTTCTCGGGAACATTCGCAAGGCCAACGACCTACATCGAGTTGCAAGCCTGCAAGCAAGGAAAGGACGAGTCGCTCCGCTCCTACATCCAGCGGTGGACACTCCTCCGCAACACCATGGAACCCGTTTCAGAAGATCGGGTGATGGACGCCTTCATGCACGGTGTCACCCGCCGCGACCTCCGCGAAGAGTTTGGCAGGCTCCAGCCGAAGACCACGATAGAGCTCATGAAGACGGCCAACCAGTGGGCCGAGGGAGAAGACTACGTCCGCGATACTTCCCCCAAAAAGGAGGTCGAAACAAGCATCTGGCGTGAATCACGTCAAAAGAAGAAGCCACGTTACACCCATGACACAATCGAGCTAGTAGCGGCGGGGTATGAAACCCCCCGTGAGGACAAGCGCGACAACAGTCGGCAGTACGATCAAGGTCGACAGTCAAGCGCCAGCCAGTACAACCGAAGCAGCGGTAGCATTAGTCATAATGACGGGGGCCAGAAACGCGAGTGGAAGCGCCCGCTAACCCCAGCAGAGGAGTTGATGCAGCCCTGTAAGCACCATTCGTTCCGCAACCCAGAGACCGGCAGGTGGAGCTCTAACCATCTGCTGAAGGACTGTCGCAAAGCGCGTAAGATATACCAGGCGATGCAGCAGATTATCGCCCCAGTACATGCACTGCCGGCAGCCCCGCAGAATTCACAACCGAGTGGATAGAAGCTCAGCTACCAAGCGTCCCCGACTTGTCCAACGCATGGACGATGTACTTCGACGGCTCCAAGAAATTCAAGACGGCTGGGGCGGGAGTTGTTCTCATCTCCCCCAAAGGCGACAAACTCAAGTACGTCCTGCAGATGGACTTTCCGACTCCGTCTAACAACGAAGCCGAGTACGAGGCCCTGATCCACGGCATGCGGATGGCCAAGAACTGCGGCGCCACGCACCTCATGATATACGGCGACTCTTACCTGGTGGTACAGCAAACCATGAAGTCCTGCGACGCCATCGCCGACAACATGATTGCCTACAGGGACCTCTACAACCAGATGGAAGGCAACTTCGACGGCTGCGAGTTGCGGCACATCGGCCGCGAAAGCAACGAGGAAGCCGACATCCTTGCCAACAAGGGATCAGACAAGGTTCCAGTTCCACCCGGCGTCTTCCTCGAGCGCATCACGCAGAGATCTATCAAGACCACAGCTACATCAAGCGCTTCAACATCAACAAAAGGCGACGTCTACCCGCCAAACCACGACAAGGTCCCCATGGAAGTCATGCTAGTCGAAGCTACATGGACAGGACCATACCTGGCGTACATACTACACCAGAAGCTGCCAGCAGACGCAGTCGAAGCAAAACGCATCATCAGGCGCTCCAAAAGTTTCACCGTCATCAACGGAGAACTCTACAAGAGAAGCATCTCGGGAATCTTGCAGAGGTGCATAGATCCAGTCGACGGCCAAGCTATATTACTCGACATCCACGCGGGTATCTGCGGGCATCATGCCAGCAGTCGAGCACTGGTGGCCAAAGCACTACGAGCCGGGTTCTACTGGCTGACAGCCATGCAAGACGCTGAAGAGCTGGTGAGAAAATGCACAGGATGCCAGGAGTTTGCCAACAAGCCGCACGCGCCAGCATCGGAGCTCAAGACAATCCCTCTAGCATGGCCCTTCGCCCAATGGGGTCTAGACATGGTTGGCCCGCTGAAGAAATCCTCACCTGGAGGACACACCCACCTCCTGGTTGCAGTTGATAAGTTCACCAAGTGGATCGAAGCCGTGCCCATCACAAGTTCGACTGCAACTTCAGCCGTCAACTTCATCAGGTCAATCATCTTCAGATTTGGGGTACCGAACGGGATCATCACCGACAACGGCTCGAACTTCACAGCCGAAGAGTTCAAAGACTTCTGCTCAGAGCAAGGAATCAAACTCAGCTATGCATCCGTCTCGCACCCGCAATCCAACGGGCAAGTGGAGAAAGCCAATGGCCTCGTCTGCAGCGGCATCAAGAAGCGACTGCGCGTACCGCTAAGACGCGCAGCGGGCGCCTGGGTGGAAGAACTGCCGTCAGTCCTCTGGAGTCTGCGAACCACGCCAAACAGGTCCACCCAATACACTCCATTCTTCATGGTGTACGGCGCAGAGGCGGTTCTCCCTTGCGACATCAAGTTCGACGCGCCACGAGTGGTCGCCTACGACGAGTCAGATGCAGAAGAAGCACTCGAGGACAGCATGGACGTCTTGGATGAAGCACGCGACATCGCCCTGGCACGATCAGCCGTATATCAGCAAGACCTGCGCAACTATCACACCCGGAGGTTGCGACCAAGAGCATTCGTCGCAGGCGACCTGGTTCTACGCCTCAAACAAAAGAAGGTGCACAAGCTCGCTTCTCCATGGGAAGGCCCTTACATTGTGACAGAAGCAATCGGCAACGGAGCCTATCGCCTGAAGGACTCGAAGACGGGAGCAGACTGCAGCAACCCATGGAACGTGGCACAGCTTCGCCGGTTCTACGCCTAGTTCAACACCACCATTGTACAAGATACATCAACGCGGCAGGTTTCAGACGCACTCTTTCCCTTACCAGGGTACCTAAGGGGACTGGAAGGGTTTTAATGAGGCGGCCTGTTCGCAAGTATCAATAAAGTGATTTGAAGAACATCTGTTTCCTTTACCGATTCACGCAGAGCAAGATAAAATCCTAGGCCGCCACCTGAACTACTCGGGGGCTGCGCCACACAGGTTGAAAGAAAAGCTTTGGCCGCTACCCGAACTACTCGGGGGCTGCGCCACACAAGCACGACCCAAAAAATCCTAGGCCGCCACCCGAACTACTCGGGGGCTGCGCCACACAGGTTGAAAGAAAAAGCTTCGGCCGCTACCCGAACTACTCGGGGGCTGCGCCACACAAGCACGACCCAAAAAATCCTAGGCCGCCACCCGAACCACTCGGGGGCTGCGTCATACAGGTCAAGTTCCAAATCCTAGGTCGCCACCCAACATATTTGGGGGCTGCGCCAAAACGGGTAACACTTGTAATCCTAGGCTGCCACTCGACTTACTCGGGGGCTACGCCACACAGGACCTAGCAAAATCCTAGGCCGCCACTCGACCCACTCGGGGGCTGCGCCACACAGGTCAAGTCTCTAAAATCCTAAGTCGCCACCTGATAAAAGTCAGAGACTGCGACAGACAGGTTACACTTGTAAAAACCTAGGCCGCCACCTAACATACTAAGTGACTGCGCCACACAGGTCGAAAATCACAACGCTGCATTTACACAACAGCAACCAATTTCAATTCCATTACTCGCAAGTATTTTCCAATACATTGTGATTCACACAGGCATACCCGCCATCTATAGCTAATCCTGTACAACAGACAACAGCTACCCTACTCTGCAGGCTCATCCTTCGTCGCATCGAGTGGGCCTACAAGGCGCTCACTCAGCCTCTGCACCTGCCCGATCATCTGGCGAGCGGCTGCCAAGGTCTCGTCGAAGTCGTCATCACCGGGCAGGCCGTCCAGCACCCTTTCAAGCGGAAGATGTGGCCGATGCATCCGAATGTACGCCAACGCCGCATTCGCCCCAGCTACAAGCTGGGCGTGGACAACCTCCTTCAGCGCGTCACCTTCGCGAAACCTCTCCAGCAAGGCGGGCAGCCCGTTCGGCTGCGCGTTATGCGGAAAGTACACACGGTTGATATGCCAGAGTGTCTTCCGGCAACTCTCCAGAAGAAATGCCGCGCGCCAAGTACGATCAAGCATAGTAGCAAGGATGCGCCCTCGTGATTTGTTCACCCAGAATTGGCGAGCTTCGAAGGAGTCGCCGGTGGCCTCTCGGGTAACTCGCTCCTCAACGCGATCCCGTTCAGCTTGCCAATCCGGGTTCACATCTGCATACAAGCTGCAAGTCAGAACAAGCAAGTTTTAACAAAGAAAGCAGCCGCAAAAGGATACCAACCTTGTAGCTGTCGACTGATCAGATCGATTTCCCCAAGCAAAAAATCCTCACGCTGTGAGAACCCTGCAGTAGGATGCGACCTGGAGCGGTGCAGCATCAGCTCAGTATTCTTCAGGGTCGCCTCAAGCTCAACCACCTTGTTCTTGAGGTACGTGATTATTCGCTGATCATTTGTACTACGTGGAGGAGCCGGCGCCGCTAGACGACGGCGAGCACCCGAAGAAGAAGCCTCGCCACTCGGCCCAGCCGCAAAAGCAGCAGAAGTGCCGCTACGCACATTAGTCTGCCACGAACATGACGAGTCAATACAATCATACGACTGATCAGCAAAGACACACTTGGTACAAGAAAGAATCAGTCCTAGCAAAAGCATTGTTAAAGACCAAAAGATCTGGTAGGACAATCTTCGTTACAGATTCAAACAAGTAAAAGATACAGACTACGGCGACTGCCGAATTTCTACACTACACCTACTCGGCCACAGACTGCGACCGGGAACGGCTCTTCCGAGCAGCAGCTGCCTCAGTAGCCTTAGCAAGGGCCCTCTCGAAGAGCGCCACAAGCTGCACGGCCAGCTGCGAAGCACGCTCCTTCACACCGCCCAGCGACGCGGTCCGGCCGTCTGATCTTCGAGGAAAGCCGCTGACGACCTTCTCAAAGTCGCACGGAACCTGATGTCCTAAGAGGAGCTGGAAGGTAAGCTCGGAGCCGCGTACCGTCTGCGACCGCGTGAAGTCAACAATGGTGGTCGCATCTTCAAACGGCGCAGCTAGGGCGTCGACGGCAACCGGCGGCTGATCGCCCGGGAAGATGCTCCGGTGCACAACAGCAAGGGCTCCCGTCGACTTCTTCAGCGCGTCTGCGGACGTCTTCAACGCGTTGGACGCATACGCGCAGACCCGGTCGAGAAAGCCGACAGCAACCTCCAAGTCAACCGTGTCACTTGACGTGCCTTCCGGGGGAGCTCCACCGCAAGTTTCTGCGCAAAGAATTCAACGTCAAACAAAGAGAAGATCACAAAAAGCAGTAGGCGGTGAGCCGAAACATACCCCCAAGAACACAAGCAAGCGAGAGGAGACGGTCGACTTGAGTCTTCTCCCGGGCGACCCGCACTCGTTCCCGCTCCTGAGATTCATGCAAAGCCTTCTCAAGCTCAGCAACCCGCCCAGTAGCCTGGTCCAGAGAAGCACGCAGCTGGTCCCTCTCCTTCTCCAGGCGAACATAGGCCGCGGCTGCGTCAAGCTGCTGGCGGTAGTACGGCTGAAACAAAAGCATGATGATTATAAAGTTGCGGGCGACTATACTAGTCACCCACACCTTCGGGGGCTACTCCCATTGGGAGCGCTGATCGCGCACCCAATGAAAAATTCAAGGTTCATAAAAGCAAGTGTAGTTAACTTACGTGGTCCAGGAGGTCCGCATCTTCTGAGGCCGAAGGAGGAGCGCGACTTGACGACGCAATGCCGGCAGGCTGTACACGCACCTCCACCTCCGCCTGAGTCACCAGATCAGTCGAAGGGGCGGATGTATGCTCCACGTCCCGAAGAGGGGAGCCAACGTCGCCAGGGCGATGGCTGCAGCAAAGGCAAGCACGCTGGTCAGCTCAAAGGTTGCAGCTGCAAGGAATACAACTCGAAGAAAATAGAAGAGGCGCCAAGGAGTTCACCTGGTGGTCTCACATTCGTCGTAACTCCCCAGGGAGGGCGACGGCATCCGCGCAAACATGCGTGGAGCAGCGGAGCTGACTGGAGGGACATCCAAAGGCTCATTCCAGCCGCCCGTAGATTGCGCACCCGACGATGTCGCGACGGCTTCCTCCAGAACAACGTCGGCATCCCTGGCGGGTGACGACGCGGTCGCAGAACCACCACCACTCGCCAACTTTTGCTTCTTCTGAGCGGGTTCCTCCTCTTCATCTTCATCCCCCACCTCTTCATGGGGAGAATGAGCGGGAGGAAGCTCCTCATCGTCATCCTCTTCCTCCATCAACTCCGCCTCTTCGGCGGGTCCATCTTCGGAGAGAGGAGGAAGGCTGACCAGAAGGGATTGACCCTGACGCAGTAGACGCAAGTCGAATAAATCTTCAAAGTAGACGAAAGTCGAATGCAAAGATCAGGGAGAATCAAAGAACTAACCTCTGGAACAGGCTTCGCGACTCCGTACGCCGCAACGGGGCACTTGACGTTGCAGGAGTCCGCGGCTCGAAGACTGGTGATGCTCCGCACCCTGGTCTCCACCTCCTCGTCGTCGAGTGGCTCGTCGCTGACACCTTCAGCGGCCCACATCGGGTGGGGCCGAGCAGCAAGCGGCTGCACGCGGAGACGGAAAAAGGTGGCCATCAAGAAGATGCCACCCGTGTCTCGCCCGAGGGTCTTGAGGACGTTGCGCAGCAGGCCAAGCAGCGGCTTTGTCGCCTCCCTCTCCTGCGTGGTGAGTGGATGCGCCCAAGCCCGGGTCTTCCGCAACTCGCGGGCGCCATCAAACCGCGCCACGCCATCCTGGCTCCACTGGATGTAGAACCACTTCTTCCGCCACCCCTGGACGGAATCAGACTTCTTCATCTCGAAGTACGTGGTGTCGCCACGCACCTGGATGCCGAAGCCGCCCACTGGGTAGGTCAACCCGCCTTTCCCAACATTCTTTCGAACGAGGAAGAGCGACTTCCACAACGCCCAGTGGGGCGCAATCCCCAGGAAACACTCGCAGAGCACGATGAAGCTCGCGATGCTCAAGACGCCGTTGGGGGTCAGATCGTGGATCTGCACCCCATAGGCATGCAAGAGACCACGAACAAAATCGTGGAGAGGGAACCCGAAGCCTCGTGGAATGAAATCCACGAAACAAACGCGCTCCCCCTCACGGGGTGCTGGGGAAGTCTCCTTACCAGGGGCGCGTACCTGGACCTTGTCGGAGGGAGGCAGGAGGCCCTGCGCGCGCAGTCCGTCGAGGTCGACCCTCCTCACGGTGGACTTCTGCCAGTCACCGTCAACTTTCTTCAGGCCAACGTCGGCGGCGGCGGCGGCGGCGGAATAGCCAGCAGCGGTCTTCGGCTTGCCCATGACCGACAGAGCAACAGCCAACGAATGGGAGAGCAGGAGGTTCGGAGCTCAGGTGGCGGCGAGAATGGAGAAGAGCAGAGGAAAAGAGGCAACGACGATTGGAGAAGATGAAGCCCTCGCGTAAAAACGCAGTACTTATGCCTCTAATCGTTTCATCTCAGCCGTCCAAAGTGAAGCGGTTCCGAGCAGCCACATCCAACCGTCCACGTGTAGCACGGAGAGACCAAACGGCGCCGCCCACTTCGCCCACTACGCACGAGAAGCGAGGCGTCATCATCGTGCCGCGAAAATTTCGCGCCCGGTTCAGAAACATGACAACTGCTGACCACGGTCAGCTATGACAGTGGGACCCGTCACGTCACGTCCCATCGGGCGCAGAGGCGTGCAATGGATCGTCATCAATGACGTCATCAAGCCAACGGCTACAAGCATAAGTGGAAATAGCTCAGCCACCCGACAGAGTGGTTCGAGTAGTAAGCTTCTAAGCTGAAACTTACAGAGTAGGATCAACTGCTGATCTGAGAACCCGACAGAATTCTTCGGGTGTCAAACAGAAACGAGTAAGTTCAATCAGCTGAACCCATTTACAAGTAGGCCATTGGGCTGAACCGAAATACGCTACAGAAGAGGAAGACAAAGTAATTCGACTGCAAAGGTTACTCCCATTGGGAGTGGCCGGTTCGACTGAAGAAATCGAGTTCAGGCTCAAGATCAAGCAATCCAATGGCGCGTCCAGGAGGAAGGAGTCCTTCGCTCGACTCTACGCTTCGACCAAGCACTCGGGGGCTACTGACGTGGGGCTACCTTTCGGGTAGTCCACGATGAGGCTACCTGGGCCGCGCCAAGGACATGGAGGCCCACAGCAAGCCCACGCGGGGTACTATGTAACCTAGTCTAAGTCGGTTAGGTCGCATAACCTGCCATATCTGTAGTTGCCATCGGCATCGACCACCCGAGACCTGGCTACCTATAAAGCCAGGAGGGTGGCTCGTCTAAAGACAGGTTCACAACCGCCGCCACAAACCCTAGCGAGATCGCAATCTCGCCATTGTAATCGCTACTCGCATCAATAATCAGACAAGCAGGAAGTAGGGTGTTATCCTCCGGGAGCCTGAACCTGGGTAAATCCTTCCTTGTCAGCCGTCGTGACTACCAACGCTCATCTCCTTCCCCATCAATCAACCCGGGGTGCATAACCCTGGGACTTGTCGAGTTAACGCCTCGTCAGTCTCCCCTTGTGTCGAATCAATAAATTGGGTTTTACTTCCCTCGAAGACTATTGCGATCCCCTATACTTGTGGGTCATCAAGACTATTTTCTGGCGCCGTTGCCGGGGAGCATAGCTCTACTTGGGAGTTCACTTGTGATATATATTGCTCGCTGAAATTTATTCATCATGGGTAAAGCTCGTGATGAAAAGGTCCGTGTATTGCCATCCACTACAAGAAAAGGTACAACTCTTAGTACCTCTGCTGCTCTTGATTCACCATCTGTGATGAGTCAACTTGTGACACCACCACAATCTTCACGTGTTGGTACTTCTGCTGAATCTGAAATTACCTCTGATAATATTGATGATGCTTCTACTGTGATTGATGAGAATATTTCATTAGGTTCTATTTTAGATGCTGCCATTGCTAGGTCTAAACAACTCGAAAATGCTAGAACACCTAATGAAAGCCCTACTACTCCTGTTTATTCACCTGAGTTAAATGATTATGCTTGTGATGATCCTGATGAAGCTTATGTGGAACTTAATGATGACTTTATTGATAAATGCAATGCTACTACTGGTGCAAGCAATATTAAAAATCTCCTTGAACAACATGCTGTTAAATATAAGATGTCACCTGATCCTAAGTTTGCCACTTCTCCTATAGACATTAAAGATAAGGATTATGATTTTTCTCTTGATTTATCTTATATATCTATTGCTGAGAAAACTCCTTTTTGTGGCACTGAAAAAGAAAGTGCTGTAGAGCATATGAATGAGCTCTCTACTTTGAGTGGCTTGTTTTCTGATGATATTAAGAAGCGTACCTATTTTGTCACTAAAACTTTTCCTTTCTCATTGAAAGATGATGCTAAAGCTTGGTATAATAACTTGTCTCCTGGTTCTATTACTAGTCCTACTGGTTTTCTTGATGTTTTCTTTCAGAAATATTTTCCTGCTAGTGCTCAACATGCTGCTTTGCAGAATATTTATACCTTTGACCAGGAAGATGAAGAGAAACTTCCAGAGGCATGGACAAGGTTTTGCTCTCTTATCAGAGCAAGGCCTGGACATGATTTGGAAAAGCATGATCTCCTTGATATATTTTACAGTGGACTAACTATTGAATCTATAGCATATCTGGATAGTTTTGCTAGTTGTGTTTTCAGGAAAAGAACTCCTGAAGAAGCTGAAGAATTATTGGCTAAAATCAGCCAGAATTATGATGATTGGACTCTACCTGCGCCAACCCCCGTACCTACACCTACATCATCAAGGAAGAGGGGAGGTATGATTGAATTGAATGATGAAACAATGAGGGAAGCCAAGAAGACTCTCATTGAGAAGGGTATTAAATCTGAAGATGTGAAGAACCTTCCACCTATTGAAGATTTGTGTAAGCCAATTCCTCATCCATCCATAATTGAGGTACACTCTCTCCACAGGTTCGATGAAGGGGATATTCCCTACTCTAAACCACCTGATCAACTTAGATGAATTTGATAATTATGTTATTAAGCAAGATAATTTTAATATGAGAGTAGAGAATCATTTGCATGAAAATTCTCAATCTAATAGTAAGTTGCATGATATTGTGGAAAGAACTTCTAATGATGTTAAGATGCTTATTAAACATTTCCATATGGTTCAAACTCAAATTAATCAACTCACTAAAGTGCAACAAGACATGTTAGCTGAGACTTCTAAAGAAAAATTAAAACCTGTCTATGTTAGCACTAGAAGTGGAGCTCATACTCAGGATCCTTTATATCCTGAGGGACATCCTAAAAGAATTGAACAAGATTCTCAACTAGCTGAAAATCCAGTTTCTCCTTCTAAGAAAAAGAAGAAGAAGAAACATAAAAATGTTGTAGAATCCTCTGAAATTGTTAATGATCCTAATAGTATATCTATCTCTGATGCTGAAACTGAAAGTGGTAATGAACTTGATAATGATAAGGATAATAATGATACTCTTGATAAAGAAGTTAGTGAAAAGGAACCTGAAAAGCATGCTAAAAACACGAAGTACACTAAGGAAGACTTCATTGCTAAAAAGCATGGTAATGAAAGGGAACCTTGGGTTCAAAAGCAAATGCCTTTTCCAACTAGGAAACTAAAATCAAAGGAAGAAGAACATTATAATAAATTTTGTGATTGGATGAAACCATTGTTTTTGCAAATTCCTTTGAATGATGCTATTAAATTGCCTCCTTACTCAAAGTATATGAAAGATATTGTTTCTAATAAGAGGAAAATTCCTAATGAGGAAATTTCCACTATGCTTGCTAATTATTCTTTCAATGGCAAGGTTCCTAAGAAGCTGGGAGACCCAGGTATACCAACCATCCCTTGCTCCATCAAGAATAATTATGTTAAAACTGCTTTATGTGATTTGGGAGCAGGAGTTAGTGTTATGCCCTTTTCTCTTTATAAGAGACTTTATCTTGATAAATTGATACCTACTGACATATCTTTGCAAATGGCTGATAAATCTACTGCTGTTCCTGTTGGCATTTGTGAGGATGTTCCTGTTCAAGTGGCTAACAATTGTTTAATTTTGACTGATTTTGTTGTTCTTGAAATGCCTGAAGATGATAATATGTCTATTATTCTTGGAAGACCTTTTCTAAATACTGCAGGGGCTGTTATTGATTGCAATAAAGGAAAAGTAACTTTCAATATTAATGATAAAGAGCATACTGTTTATTTCCCAAAGAAAGTTGACAAGATTTATGGAGTTAACACCATCTCCAATTTTAAAAGCATCAAATTTGGGAGTATTGATTGCCCTATATATGATCATCAAGAAGGATATCAGAATATTATGATTGGATCCATTTTAATACAATACAAGGTAACATGAGTGTTTCATGATGTTTAAATCATTTGTGTTATGTAAATTTATTTGGTGCCAAGACTTGATCAACCTTGTTATCAAATATCTTTGCATACATAAAAGTGCTAAACATCATCTCTTTCTTCAACTTTGTTTTACCTACTGTAGTGATAATTATTTTGCAAAAGTTTAGTTGTTTTTGAACTTTAAAAATAATTTTTCTGACCCAGTGTTATTAATTTAAATACCCGGATTTCGTGCAAATTAAAAGTTTTCGAAAATCTGTAAAAATTATACCAAAGTTAATATTTTTCAAAATGCATCGTGGGAGTGCCTGGCACTGACCAAGGGGACCCACCATGTGGTCAAACCACATGGTGGCGCGGCTGCCCCCTTGGCCGCGCCGACATGTGGTGTGGAGCCCACCTGGCTCCACAACACTTCTCCCACCTACCACTCACTTCCCCTGCATCACACAACACGATTTTTCTCTCCCAAACCCGAGTTCTTGCTGTTCTTCCTCGTGATTTCGATCTCCTTGCTCAGCCCATTTCAGCTGCTGAGATTTGGGGCATTTGATCTCCGGTATGTGACTCCTCCGTGTATCCAAATAGAATTTTGTTTAGTGAAGTATACCTTGAGTATTTTGCTGCTGTAGGTGACTTGTTAAGTGAGTATGCATGCTTGTTCTATGATGATATAATTAGTTTTGATGCATGTTTAGTCCTCTAGCAAGTTCATATAGTAGTTTCCCTCATTTGTATGCTTCAAAAATCCATTTTTATGACATGTGTCAAAAATTTCAGAAAAGGAAAATGCAAAACTACAACTTTGGAGAGGTGTTTGAGAGTGATTCTCAAAGGGTAAGAAGGTCCTCAAGGGCAGCCACTCAAGTTAGGCGGTCCTATGATGAAGATGTTATTGCACCAAACATTGGAGATGGAGGGGACGATCAAATTCCAAATGCATCATCCTTTCCATGCATTGAGTTTCTAACAAGTGCAGGGTTGCTTGATGATTTCTTATTTCTTGTCCAGAAAGTTGGTTTAACCACTTATATGCAGGATGAGGGTGTCCAACACTATTGGCTCACCAAAACTTTTGTCGAAAGTTTTAAATTCACGAACTCATTTTATGGACCTGTGGTTAAATTCAAGATTTATGATAGGGCTGTTACCATGAGTTTGAATGACTTTTGTGCTGCCATAGATATTGCTCCTATAGGTACAGCAAGGAAGATTGAAGGGAACGCCCGCGGCTTGGTGGAACTTTATCGAGCGGTTACCAATGATGAGAGCCGCGACGCTCATCGCGGCAAGATAAGGAATATCCAATACCCTGCTATTAAGTATTTTCTTTTCTACCTTGCTACTAGCATTCTTGGTAGGGAGAACACTAGCAACATTTCTAGTTACCATCTTGCTTTTCTTGCTGCTGCACTTAATGATAGCACTACATATCACCTTGGTGCTCTTATTGCTCGTCGTTTATCCGCTAAGGGACCCATCTATGCTGGGATTGTTGCAAAGCGTGTTGCTGCTAGTTTGGGTATTTTTGCAACACCTACTGATAATGTGCTAGCCCCTGTTAGACTTGATCTTGCGACTATGATACACCATCAGTTTGCTACACCTGGTTCTCGCATAGGGAACATTGTTTATAAAGTGTTTTATACTAACGGGGAGCCAACTGAAGTCCCTTTGCCCCAGGCCGATTTGTTTCCTATTCACAGGAGACCGTGGTCATACTCCAGGGAGGCATTGGAGGAGCAGCTACGGCTGCGTGGTTTTTACCAGCAGCATCATGCGGAGGAAGAGGCACCTGGTGATCACTACACCGTCACTTATCCTGGCGCATCGTCAGGCTCGTACCAGGGTGACCACCCTCCTTCATTCTATGACAGTGGCACATCATGGGCACCATGGGATTATTAGCCTCCACTTAGGCCAAAAGCCTAAGCTTGGGGAGGAGGTATATCGACAGCCCACTCATTTACATATCATATCTTGTCGATACTTTGTATATCCATGTTTCGTTTTAGTTTTCTTTCTTTTCTCTCATTTGTTCATGCTTTGTTTGCTTTCCACAAAACCAAAAACATCAAAAAGATTTTTGTTATTTCTCTTCCTGGTTTGTTTTAGTATCTAGTATTAATATGCTTAGTATTTATTTCAGTTCAATATTCAAAAATACAAAAATATTTTGCTTTGTTGTGTGCTGTTTCGCGAAAGGACAGATTGCTGCTGTCCACCGTTTAATTCATAACTATTCACAGAAAAATCGGAATGACCTGAAATTTTGTGTGCATGTTCCTCAGATGTGTACGCAACTTTCATTAGTTTTGAGTTTTCTGATTTGGGCATGTTAAGGCCCTCGAAAAAACCCATCTTTGCTGGCTGTTCTGTTTTTAGTTCCTAAACTCGAAAACCCAAAAATATTTGTTGTTTCTTTTTGGTTTTGTATAGTGTTTTCAGAGTTGGACAGCAACCCGTGACTCCATGGAGCTTGGTTTTCATTCTTATCATTCGAAGCAACACAAGTGAAAAAGCAATAAGGACGATCTACGACAACTCGAGTTGGGTGAGAGGCTGGTATGGACTCTATTTGTTTTCATTTTTGTACATATACTCATCCATGTGAGCATGCTTAGTTGGTTCATGTGAGGTATATGTCATTTAGTGGATGCTTAGTAGTTCTTGCTCTCTCATGATTGTTTTCAATTTATTAATATTGGTAGCATGTTATGTTGATGTTTGCATGCATTGTTTTATCCGTAAGAGGGTATGACATAGTGGTATCCTCCTTTGAATAATTTATTCGAATTGACTTGGCACATGCTTACGCATGCATATGACTGAAAAACAAAAGTCAAAGCCTCGATGAGTTATTTTACCTCAGAGTTCTTGTATCGCTTTTATACCGTAGTTAATGTCATTCTGTCGCAAGCATGATTATGACGGTTATTGCTCTCTCGATTGTCGCTTCCCAGTCTATTGCTAGCCTCCACTTGTACTGAGCGGGAATGCTGCTCGTGCTTCCAAAACCCTGAAAACCAAGTTATTCCAAAGTGTCCACCATAAATACCTATGCATGGCAATTTCAAACCATTCAAGTAAATTTTCATGTGCTACCTTTAAAATCTTCAAAATACTTCTCATTTTGTGTCAATGTTTTATAGCTCAGGAGGAAGTATGTGGTGTTTTATCTTTCAACCTTGTCACTTACATCTGACAGACTTTCACCAATGGACTAGTGGCATATACATCCGCTTATCCAATAACTTGCAAAAAGAGCTGGCAAATGGGGTGCCCAGTCCCAATTAATTATAACTTTCATCAATAATTCTCTTCACATGTTTTGCTCTGATTTATCAGTAAGCAACTTAATTTTGCAAATAGACACTCCTCCATGGTATGTGAAAGATGGAAGGCACCCGAGAATTCGGTTAGCCATGGCTTGTGAAAGCAAAAGGTTGGGAGGAGTGTCATCCATAATGAAACTAAAATACATGTGTAAACAAAAGAGAAGAGGGATGATCTGCCTTGCTGGTAGAGATAACGTCCTTCATGGGAGCCGCTCTTGAAAGTCTGGTTGACAAGGGGGTTAGAGAACCCACTACCATTCGTTGATAACAGCAAAAACACCTCTCAAAACAATTTTACTTCTGTGTTAAAAATAATAAAAAGCTCTAGCACATGATAATCACTGCTTCCCTCTGCGAAGGGTCAATCTTTTACTTTATTGTTGAGTCACCATCCTTTCTTTGAGCACTTTCTTGAGAGCATAGTTGTCATTCTTAGTGAAATGTGCTTGTCCCAGAAGGTAGTTATCTGTGATATAACTTTGATGCTTTTATCTTTGACATCTTTGATTCTAGTCTTCCCATGAATTCCAAGAGGTGCCTGGGCATTTATGTTTTGCTGTACAAAATCAGGCAAGCGAGATACCATCTTGTCATATCCTATTATGAGTATTACGATCTTGTGAATTGTTATGTCTCATGTTTTATTGCTATCAGTATGTTGGTATCTTTTCATAGTTTACATGCCTATTAGGTGACATTGTTTGCATTTGCATCATTTTGCATTACTTAAGCATCTGTTCATATAGTGAGAATATATGCATCATATGGAGCAAATGTGTTCGTGAAAGTCTTTTTATCGCACTCAGTTGTTAACTGAATTGCTTGAGGACAAGCAATAAGCTAAGCTTGGGGGGAGTTGATACGTCCAAAACGTATCTACTTTCACGAACACTTTTGCTATTGTTTTACCTGTAACTTGTATGTTTTGGATACAACTAACGCGGACTAACGCTGTTTTCAGCAGAATTACCCTGGTGTCTCGTTTTTGTGCAGAAAAGTCAACTTTATGGAAAAACACCAGAAAAGGTCGCAAAGCTATTATTTTGCCAGAAGATCCACGGAGCCAGAAGGGGAGAAGCAGCTGGGCCACGAGGGGCCCAGACCACATGGCGGCGCGGGTCAGAAGCCACCCGCGCCAACACATGGTTTGGCCGCCTCGGACTCCAACTCGAGCCCCCCTTTCGCCTACTTAACCCCCTCTGACCTAAAACGCGAGGGGGTCATCCACTTTTTCCAGAAACACCACCGTACGCCGCCGCCATCGCGAGACCTCTCTCGGGGACCAGAAACTCCGTTCTGGCACTCCGTCGGGACGGGGAATTGGAGGGGATCATCGCCATCATCACCACCGGCGCTTCTCCATCGACCATCCATGTTTCCCCCATCCATGTGTGAGTAGTTCCCTGCTGTAGGCTGAGGGGGATGGTAGGGATTGGATGAGATTGTTCATGTGATAAGTTATCAGATTGTTAGGGCATGGTGCCTAGTGTCTGTTGTTAGTACTTCTTGATATTGTTGCAACTTGCTATGCGTAATGATTGTCACTAGGGCCCGAGTGCCATGATTTCAGATCTGAACATGTTATTGTTTCATAATGATATGCACTGTTTATTGATCATATCTTGCAAGTTGTATACACATGTTGTTGTCCGGAACCCGCGGTCCCAAGGTGACAATAATTGGGATAGCCGAGGGGAATGGCTGCAATATGAGGATCACATGTGTTCACGGCGTGTTAATGCTTTGCTCCGGTACTCTATTAAAAGGAGTACCTTAATTACCAGTAGTTTCCCTTGAGGCCTGGCTGCCACCGGCTGGTAGGACAAAAGATGTTGTACAAGTTTCTCATTGCGAGCACGTATGACTATATACGGAACACATGCCTATGGTTATTTCGTACTTGGACACTTTATCATTATTATCTGCAATGCCCATGTCTAGACTATTATATGAACTATCTTATCCATGCAGCGCCCGTACATCCATCCCTATGCCTAAAGTGTTTTAATCCTATTGTTTACTGCAATCACTACTGCTGTCACTATTTCGCTGCTGCTGTTATTTCACTGCTACTACTGCTATAAAACTGTTGCTACTGATAATCTGTGTCGAGCAAGACTATCCACAGGTGCAGCTGAACTGACAACTCCGCTGTTAAGGCTCACAAGTATTCTTTGTCTCCCCTTGTGTCGAATCAATAAATTGGGTTTTACTTCCCTCGAAGACTGTTGCGATCCCCTATACTTTTGGGTCATCAGGACCCAGTGCCGAGTGGCCTTTTGTTTTGTAATGAACCCTATTTTGTTGGTCCTCTGACCTGAACCACTTTTAATTCTAATATGCAACTGCTTTTGTTTCGACTTGGCTTCGGAGTTTTTTCCTGTCCTTGGCTTGATTGTGTGTCATCTTGACATCCTGATATGGGTGAAGCGACTGCTGTTGCGGTTTCTATTGGCGGGGAAGGTACTTCCTCTGCAGCACCCACTCGCCGTCGCCGCCAGGCCCCTGCCGCGCCGGAGCGGAGTGCCAATGACAAGCGCGTCTTCACGTATATGAGGAACAAGATTGATGAGCTGGAGTCGAAACTGAAGCGCGCCGAGCTGGACCTGGAGCGGGCGAAGGTGGACTCTGGCGCCGCTTTCTCTCAGCGGGAGGAGTTCTTGGTTGGCGAGATTGACCTGATCAGCCGACAGTTTCAGGGTATGTCCTTCTTGGCGACTGCCTTTCTTCTTTGCTTTGTGTTAAGGGCGTGTTTCTGGCGCAGACGTGAATCCCGACTGGCAGGCAGAGCAAGCTCGGGTGGATGAGCGGGTCGCAAGGGAGGCTGCCAGCAGTTCCCCTGAGGCCCGCTTTTTCTGGTCGAACGGGTCCAAGGGGAAGATCCTTGCCCGTATGCTGGACCGTACTTGGCGAGCTGCGTGCCTCCTGGAGGGTTGCCGGAAGACCCTGTGGCACATCCACCGGGTTTACTTTCCGCACAACGGGCAGCCGAACGAGTTGGCGACGTTGCTGGAGAGGTTCCGCGATGGTGCTGCTCTTGGCGAGGTCGTCCAGGCGCAACTTGTTGCGGGTGCGAACGTAGCCCTGGCGTACGTTCGTCTGCATCGACCAAATCTCCCCTTGTCCAGGTTGCTTGACGGCCTTCCCGGAGATGACGACTATGCCGAGACCCTGTCGGCTGCGCGTCGGATGATCGAGAAGGTCCAGCGGCTTAGCGAGCGACTTGTTGGGCCGCTCAATGCGCCCAAAGATGAGCCTGCAGAGTAGATGTGGTGGGCCACCGTTGTATAGGGTTAGCGTAAGGTGTATGTTGCCCGGTTGTAAATATTTTACATGTGTATGTGTGCAATTAGTAAATGAACTGTGCTCGGGTATATATTTTTGAGTTTCGACTTGAGCCTGTATGGCGCAGCCCCCGAGTGCGTCGGGTGGCGGCCTAGGCTTTTGACATAGACCTGTATGGCGCAGCCCCCGAGTGCATCGGGTGGCGGCCTAGGATTTTCGACTTGAGCTTGTATGGCGCAGCCCCCGAGTGCGTCGGGTGGCGGCCTAAGCTTTTGACAGACCTGCGTGGCGCAGCCCCCGAGTGCATCGGGTGGCGGCCTAGGGTTTTCGACTTGAGCTTGTATGGCGCAGCCCCCGAGTTCGTCGGGTGGCGGCCTAAGCTTTTGACATAGACCTGCGTGGCGCAGCCCCGAGTGCATCGGGTGGCGGCCTAGGGTTTTCGACTTGAGCTTGTATGCTGCAGCCCCCGAGTGCGTCGGGTGGCGGCGTAAGCTTTCGACATAGACCTGTGTGGCGCAGCCCCCGAGTGCATCGGGTGGCGGCCTAGGGTTTTCGACTTGAGCTTGTATGGCGCAGCCCCCGAGTGCGTCGGGTGGCGGCCTAAGCTTTTGACATAGACCTGTATGGCGCAGCCCCCGAGTGCATCGGGTGGCGGCCTAGGATTTTCGACTTGAGCTTGTATGGCGCAGCCCCCGAGTGCGTCGGGTGGCGGCCTAAGCTTTTGGGGTTACCTTCTGACTGAAAGTAATAAAAAGGGGGGAATTTGTTCTTCAAATCACTTTATTGATTGCTGCGAACAGGCTGCCTCATTAAAACCCTTCAAGTCCCCGTAGGTACCCTGGTAAGGGAAAGAGTGCGTCTGAAACCTGTCGCCTTGGCATGAATGCTTGTTACAACTTGGTAGTCGACTATGGGTAGAAGCGGCGCCGCATTCCACGGGTTGCTGCAGACTGCTCCTGTCTTTGCGTCCTTCAGGCGGTAGGCGCCGCCGTCGATTGCTTCTGTCACGATGTATGGGCCTTCCCATGGGGAGGCGAGCTTGTGCACCTTTTTCTGCTTGAGGAGGAGGACCAGGTCGCCGGCCACAAATGCCCGCGGTCGCAGTCGCCGCCCGTGATAGTTGCGCAGGTCTTGCTGGTACACGGCTGACCGTGCTAAGGCGATGTCACGGGCTTCGTCAAGGACGTCCACGTCGTCTTCGAGTGCTTCCTCTGCGTCGGACTCGTCGTAGGCTACCACCCGTGGCGCGTCAAACTTGATGTCGCAGGGCATGACTGCTTCCGCTCCGTACACCATGAAGAATGGCGTGTACTGGGTGGACCTGTTTGGCGTGGTTCGCAAGCTCCATAGTACTGATGGCAATTCTTCGACCCAAGCGCCCGCAGCGCGTCTTAGTGGCACCCGCAGGCGTTTCTTGATTCCGTTGCAGAATAAACCGTTGGCCTTTTCGACCTGCCCGTTGGACTGCGGGTGCGAGACTGATGCGTAGTTGAGCTTGATACCCTGTTCTTCGCAAAAATCCCTGAATTCTTCCGCCGTGAAGTTGGAGCCGTTGTCGGTGATGATGCCGTTGGGGACCCCAAATCGGAAGATGATGGATCTGATGAAGTTAACTGCCGAGGAGGCGGTCGAACTTGTGATTGGTACTGTTTCGATCCACTTAGTGAACTTGTCGACTGCGACCAGGAGGTGAGTGTGTCCTCCTGGCGAGGACTTCTTGAGCGGGCCCACCATGTCGAGTCCCCATTGGGCGAAGGGCCACGCGAGTGGAATGGTCTTCAACGCGGATGCAGGCGCATGTGGCTTGTTGGCAAACTCCTGGCAGCCGAGGCATTTTCGCACGAGGTCTTCTGCGTCTTGCATGGCTGTGGGCCAATAGAACCCGGCTCGAAGTGCTTTGGCCACCAAAGCGCGGCTGCTGGCGTGATGCCCGCAAATTCCGGCGTGGATGTCGAGGAGGATCGCCTGTCCATCGACTGGATCCACGCACCTTTGGAGGATTCCTGAGATGCTTCTCTTGTAGAGTTCTCCGTTGACGACTGTGAAGCTCTTGGAGCGTCGGATGATGCGCTTGGCCTCGACTGGATTGGATGGCAGCTTCTGGTGTAGTATGTAAGCTAAGTATGGGCCCGTCCATGTGGCCTCGACCAGCATTACCTCCATTGGTTCCTTCTTGGCTGGCGTTGCAGGCTTGCCCGTGGTGGGTGCGGGTGGACTCGGATCGCTTTTGAGTTTGATGGATCGCTGCGTGATGCGTTCCAGGAAGACGCCGGGTGGTACTGGCACCTTGTTTGATCCCATGTTGGCGAGGATGTCGGCCTCCTCGTTGCTTTCTCGCCCGACGTGTCTCAACTCGCAGCCATCGAAGGTGCCTTCTAGCTCGTTGTACAAGTCTCTGTAGGCAATCATGTTGTCCGCGATAGCGTCGCAGGCCTTCATGGTTTGCTGTACGACGAGGTAGGAGTCGCCGTAGATCATGAGGTGGGTGGCACCGCAGTTCTTGGCCATTCGCATGCCGTGGATGAGAGCCTCGTACTCCGCTTCGTTGTTTGATGGTGTCGGGAAGTCCATCTGTAGCACATAGTTAAGTTTATCGCCTTTGGGGGAGATGAGGATGACTCCTGCTCCAGCCGCCTTGAACTTCTTGGAGCCGTCAAAGTACATCGTCCAGGCGTTGGACAAGTTTGGGGTGTCTGGCACCTGGCTTCTATCCACTCTGTCACTACAACAAATATGCTCACTTGTGACCCCCCATATTGGTCACTGAATGGTCACGGAGTTTCATCTGTGACCTATTTGTGACCAAAAACAATTGGTCAAAAGCTGGCAGTCACTAATGATACTACGTGACCTTTTTTGTGCAATCGTCATGAACGCTTTTGACCAAACTAAAAGGTCATAACATTTGTGACCAATATTTTGGTCACTCACCGTCTGGCCTGGCCACGTCAGATCCTACGTGGCAAAGCTGACGTGGCAACATTGTGACCAAATGAAATGGTTATTGACCAAAATCAGCCCAGTCCATTTTAATGCTCTACACAGGCCGAGCCCAACAAATTGGAATAGTTTTTCGGCCAAGCCCAATATTGTTGCATTTTTTCTTTTGGGCCGTGGTAATTGTTTTTCATTTCTGTAAGTGGGACCTAAATGTCAGATTGCGATATGTGGGACCAATTGTCAGTTCCCTCCAAGTGGGTCATATATGTCAGGTTCTAGAAGATGGTGGGTCCAGGTTGTCAGGCCCAAATGGTGGGTCCCAGTTGACTGGGACAGATATTTCAGATTTAAATTTCTAGGCATAAAATAAATAATATTTTGGAACAGCCAGAAAACATTAGTAATACTATTAACAAAGCAAATAGTCAAACTTTGCACATTACAATCATACCAAGTTGACATCGGGTTACAATTATATAGTCACATCAAGCATGCAGTAGCTGAAACACAACTAAATATCAATGTTTAACTGGCTCTCAATATATAACTAGCTCCAGTGAGAGCTACAGCTCTGTTCTTCGGTCCTGGAGCCCTCCTTGAAACATGAATGAAGACTAGCACAGCACCTACATATTAAAACAAAATGGTAAGGAACAATATAAAAACAAAACTAACAACATGCGAACTACCCAAGTAAATACTAACAGCCAGCAATCAGTAAATACCAGATAAGTGAGGAACAACAGTTCATGCCATTGGTACAACAGTAAGGAACTGAAAAAATTGCACCAATAATTTCTCAGAATAAAACTCAACTTTGTGCATGCATTTACAAAGAAACAGATAAATGAATCTAATAAACGAGCAAGCCATGATCCATGGAAGGCAGCACCTAAAAAATGAGATAGATCTACTGTCTCCTCACGGTTCATCATAATACAAGGTTAACAACTGTACATCAATTCTCATCAAACAGATATTTTACACTAAAACAGAGCACATGCATAAATTTATCAAGTGGCCAAACCAGCACATAAAGAACAAGCTTCCCAATGAGCATCTGAGTATGAGGACACAATGCAATGCGTAAAGCACTCAAATGGATATGGCACAAACTGAATGCTCACAACTTATCCATGTAATGGAAGAGCCATATGATTCCTTAACATATGATCAATGCAAAATGCAGTAAGGTGACACAATAAGGTATAATAGCACCATCCATCAGCCAAGTAAGAAAAGAGGAAAATGAGATAGAACAAAGACTTATCTAATGTACAGAACGCTGTGTTGTCAGCGGGGTGAAATTGACACTGCAAATGCAGCAACATGGCGAGTGTTGATGCGCTCCAACAAAGGAAAGCATATGGGCTACGTCAGGTCTGCGAGAGAACAAGCGAGGTAGGAGTCAAGCAATAGCATAAGAAAGGTATACTGATCTTACTAACAAGTATATACTTGAAGATAAGCCATTAAGGAAACAACTACCCAGCAAATTATCTACAATTAGCAGGCTCGAGAACATAATTCAATCACACTAAAACATGAGCACTACACCATGCCAACGGAAGTTATCATATGTTCAATGCACATATGCCATACGATAATTTCCATAACAGGCATCAGATCAGAACTGCATTTTTATAGAGAAAACAAAGGCATCAAATCAGAACTGATCCAACTCAATCATATGGCATTTGCTACCATGTGTAATACTCATTGTTTGCTTATCTAGACCAGACACTAGTACTTGGCAGCAAGAAAAACATCATAGGAAACACAGATGAGCAATTTATACTCAAATAGGTAACGCAATTAAAGTAAACTGAGCACATGTTATTCCAACAATCACTAACTAATTCACACATAAAGGAAAGGCAATTATACAATATAGTAAATACATCATGTGTACAGGCCAAACAACACAGATCAACATCATAAGAGGCATCAATTATGGGAGAGGAAAATCCAACAATAACTGCTTACAATGTAGATAGCTAGTATTAAGCAGATTCTTTACAGAGACCACTGTCACTTACATATACTCCAAAAAGATTGTAACTTTGCAAGTAATAACACTAGCTATTCAAGGCAGTGAGCGTAGCCAAAGTGAGACCACTGTCATATTATTTGTATAGTGATACTAATGGAGTTCCCAACTCCCAATAGGCAGTGAGCATAGCCAAAGGAATCATGCAGACGTACTCACCTCGTGGCTTGCGGAGATGGTGGCGACGGTGTCGAGTCATATGGTTCACAACCATAGCAGATCCATCCGCGTTCCGCCTACTGCTCGTCCGGTCCACGCTCCAGTGAAGGTTCGTGCTCCACCATCGAATCCGAGGCATCTGCAGAGAGGGAGAGATTAAGCGAGGGCGAAACCGCGAGGGAGAGGGAGGTGAAACCGCGAGGGAGAGCGAGGGTGAAACCCAGCAGCACAGGGAGGGGCGTCATGCCGGTCCGTGGAGGCGGCGGCCGCCCAGGCACCGCGAGGGTACGCGCGAGGAGGCGACGGTGCGACGCTCCACTGCCTCTGCCCGAGCAGCACCGTCTGCAGCACGACGCCTGCGCCCACAGCCCAACACAATGGTGGAGAAGGGAGGGAGGGGCTGGGCATGAAGGGGAAGGTGTAGGAGATCCAGTCGGCGGCGGCGGCGCGTATGTGATCGGGCAGGGGCTGGAGATGAAGAAGAGGGTTAGGGTTTGGGTGGCGGCGTGCGTGGGAAGAGGAGTTGTGGCCGTCGCGGCGGGGGGAGGTGGTGGACGGGGAAGGTAGCTAGCGGTGGGATCGAGCCGGCCGGGGTGCGGGTGCTCGAGCGAAAGAGGGAGAGAGATGGGGAGAGGGGGAGGCGGCGCTCGAGGGAAAGAGGGAGAGAGATGGCGAGAGGGAGGGTTCTGGATGGGGTTGGGATTAGGGTTTGGGTTTTTTTCTTTTAGCTTTTTTTTTTGTTTTGGCAGCTTGCAGGTGCACGGTTTTGGTTTCTGGGAGTAGGCACCATCGTTCGATCTGTGGATGATGAACGGCTCAGCTCGCATCCAATGGGGCGATCCGCGTGGACACGGTTCTCTCATCTCGTTGGCCAGTTTTCCCGCGTTTGAACATTCGAAACTTTCAGCCGAAATAACGAATATTATGGTGATATTTATGGCATAGTTTATCCAAATGTGTCCATGTTTGACATAAACATGCATCTTGGAACCATCAACAATGTTGCCGAAGAAGTTTTCGTTTTCCCTGTACAAAAAATTCATTTTCCATTTTTCGAGTGTGAAATATGGTTTGTTTTGTGAAGCACAAAATATATTGTAAAGTTGTAAAAGGACGTAAATCCTTCGCAAAGTGTCATTATATGTGACAAGTTTCATGGAAAAATAACAAACTTGGAATATGGAATATATTTTTAAAAAGTGTTCACAAAAATGACCTCTCATGTACGAAGATTCATGACTTTCAGCCCAAATGACCAATGTTATGATGATAACTGTGGCATAGTTTGTTCAAATGTTCTCATATTGCACACAAGCGTGCATATTGGAATGGAGAATAATGTTGCCGAACAAAGTTTTTAAATTTATTGTACAAAAAAATCATTTCCTATTTTCCGGGCGTGAAAAATGAGTTTTTTTCTGAAGGACATACCAAAAATATGTTGCAAAATGGGATCAAACCATTTTTAAAAAATATTACACCACATTTGATGTATAAGTAACTAAAAGTTTGTGTGTATAAACCATTTCATCCACATCTTGTAAAAAAGACAAATTTCCGCCAATTCAGGTGGAAACATGTCAAATTTGAACTACGGGTGCTTCTAACTTTGCTCATGATTTTTTGTAAAAATTATTTTTAGATGCACAAGTATCTATTTAATCATAGATACACAAAGATTTTCATAAGATCCGACCCCTAGGTACGAACGGTCATGTCCGTCGTTTTGATCGTATTTTGAAATCGGCGTATAGAATTCAAAAAAATCAAAAAGACGTAAATCCTTCGCAAAGTGTCATTATATGTGACCAAGTTTCATGGAAAAATAACAAACTTGGAAAATGGAAGATATTTTTAAAAAGTGTTCACAAAAATGACATCTCATGTACGAAGATTTATGGTTTTCAGCCCAAATGACCAATGTTATGGCGATAACCATGACATAATTTGTTCAAATGATGTCATATTGAGCACAAAATAGGTTTTTTTGTGAAGCATCTACCAAAATTATGTTGCAAAATGGTAGAGAACCATTTTTATGAACTATTAGACCATATTTCATGTACAACTAACCAAATGGCTGTGTCTGAAAAGCTTTCCTTCCACCCCTTTTTAAAAAGTCAAATTTCCACCGATTCAGCTGAAATCGGGTCAAATTTGAACTATAGGTGCTTTATAGTTTGCTCGTGATTTTTCGGAAAAATCATTTCTAGGTACAAAAGTAGATGTTTCATCAGATATATACCAAGAGTTTCACAAAATTCCACCCCTAGATACGAACGGTCACGCCCACCGTTTTGACCGTATTTTGAAATAGGCGCATAGAATTCGAAAAAAATCAAAAAAGAGTAAATCCTTCGCAAAGTGTCATTATATGTGACGTAGTTTCAAGGAAAAATAAGAAACTTGGAAAATGGAAGATATTTTTAAAAAGTGTTCACAAAAATGACCTCTCATGTACGAAGATTTATGGCTTTCAGCCCAAATGACCAATGTTATGGCGATAAACATGACATAGTTTATTCAAATGATGTCATATTGAGCACAAACATGCATCTTGGAATGGACAACAATGTTGCCAAAGAAATCTTTCATTTTCTTTGCACAAAAAAACCATTTTTCATTTTTCGTGTGTGAAAATAGGGTTGTTTTGTGAAGCACGTACCAAAATTATGTTGCAAAATGGTAGAGAACCATTTTTTTTTAAATATTAGACAATATTTTATGTACAACTAACCAAATGGTTGTGTCTGAAAAGCTTTCCTTCCACCCCTTTCCAAAAAGACAAATTTCTGCTGATTCAGTTGAAAGCGGGTCCAATTTGAACTATAGGTGCTTTATAGTTTGCTCGTGATTTTTCGGAAAAATCATTTCTAGGTACAAAAGTAGATGTTTCATCAGAGATATACCAAGAGTTTCACAAAATTCCACCCCTAGATACGGACAGTCACGCCCCCCGTTTTGACCGTATTTTGAAATAGGCGCATAGAATTCGAAAAAAATCAAAAAAGAGTAAATCCTTCGCAAAGTGTAATTATATGTGACCTAGTTTCAAGGAAAAATAAGAAACTTGGAAAATGGAAGATATTTTTAAAAAGTGTTCACAAAAATGACCTCTCATGTACGAAGATTTATGGCTTTCAGCCCAAATGACCAATGTTATGGCGATAACCATGACATAGTTTGTTCCAATGATGTCATATTGAGCACAACATGCATCTTGGAATGGACAACAATGTTGCCGAAGAAAGCTTTCATTTTCTTTGCACAACAAAACCATTTTTTCATTTTTCGTGTGTGAAAATAGGGTTGTTTTGTGAAGCACGTACCAAAAATATGTTGCAAATTTGGATCACATCATTTTTATAAAATATTATACCACATTTAATGTACAAATAACAAAATGTTGGTGTGTAAAATCATTTCCATACACCTCTTGTAAAAAAGACAAATTTCCGCCGATTCAGTTGAAAACAAGTCAAATTTGAACTACGGGTGGCTCGTAGTTTTCTCAAGATTTTTTATAAAACTCATTTTTGGGTACACAAGTACCTATTTCATCATAGATACAACAATAGGTTTGTGAGATTTAAACCCTAGATACGAGTAGTCGCGTTAGCAATTCTGACATCATTTTATTTCAAATTCCACAAAACCCAATATAAATAATATATAAGCTTAGTGGTATTTGTATTTTATTTTGACTAAAAATAGTATCTAAAAGTATATAAGAACCCAGGTTATCTTTACAAAAATTTCAAAATATATTTGAGTTAAATTGGAGTTGAAAATCAAGATTTATAAGAAAATAGAAATAATAATAATAATAAAGAAAAAGGAAAAAAAAAAGAACTGACCGACCGAGTTAAGCCGGCCCAGCCCAGCAGAGCATAGGTTGGGCTTTGCCCCAACAAAGATGGTGGCCTCATCCCCTTCAGGGCCCAACTCCGTTCGCTCTAATGCTATAAGTAAAGCCAAGTCGGTAATACATCAACATCGATCTGGTGGCCTGTTGGTTAGCTGCGCTTTAGGTAAGGTGGAGGTCTCGGTTTCGACCTCCCTCACCATCGTTTTTGCGATTTATATGAGAGAATGAGAATGTGCTGCCTGCGGGTCCCGTCTGTCAGCATTGGAGGGTGCGGTTCTAATAAGTAAGGCGTGCGGGCGGGTCCAAACTGCCAGGGAGGGTGAGGGCGGACCCATATGTCAGGGAGGTTGTGCTGTGTCGGTCCTGACGATGGGGCCTACCTGTCAGGGTGACATGTAGGCGAGTTAAATGAGTTAACTGTCCAGTCAGAGTGACACATAGATAAAAATGACACCTAATCACTGCCACATAGGTAATACTGCTGAGTTGGCTCTCCACTAATGTGAATGACCATTTAAATTGGTCAGAAAAATGGTCATACTCTATTGATATATCGGTTATGACCAATTCATGTAATGGGATTATGACTTTCCTTATAAAATTGGTCATGATATACTTGGTTTACCACCGTCTAAAGCAGGGTATGACCAATTAGTTTAAAATGGTCATAGATCTATGACCAATATTTGTAAGGTCATAGACAAAAGGTCACTAGTTGACATATTTCTTGTAGTGTGTGGTGAACTCTGGCAGGACTTGGGCCTTGATCGCCTTCGGGTGAGCGTATTTCAGCCCCCAGGGCCCTAGCTCGACAACCCACTTGGCAACCCGGCCTGTCGCGCGCTGGTTGGTGAGTATGTCGGAGAGCCCGGAGGAGCTTACTACCGTGATCGGGTGCTCGGAGAAGTAGTGGACGACCTTTCTTGAAGTCATGAAGACCCCGTAGGCTAGCTTCTGGTAATGCGGGTAGTTTTGCTTGGAGAGGGTGAGGACCTCGCTGAGGTAGTAAACCGGTCTCTGGACGGGGTGGCTGTGCCCTTCTTCTTCTCGTTCGACTACGAGGACCGTGCTTACCACCCTGTTGGTGGCTGAGACGTAAAGGTAGAGCGGCTCGTTTTCCAGAGGCGCTACCAACACTGGAGAGGTCGTTAGTGTTTTCTTGAGTTGGTCGAATGCGTCCTGTGCTTCTTCCGTCCACTCGAACTTGTCCGTCTTCTTCATCAGTTGGTAAAAAGGCAGGGCCTTCTCACCCAACTTACTAATGAACCGGCTGAGAGCTGCGACTCGCCCAGCCAATCGCTGTACCTCGCGGAGCTTGGTCGGAGCCGGCATTGAGAGTATGTTCTGCACCTTCTCAGGATTTGCTTCGATCCCCCGTGCTGAGACAAGGTATCCCAGTAGTTCTCCGGCTGGCACGCCAAAGACGCACTTATCCGGGTTTAGCTTGATCTGGTACTCGTCGAGTGCGGCAAAGACTCTGCGGAGGTCAGCTACTAATGTGTCCTCCTTGCGGGTGGTGACGACGATGTCGTCGACGTAGACTTGGACGATCTGTCCGATGAGCCCTTTGAGGCATGCCTGCATTGTGCGCTGGTAGGTAGCACCAGCGTTCTTCAACCCGAAGGGCATTGTCTGGTAGCAGAAGACGCCGTCGGGTGTGATGAACGCCGTCTTTTCTTCGTCGTCGACGTTCAGTCGAATCTGCTGGTAACCTGAGTAGGCGTCCAGGAAGGACAGGCACTCGCAGCCTGCTGTCGAGTCGATGATCTGGTCTATCCGCGGTAGCAGGAAGTGGTCCTTTGGGCAGCATTTGTTGACGGCGGTGAAGTCGACGCACATGCGCAGCTTCTTTGTCTTCTTTTTCTCGACCAGGACTGGGTTTGAGACCCAGTCTGAGTCTTTTATCTCTCGGATGAACTTGGCGTGCAACAGTCGATCGATTTCCTTGCTAATCGCGTCCCGCTTGGGTCCGGAAAAGCGCCGCATGGCTTGCTTGACTAGTCTAGCGTCCTTGTGGACTTTTAGGGAGTGCTCGGCGAGATTCCTGGGTATTCCTGGCATGTCTGATGGTTGCCATGCGAAGATCTTCCAGTTCTCCCGTAGAAACCCGACGAGCGCGCTTTCCTATGCAGGGGTTAGGCTTGATGATACCTTGACCGTCTTGCCTGAGTCAGTCGGGTGGACTTGATGGGTAGTCGTGTCGTCGGTTGAGTTGAAGGCTGCGTCCTTTGCTGGTTTCTTGCGAGGCGGGAAGATGGTCCTGTCGTTGTCGACTGTTACCTCCTTGAAGTGCTCCTCAACTCCGAAGAACTCGGAGATCTTGCTGAACTCTCGGTCGCAGCTGTTGGAGAGGTCGAAGTCTCCATGTATCGTTATGACACCCTTGGGCCCAGGCAGTTTGACCACCAGGTAGGCGTAATGGGGTATTGCCATGAACCTGGCGAAAGTTGTGCGACCCAGGATCGCATGATATTGCGATTTCCAGTCGACGACCTCGAAGTCGATCGATTCTCTTCTGAAGTGGTCAGGTTTTCCGAGTATCACGTCTAGCGTGATTGTTCCCATGGGCGTGATTGCTTGCCCTGGTACTATGCCGTGGAAGGTGGTCTCCGACTCGGGCAGTTTTTCTGTCGACTTGCCCATCCTCCTGAGTGTTTCTGCAAAGATGATGTTGATGCCACTGCCTCCGTCCATGAAAACCTTCTTCAGGCTGTAGCCTCCGATTAGGGCTTCAATAACTAAGGCGGCGTGCCCTGGTCGAGGGACTGATGGCGGGTGATCTGCCCTGGTGAACGTGATTGGCGTTTCTGATCCCCTTAGGTAGTCTGGTACCGCGGGTGGGTTTGTGATGGCCTGGTAAACTTGGCGGGTGATCAGCTTCTGGGCCCTGTTCGAGGGGCGCCCTTTCTGTATCATGTTTAGCTGCCCTCGTGGTGCCGGGTACGCGTCTTGCGCCGGTGGCGGGGCCTCTATCTGCGGCTGCTGCTGCTACTGGAAGGCTCCGGCCGCGTGTGCCGGTGGGGCGGCTGCAGGTGGGGGTGGCGCTTGAATGGTGAGCTGTGCGGCTGGCTGTATCGCTGGCGTCGGTGCTATGATGTGCTGCATGGCCTCGTAGATCTTGCGCGCTTTGCGACAGTCTTTCAGCAGGTGATTAGCGACCCATTTGCCTGTTTCTTGGTGGCGGTACATATGGTGCTTGCAAGGTTGCGCTAGCTGCTCGGCTGGTGTTAACGGGCGTCTCCACTCGCGTTTCTGGCCTGAGTCGTTACGGTTGATGCTGCTGCTGCCTTGGTTGTATTGCCCTTGGCGACCTTGGTCGCTGCTGCGGCTGTACTGGCGATTCTGATCATATTGGCGACTGTCGCCGCGTGTTTCATCACGGGGGGTTTGGTATCCCGCCGCTACTAGCTCGATCGAGTCGATGCCGTTAAAGCGCGGCTTCTTCTTGTGTCGCCCATCTCGCCAGTTACTCGGCCCTGCTTCCTTCTTGGGGGAGTTGTCGCGGACATAATCTTCTCCTTCTGCCCACTGGTTGGCTGTCTTCATGAGCTCGATCATGGTTTTCGGCTGGAGCCTACCAAATTCTTCGCGGAGGTCGCGGCGAGAGACGCCGTGCATGAAGGCGTCCATCACCCGGTCCTCTGAGATGGCTTCCATGGTGTTGCAGAGCAGCGTCCATCGTTGTATGTATGACCGGAGCGGCTCATCCCGTCCTTGCTTGCAGGCCTGCAACTCAATGTAGGTCGCTGGTCTTGCGTATGTTCCGAGGAAGCTCTTAATGAACGTATCCCGGAACTCTTCCCAGGTGCGGAAGGAATCCTTGGGTTGACTGGTGAGCCACCCGCGTGCTGAGTCTGTGAGCATAAGCTGAATGTACTGCATCGCCGTGGTCGAGGTTCCTCCTTGACAGGTGCATGCGTTGAGGTAATCCTCGAGCCAAAGGCGCGGGTCTTGCGTTCCGTCGTACTTGGGTGTACCGGCCGCGAGTTTGAAGCCTTTGGGCATGCGGGTGTCGCGGATGTTGAAGCTGAAGCACGCGGCGCCGCATGGCTCGAAGTCGCGGTCGGCCTGGGTGTCTCGGCTTGTTGCACTGGTCGCCCGCTGGGTGCGGGTGCGATCTATTGTTCTTTGCGCGATGACGTTGCACAGATCTTCTCCTGGCTGTGGTTGCCGAAGTGTTCTCGCCGCGAGTGGTGCAGGGTCGCGGGTGTGGCGAGCTCGTTCTTCGCGTTCTTGTTCGCCTGGTGTTTTTTTTTCCAAGGCATTCTCGATTGCTTGCATGGATAGGATTTGCTGCTTGTGAAGGAGGGCGCGCGCGTCTCCCTCTGGCGGCTGCGTGAGGCGCAGGTAAGTTGCGACTGCCATGACCGCAGCGTCGGCTGTCTTGGGGACGGGTATGCCGTTCTCGTCCTCCGTGATGAAAGATAGGTTAAGGTTGCGGGTGACTCCGGCTCGGTCGGCTTCTGTCATGTGAGGTACGCGAGCTCGACGGCGTCGCGCTCCTTGGTCGACTTCGGCGGATGCGGTGAACGAGTAGGCTGCCCTTCTGGCGCTTGATGCGTCGGCGTCTCTCCTGCGCCGGAGGAGCTCTGCTTTCTCCGCACGAAGTCGCTCGCCTTCCTTGCGTAGCAAGTACTGGACCGCCAGCTGGTCCTCTCGGGGCGCGTCGAGTGGGGGGAACGTGCCTTCGTCCACATGCTTCATAACTCTAATTGCTATGTCGCGAGTGATGATGAGCTTCGTTACTTGGTCAGGCATGAGTACCTCGATCGGGTACACGGGTTCGTCGTCATTGCCCGATGGTACCGGACCGGCCATGAAGACTTGAGCTGGGTAGACTTGGGTGACCGTGCGGACGCTGCCGCTACTGCTTTCTTCGTCTGAACTTGGCTCGGGGTCGAAGATCGCTGCAACGTGGTGGGCGCCGTAGTCGCCATTATGTCTTCCTTCTTGAAATCCCGTGATCCTCGGCGCGGTCATGAAGAACGACCTCACCCTTGCTGGCGCAAGTGCGACTGGCTTGGGGTAGGCCTGTGTTGTCGATGAAGGTGTATGCGGAGATGCGATCGGCGTGGACGTAGTCGGTGCAGATCTTGGAGTTTCCCGCGGCGCGACCGAGATAGTTGAAGTAGACTCGATCTGCACGGCGTGCTCCGGGGCGGGTGGTGTGGCAGGCGCGGGTTCCGCCGACGCGAGTTCCGTCGCCGCACGTGGCGCGGACATCATGGACCTGAATACTCCACGACTGTCTATGTAGCAGTGGATTGCACCGAAGGTAAGGCACATACCTATGCTCAGATCGGCGTACACCGAACGGTGGGCCGGCGGGTGGCAGGTGTACTCGAAAGACCCGAAGCAGATCGACTCCTTGGTGGTGCAGGCGTTCGTCTTCTTCGCTGATGGAGCCGGTGCGACCATGATTCCAACGCCCGTTACTTCCCACAGACGGCGCCAATTGACGAGGGTGGATCTCGGCAAATCCCAGGGTTGTACACCCCGGGTTGATTGAAGGGGAGGAAGATGGACGTTGGTGATCACGACGGCTAACAAGCGGGGAGTTTACCCAGGTTCAGGCTCCCGGAGGATAACACCCTACTTCCTGCTTGTCTGGTATTGATGGCGAGTAAGGTTACAATGGCGAGATTGCAATCGCGCTAGGGTTTGAGGTGGCGGCTATGAGCGTGTCCTTGCGAGGTACCCTCCTAGCCTTTATATAGTAGGCTAGGTCTCGGGCGATCCGTGCCAATGACGGTTACAAATATGGAAAGAGCTAAGAGATCTATTCGACTACTACTGGGCCTTCCGTGAGCTTCCATAACCTTGGCGTGGCCCAGGTATCCTCACCGTGGGATAGTCGAAGAGTAGCCCCACGTCAGTCTGTGTGCTTTAATTTTTGTTTTTGTTTTTGTTTGAATAAATTTGGATCCTAGCAATCCTTGTGTGGGAGAGAGACACGCTCCGCTTTTTCATGTGAATACTCATGTTCTTCACTTATATTTGTTGAGTATTCTTAACTAGCTACTGCAGTGCTTTTAGCTCCTGTTTTTCATGCATCTCTTCGAGCTGTTAGCACTTGTTTCAAATGCTCTCTTGCTGCATTATATTATCATTTGGAGAGTTTTATGTTTAAATAAATTGATTGATGTTTTGTTTGGAAAAAGAGAAAATGCTACATGTGTAGATGGTATTGGAAAGACATATGCATTCTTGTAGATCATTGTCTTGTTTCGTTTTGACAATTTACAATTGTTTTGAGCTCTCAAGTAGATCATGTTTAAGCTCTTGCATCATGTAGTTTAAGCCTAGTAGTGGAGAACTACTGTAGAGCTTGTTGAGATTTGGGTTGCATATTTGTTTTCTCTAAAGTCTAGATATTTTCTGGTAAAATGTTTGAGCAATAAGGAAGACGGTGTAGAGTTTTATAATACTTGCAATATGTTTTTATTTAAGTCTTGCTGTACCGGTTTATACTTGTGTTTGCTTCAAACAACCTTGCTAGCCTAAACTCTGTACTGAGAGGGAATGCTTCTCGTGCATCCAAACCTTGAGCCAAAACCCATGCCATTTGTGTCCACCATACCTACCTACTATGTGGTATTTCCTGCCATTCCAAGTAAATACTTCATGTGCTACCTTTAAACTATTCAAAACTTTATTACTCCTTATTTATGTCAATGTTTTATAGCTCATGAGGAAGTATGTGGTGTTCTATCTTTCAATCTTGTCATTTACTTCTGACAGACTTTCACCAATGGACTAGTGGCATATACATCCGCTTATCCAATAACTTGCAAAAAGAGCTGGCAAATGGGGTGCCCAGTCCCAATTAATTACAACTTTCATTAATAATTCTCTTCACATGTTTTGCCCTGATTTATCAGTAAGCAACTTAATTTTGCAAATAGACACTCCTCCATGGTATGTGAAAGTTGGAAGGCACCCGAGGATTCGGTTAGCCATGGCTTGTGAAAGAAAAAAGGTTGGGAGGAGTGTCATCCATAATGAAACTAAAATACATGTGTAAACAAAAGATAAGAGGGATGATCTACCTTGCTGGTAGAGATAACGTCCTTCATGGGAGCCGCTCTTGAAAGTCTGGTTGACAAGGGGGTTAGAGAACCCACTACCATTCGTTGACAACAACAAACATCTCTCAAATACTTACTTTATGCTCTCTATATGCTTTTAAAAACTTAAAAAGCTCTAGCACATGATTTAATCCCTGCTTCCCTCTGCGAAGGGCCTTTCTTTTACTTTATGTTGAGTCAGTTTACCTACTCCTTTCTATCTTAGAAGCAAACACTTGTGTCAACTTTGTGTGCATTGATTCTTACATATTTACTTATTGCACTTGTTATATTGCTTTATGTTGACAACTATCCATGAGATATACATGTTACAAGTTGAAAGCAATTGCTGAAACTTAATCATCCTTTGTGTTGCTTCAATGCCTTTTACTTTGAATCTATTGCTTCATGAGTTACCTCTTATGCAAAACTTTTTGATGCTTGTCTTGAAAGTACTATTCATGAATAGTTTTTGCTTATATGATTCATTGTTTACTCTTTATCTATTTGTTAGCAAACTATAGACCATTGTTTTGAGTCACCTCATTCATGACATGAGCCTAGAAATATTATGATCAAGATTGTGTGAAAGCATGTCTCCTCAGAAATTATTTGTTGTTATCGTTTTACCTACTCGAGGACGAGTAGAACTAAGCTTGGGGATGCTTGATACGTCTCCAACGTATCTATAATTTCTGCTGTTCCATGCTCATATTATACCATTTGCTACATGTTTTGTATACACTTCATATCACTTTTATGCATTTTCTGGGACTAACCTATTAACAAGATGCCACAGTGCCAGTTCCCTGTTTTCTGCTGTTTTTGGTTTCAGAAAAGTACTTCTGGAAATATTCTCGGAATTGGACGAAACAAAAGGCAAAGTCCCTATTTTTCCAACATCACCACGGAGTCCGAAGGGGAGACGAAGAAGGGCCACGAGGCGCCCAAACCATAGGGCGGCGCGGCCCACATGCCTGCCGCGCCGCCACGTGGTTTGGGGCCCACAGGGCTCCACCGACATCGCCCTTTCGCCTATTTAGACCCCCCGACGTGAAAACCCTAGGACACCGAGCCTTTCCTCCAGAATACATCCGCAGCCGCCGCCATCGTCAACCCTAACTCGGGGGGTTCAGAAGCTCTTCCCGGCACCCTGCCGGAGAGGGGGATCATCACCGGAGGCCTCTACATCGCCATGCCCGCCTCCGGAGTGATGTGTGAGTAGTTCATACTTGGACTATGGGTCCATAGCAGTAGCTAGATGGTTGTCTTCTCCTCTTGTGCCATCATGTTTAGATCTTGTGAGCTGCCTATCATGATCAAGATCATCTTATTGTAATGCTACTTGTTGTGTTTGCTGGGATCCGACTTATATTGATACTATGTTGAGCTGAATATTATAATATCATGTCTATGTCATTTGTGATCTTGCATGCTCTCCGTTACTTGTTGAAGCCTTGGCCAAGTGAATACTTGTGACTCCAAGAGGGAGTATTGATGCTAGATAGTTGGGTTCAACCTCTATTTAATCTGGGACAGTGACAGAAAGTGCTAAGGTTGTAGATGTGTTGTTGCCACTAGGGGTAAAACAGCAATGCTTTGTTCAAGGATGAATGCATTGTTTACATTATGCACATTACTTAATGCAATTGTCTGTTGCTTGCAACTTAATACTGGAAGGGGTACGGATGTTAACCTCAAGGTGGACTATTTAGGCATAGATGCATGCTGGATAGCGGTCTATGTACTATGACGTAATGCCCAAATGAATCTCATAGTAGACACCATAGCTCATACATGCATGTTATATGCACTTATCAATTGTCAATTGCCCAGCTGTAATTTGTTTACCCAGCATGTTAGTTATCTTATTGGAGAGACACCACTAGTGAACTGTGGACCCCGGTCCATTCTTTTACATCTGAAATACAACCTACTGCAATCATTGTTCTCTACTGTTTTATGCAAGCAAACATCATTTTCCATACGGTACGTTTAATCCTTTGTTTTCAGCAAGCCGGTGGGATTGACAACCTCACTGTTAAGTTGGGACAAAGTATTTTGATTGTGTTGTGCAGATTCCACGTTGGCATACAGGAATCCCTGGTGTTGCGCCGCACTACACTCCTCCACCAACACCTTCAAGCAAAACTTAATCTCCTACTGGTTCGATAAACCTTGGTTTCATACTGAGGGAAAACTTACTGCTGCACTCATCATACCTTCCTCTTGGGCTGCCAACTACGCGCCCGAAGCCTAACACTTATCGCGCGCAGCACCGGTCACACCTCGGAGTATCAAGTTGGCTCTTAAAGCCTCCCACCACACTGTAATGGATATCATATGACACCACCTAGGTTTTGGTGTGGTTCTGTCACCCCGGGGCCCCCGCTTCGGCCGAAACCCCCCCAGATTTGACCGGAAGTCAACCGTGTCGTCTACCCCTTCCACGAGCGTCGAAAGGGGGTAGATCCAAGGACTTTTCTACTTGGTTGTGTTATAGTGGGCCATGTGAATATAATGAACCCAATTTGGGCACATTTTATCACATGATTCCATTCGTTGAACCCGAAATGGGAGTTTCCACATAGAACAGACATAACCTTCGAGTGGGATAAGTGTGGTGTGTGAAGCCGGTCACACCTCGGAGTGTCAAGTTGGCTCTTAAAGCCTCCCACCACACTCTCATGGATATCATATAACACCACCTAGGTTTTGGTGTGGTTCTATCACCCCGGGGTCCCCGTGATGACCCACAAGTATAGGGGGTGTATCGTAGTACTTTCGATAAATAAGAGTGTCGAACCCAACGAGGAGCAGAAGGTGTTGACAAGTGGTTTTGATGAAGGATTCACTGCAAATGCTCACAGACAAGTTTTCAGTAGACTTTGATATGACAGATAAATAAAGTGCGAGTAAATAGAGCGCGGCAATTATAATTGCAGCGAGTGGACCAATCCTTTCTACAGCAAAGGACAAGCCGATTTGTTTACTTATGATGACCAAACGTTCCTGAGGACACACGGGAGTATTGTCAAGTGCTTTCGCTTCATATAGTTGATTAATCTTCATTGTTTTGATAAGTGTTGTGTGGGTGAACCTATGCTAATGCACCGCCCTTCCTAGGACTATTACATACTTGTGATTATACCTCTTGCAAGCATCCGCAAATACAAGAAAGTAATTAAGATAAACTAACCACAGCCTTAAACTCTGAGATCCTGCTATCCCTCATGCATCGATATACCAACGGGTGTTCAGGTTTCTGTCACTCCGGCAACCCCACAATTGGCAAACGAATACACAATGCATTCCCCTAGGCCCGTAAAGGTGAAGTGTCATGTAGTCGACGTTCACATGACACCACTAGAAGAATAACACCACAACTTAAGCATCAAACCATTAAATATTACTCAACATAATTCACTACTAACATCAAGACTTCTCCCATGTCCTCAAGAACTAAACGAACTACTCACAAGACATCATATGGAACATGATCAGAGGTGATATGATGATGGGTAACAATCTGAACATAAACCTTGATCCCACGGTTTCACTCAATAGCATCAATAACAAGGAGTAATTAACACCGGGAGAGTTTCCCCTATGAAATAGACAAGATCCAACCCTAGATGTTACAGTGGAGACGGGGTGCAGCGGTGATGATGATGGTGTCGGCGGTGGAGATGATGATGATGATGATCCCGATGAAGTCCAGCTCGATGATGGTGACGATGGCGACGATTTCCCCCTCCCGGAGGGAATTTCCCCCGGCAGATTTCTTCCTGCAGGGGAGCTTTTTGCTCTCTGGTGTTTTCCGCCTCGTGGAGGCGGCGCAATGTCTCTCTGGCCTCCCCCCGTGTGTTAGGGTTCCGAGGGGGTCAAGTACGCGAAGGGGGAGCGCCTGTGGTGGGCCAGGGCGGCCAAACCACCTGGCGGCGCGGCCCCAGGGCCTGCCGCGCCGCCACCTGAGGTGGGCCCCTCCTGGCCCATCTCAGGCTCCCCTTTTGGCAGCCTCCGTCATCTGGCAAAATAGGAACTTCTGTCTGTCTCCCTCGATTTATTGATCTTCAGAAATAGTACATCTCGGCGGTGCTTTTTCCAGCAGAATCCTGACTCCGGTGTCCAATTCTCCATTATTCATCAAACATGCAAAATAGGTAAAATAACATAAGTAACACCTCTAAATATGAAATATATCGATGAATAGCAGTAAATTATGATATAAAATAGTGATGCAAAATGGACGTATCAACCCTCCCAAGCTTAGACCTCGCTTGTCCCCAAGCGAAAACTGAGCTCAGTAAACATGACCACAGGTTTATGGAGCAAAGTGTCGATAAACAAAATACGGACAAGAAGCATCACATCTATTGATACATAAATCATTCTAGACAGCAACTTCCCTTCATATATCTAACTTGAAATAAGTAAAGGGAACCACAATGAAGTGCATAAAGAGAAACATGATTGGTGAGGGCAAACTTAAACTCTTGGTCAGAGAGCAATTAACAGATCATACTTATCTTTCGAGAAGAGTCTTTATATCAGAGCTTATATAGCAGAACTTACATGCCTCAATCATAACAATCTCCTTACAATCATTGATAACTTTCAAAGTTATATTCATTCGGATAAGAGCTATTGTGCAAACAAGGAAATAAGAGATGTGATTAGAAGTATCAGCTCATATAAATAATTGGATCACAACAACTCAAACGCTTGCACGAGATAGAGAGGAATAGGTTTACTGACTCAACAATAATGTAAAAGATAGGCCCTTCGCAGAGGGAAGCAGGGATTAAATCATGTGCTAGAGCTTTTCAGTTTTGCAAAGCATATAGAGAGTATGAAAATAGTTGTTTAAGCTATGTATGTTGTTGTCAACGAATCGTAGTAAAGTGAACACTAACCCCTTGTCAACCAGACTTTCAAGAGCGGCTCCCATGAAGGACGTTATTTCTACCAGCAAGGTAGATCATCCCTCTTCTCTTTTGTTTACACATGTATTTAGTTTCATTATGGATGACACTCCTCCCAACCTTTTGCTTACACAAGCCATGGCTAACCGAATCCTCGGGTGCCTTCCAACTTTCACATACCATGAAGGAGTGTCTATTTGCAAAATTAAGTTGCTTACTGATAAATCAGGGCAAAACATGTGAAGAGAATTATTAATGAAAGTTAATTGGGACTGGGCACCCCATTTGCCAGCTCTTTTTGCATGTTTATTGGATAAGCGGATGTATATGCCACTAGTCCATTGGTGAAAGTCTGTTTGACAAAAGTGCTAGAGAAACTCTACAGAACCCTCATGAGCTAATAAACAGTGACACAAAATCAGGAGTAATAAGTTTTGAATAGTTTAAAGGTAGCACATGAAATATTTACTTGGAATGGCGCAAAATACCATGATAGGAAGTTATGGTGGACTCGAATGGCAATGGTTTTGTCTCAGGGTTTGGATGTATGAGAAGCATTCCCTCTCGATACAGGTTTTTGGCTAGCAAGGTTATGTAGCAAGCATAAGAGTTGAAGGATACAAATAATTTATACAAGTGATAAGAATAATCTAGCAATCTTCCTTAGAAGCACAAATAGTTTAACTTAAGAATAATAAGCTTATAAGCTATAAAGAAAGAAAGATCATGGAATAATATATTTGCATACACTTCTCTCTCTCTACTTAAGTCTCAAAGTATTGTTTACTACTGACCAATGCTAAGTTTGCCAAAACCAAAAAGATTAACTTGGTGCTCTAAAAAGTGATGCCTATACTAACAACAAGGTTATCAATATGGAAGAGGATTGCAAACTAAAATAAAGTATGCAGAAAGTAAATGATAAAACTTCTCATTAATATTTCATAACGGCAACTCACACCAAGGGATACATAGATAACTGACTAAAAGAGAGATACTTCCACATTGCAAACCATTATATAAGATAACTTCCCTACTCACGATATGACTCTATGATAAAGTAAAAAGGTAAAGATAATGATGTGATACCGCGGCACTCCCCCCAAGCTTGGAACAAGCTAAGGGAGATGCCAATACCGATGATGAATTACTCCTTCGGCGGTGGTGGTGAATTGCCCCCATCATCAGACTTCCAGGGAAGGGGTTTCCCATCAAGAAAGGACGACCTAGTTTCGAGTATCCTGAAACTGGCAGCAGCACTTATGTTTTTAAACTGAGTTTCATACTCACAGTTTTGATTCTGAACATCATAGAGTTGCGCCTAAAGTTTGTTGGTGGTGCTGACGAGGTGAAACATATCTTCCCAGAGCTTTGTGGTCTCCCTCCTATGTTCAGCCACAAGCTCGGACACCATTGTGTGAAAGACTCCCACTTCGCGCTCTGCCAGCTTCTTGTATGTAAAGACCTCTTGCTCCAGCTTCTCCATCCTGGCTTCCAGGCTCCCTTCTCCTTTTGGTCCTCGCACGTCTTCCGTCCTCAGCTTTCCATCAACTATCTGTGACTCCTTGGGATGCATCTTCAGCTCATCCATGTATGGGGTGACAACGTTCACAAAGAAACTGTCCTTTGGAGGCTCCGGCGAAGACATGGCAGCTCTAGATCTGAAAACAATATCTGGACAGAAACAGCTCGAAACGAAACACGATGAAAAAGTGAGATACGAACCTCGGGGGTTCGGGTAAGTTATATAGCAAAAAGTTTTACGACATAAGGAAGGTGCAGGAGAAAACCTAGTCGGAGACGAGCTCCGGGGTGCTCAAACCACGTGGCGGCGCGGCCAAGGGTGGGGCCGCGCCGCCCTATGGTTTGGGCCCCTCGGGTGCCAACTCCCACCCGGTTTGGTCTCTTATTTTTCCATTTTTAAAAATAATAACGATGGTATCTTCCAGAAAGTTATTCGCGAAACTTTTCTTACCGAAACTGTTACCTATTCGAAATCGAGTTCTGCAGTCCCAGAAAAATGTTTTTCAATGAAAGCTTCTGAAGTCACCACTTTAATTGTATCAACCTCTTCATTAATAGAATCTCCAGAAATATAATGCTTGAGTCTTTGACCATTTACCACTTGTGTAGAGTTATCTTTCAATGAAGCAATTTTTATTGCACCTGAACGATACACCTCCACAATAACAAATGATCCTTCCCATTTTGAGAGTAATTTTCCTGCAAAAAATCTGAGACGAGACCTATACAATAGAACTTTCTCACCCACATTAAATTCCCTTTTAAGAATTCTCCTATCATGCCATCTCTTAACTTTTTCTTTAAAGAGTCTAGCATTTTCATAAGCTTCACTTCTCCATTCATCTAAAGAACTTAAATGCAGCAACCTTTTCTCACCAGCAAGTTTAAAGTCTCTATTAAGTTCTCTCACTGCCCAATAAGCTTTGTGTTCTAATTCTAAAGGCAAGTGACAAGCTTTTCCATAGACCATTTTATAAGGAGACATGCCCATTGGGTTCTTATAAGCAGTTCTATAGGCCCATAAAGCATCATTTAATTTACTAGCCCAATTTTTTCTAGATTTATTAACAGTCTTTTGCAAGATAGATTTAATCTCCCTATTTGACAACTCTACTTGTCCACTAGTTTGTGGATGATAAGCTGAAGCAATTCTATGATTAACACCATATCTAGCAAGAGTTTTTCTAAAACCACCATGGATAAAATGAGAACCTCCATCAGTCATAAGATATCTAGGCACACCAAACCTAGGAAAAATGACATCTCGAAGCATTTTTAAAGAAGTCTCACCATCAACACTCTTAGTAGGTATAGCTTCTACCCATTTAGTAACATAATCAACGGCAACAAGTATATGAGTGTTACCTTCTGAAGAAGGGAAAGGTCCCATGAAGTCGAATCCCCAACAATCAAATGGTTCAATAACAAGAGAGTAACTCATAGGCATTTCATTGCGTCTAGAGATATTACCAACCCTTTGACATTCATCACAGGATAAAATAAACTTTCTTGCATCCTTAAAGAGGGTAGGCCAATAGAAACCTGATTGTAGAACTTTCTGCGCAGTTCTATCTCCAGCATGATGTCCTCCATAAGCACTTCCATGGCATTTCCTCAGTATTTCCTGTTGTTCATACTCAGGGACACATCTTCGCATAATACCATCGACTCCTTCTTTATACAAGTGTGGGTCATCCCAAAAATAATGTCGCAGGTCATAAAGGAATTTCCTTCTTTGCTGAGCTGAAAAGGTTGCAGGCAAGTACTTGGAAACAATGAAGTTAGCATAATCAGCATACCAAGGACTATCTCGCGAACTTACACTTATTGCAGCCAATTGTTCATTTGGAAAGCTATCATTAACAGGAATAGGATCATAAGGAATGCTTTCCAATCTAGACAAATTATCAGCAACAGGATTTTCAGCACCTTTTCTATCTACAATATGCAAATCAAATTCTTGCAAAAGAAGTACCCATCTAATAAGCCTTGGCTTGGCATCTTTCTTTTCATAAGGTACCTAATTGCAGCATGATCAGTATGAATAGTGACTTTCGAATCAACTATGTAGGGTCGAAACTTATCACAAGCAAAAACTACAGCTAGAAATTCTTTTTCAGTGGTGGCATAATTCTTTTGAGCAGAATCAAGAGTCTTACTAGCATAATGAATAACATTTAACTTTTTATCTACTCGCTGCCCAAGAACAGCGCTTACAGCATAATCACTAGCATCACACATAAATTCAAAAGGTAAATTCCAATCAGGTGGTTCAACCACAGGAGCGGTGATTAAAGCCTTTTTCAAAGTTTCAAAGGCTTCCTTACAATCATCATCAAAAACAAACGGTACATCTTTTTGAAGAAGATTAGTAAGAGGCTTTGAAATCTTAGAGAAATATTTAATAAACCTCCTATAAAAACCAGCATGACCAAGAATACTACAAATACCTTTAACATCTCTGGGGCAAGGCATCTTTTCAATTGCCTCTACTTTAGCTCGATCAACTTCAATACCTCTTTCAGAAATGTTATGTCCAAGAACAATTCCTTCATTAACCATAAAGTGGCATTTCTCCCAGTTAAGAACAAGGTTAGTTTCCTCACATCTCTGCAAAACTTTGTTAAGGTTGTGCAAACAATTATCAAAGGAAGTTCCATAGACGGAAAAATCGTCCATGAATACTTCCACAATTTCCTCACAAAAGCCATGAAAAATAGCAGACATGCATCTTTGAAAAGTAGCTGGAGCATTACATAAACCGAAAGGCATACGTCTATAAGCATAAGTTCCATAAGGGCAAGTAAAAGTAGTTTTCCCTTGATCTTGCGCTCTCACAGCAATTTGAGAAAACCCAGAATACCCATCGAGGAAACAAAAGTGAGTTTTCTTAGACAACCTTTCAAGCAATTGATCAATAAAAGGCAAAGGATAATGATCTTTCTTAGTTACTTTATTAACCTTTCTAAAATCAATGCACATCCTATAACCAACTACTACTCTTTGAGGAATAAGTTCATCATTTTCATTCGGGACAACAGTAATTCCTCCTTTTTAGGAACACAATGCACAAGACTTACCCATCTACTATCAGCAATAGGATAAATAATACCAGCTTCAAGAAGTTTTAATACCACATTTCTTACCACTTCCTTCATCTTAGGTATTAAACGACACTGATGCTCAACAACAGGCTTTGCATCAGGTTCCATGTTGATAGCGTGCTGACATATAGTAGGAGAAATTCCCTTCAAATCATCAAGAGTATATCCCATAGCTCCGCGGTGTTTCTTCAACACTCCCAATAACCTTTCCTCCTCCGTACCTGAAAGTTTAGAGCTGATAATAACAAGATATATTTTCTTATCATCAATATAAGCATATTTAAGATTATCAGGAAGAGGTTTCAAATCAAAAACAGGATCCTCCTTGGGTGGCATTGTGGTACCCAAATCTTCCACAGGTAAATTGTGTTTGAGCATAGGTTGACGACGGAATACTTCGTCAAGCTCATTCCTTTCTTCCCTGAAGTTCTCACTTTCATGATTCTCCATAAGTTGCTGCAAAGCATTGTTAGGAGCAAGAGTAACAGATGCACATTGAGCAATTTCAAAATCCTCACTAGGCAATTCAGTTTCATAAGGTGCTTTAGCAAATTTAGAGAAATTGAATTCATAAGATTCACCAGCAAATTTAGTAAAAAAATTCTCCTTCTTACAATCTATAACAGCACCACAAGTATTCAAGAAAGGTCTACCAAAAATAATAGGACAACTATCATTGGCAGCCGAACCAAGCACAAGAAAATCAGCAGGGTATTTAGTCTTACCACATAGGACTTCAACATCTCTAACGATACCAATTGGAGAGATAGTTTCCCTATTAGCAAGCTGAATAATCACATCAATATCCTCAAGTTCCCACGGAGCAATTTCGTGCATAATTTCCCTGTAAAGCTCATAAGGAATAGCACTAGAACTTGCACCAATATCACATAAACCATAATAGCAATGATCACCTATCCTAACAGAAAGCACAGGAACACTAGACTTCCTAGAACTTTTAGGATGTGAGACAACATTAGAAGCATCCTCACAAAAGATAATGTGTCTATCTTCTAAATTTTCAGTGACAAGATCTTTAATCAATGCTACAGCCGGTTCAACAGTTATTTGCTCATCAGGTTTGGTAGCTTTCTTATTGCTTTTACTAACAACACCAGTTATAATAGTATGTTCCTTAATCTTATCAGGAAAAGGAACTTTTTCAATATAAGGTTCTGGAATAATGCGATCAACAACATTAACTTCAATACTTTTAGATATATGAGAAACAGATTCATCTTTATAAGGTTCATGAGAACCCTCCTTGGGCAAACCGAAATAGGAAGCAAAGGCTTTATAAAAGTTTACAACAATTTGAGAGTCAAGACCATAAGTAGTGCTAATTTTGCGATAATCATCAGTATCCATAAAAGTTTTAACACATTCAAAGTCATAGTTTATACCTGACTCCCTACCTTTGTCATTCTCCCATCCTTCGGTGTTCTCCTGAATCCGATCAAGAAGATCCCATTTAAACTCTTCTTTATTACGAGTGAATGATCCAGCACAAGTGGTATCCAATAGAGTTTTATCTTGAAAGGAGAGTCTTGCATAAAAGTTATCAATAACAATATTACCTGGAAGCTCATGAATGGGACATTTGAGCATTAATCCCTTCAATCTCCCCCACGCTTGAGCGATACTCTCTCCATCATAGGGCCAGAAGTTATATATGAGGTTCCGATCCTTATGAATTTCACTTGGAGGATAGAATTTGGAGTAAAAGAGAGGTACAATGTCCTCCCATCCAAGAGAATACCCATTCTTCAGCAGTCTATACCAATGTGCAGCTTTACCAGATAGTGATAGAGAGAATAATTTCTTCTTAACTTCTCCCATTGAGATACCTACACACTTAAATAACTCGCACAATTCATGCAGAAATAACAAATGATCACCAGGATGGACAGTTCCATCTCCTGCATAGCGGTTATTTGTGACACGTTCAACAATTTTCATAGGAATTTTGAACGGTATTACCTGCTCATCTGGCGCCTCCTCCACTACCTTAGCAGTGGTAGTTGTTTTCCCAAATAGGAATTCAAGAGAAGACCCCTCCATAATGAGATATAGCAGCAGGCAAAAATAAAAACAGCAGGTACAATAAATATTTCCCTTACCAATTCCACTTACCAATAGCGCTACACTCCCCGGCAACGGCGCCAGAAAATAGTCTTGATGACCCACAAGTATAGGGGGTGTATCGTAGTACTTTCGATAAATAAGAGTGTCGAACCCAACGAGGAGCAGAAGGTGTTGACAAGTGGTTTTGATGAAGGATTCACTGCAAATGCTCACAGACAAGTTTTCAGTAGACTTTGATATGACAGATAAATAAAGTGCGAGTAAATAGATCGCGGCAATTATAATTGCAGCGAGTGGCCGAATCCTTTCTACAGCAAAGGACAAGCCGGTTTGTTTACTTATGATGACCAAACGTTCCTGAGGACACACGGGAGTATTGTCAAGTGCTTTCGCTTCATATAGTTGATTAATCTTCATTGTTTTGATAAGTGTTGTGTGGGTGAACCTATGCTAATGCACCGCCCTTCCTAGGACTAATACATACTTGTGATTATACCCCTTGCAAGCATCCGCAAATACAAGAAAGTAATTAAGATAAACTAACCACAGGCTTAAACTCTGAGATCCTGCTATCCCTCATGCATCGATATACCAACGGGTGTTCAGGTTTCTGTCACTCCGGCAACCCCACAATTGGCAAACGAATACACAATGCATTCCCCTAGGCCCATAAAGGTGAAGTGTCATGTAGTCGACGTTCACATGACACCACTAGAAGAATAACACCACAACTTAAGCATCAAACCATTAAATATTACTCAACATAATTCACTACTAACATCAAGACTTCTCCCATGTCCTCAAGAACTAAACGAACTACTCACAAGACATCATATGGAACATGATCAGAGGTGATATGATGATGGGTAACAATCTGAACATAAACCTTGATCCCACGGTTTCACTCAATAGCATCAATAACAATGAGTAATTAACACCGGGAGAGTTTCCCCTATGAAATAGACAAGATCCAACCCTAGATGTTACAGTGGAGACGGGGTGCAGCGGTGATGATGATGGTGTCGGCGGTGGAGATGATGATGACGATGATCCCGATGAAGTCCAGCTCGATGATGGTGACGATGGCGACGATTTCCCCCTCCCGGAGGGAATTTCCCCCGGCAGATTTCTTCCTGCAGGGGAGCTTTTTGCTCTCTGGTGTTTTCCGCCTCGTGGAGGCGGCGCAATGTCTCTCTGGCCTCCCCCGTGTGTTAGGGTTCCGAGGGGGTCAAGTACGTGAAGGGGGAGCGCCTGTGGTGGGCCAGGGCGGCCAAACCACCTGGCGGCGCGGCCCCAGGGCCTGCCGCGCCGCCACCTGAGGTGGGCCCCTCCTGGCCCATCTCAGGCTCCCCTTTTGGCAGCCTCCGTCATCTGGAAAAATAGGAACTTCTGCCTGTCTCCCTCGATTTATTGATCTTCAGAAATAGTACATCTCGGCGGTGCTTTTTCCAGCAGAATCCTGACTCCGGTGTCCAATTCTCCATTATTCATCAAACATGCAAAATAGGTAAAATAACATAAGTAACACCTCTAAATATGAAATATATCGATGAATAGCAGTAAATTATGATATAAATAGTGATGCAAAATGGACGTATCACCCCGCTTCAGGCGAAACCCCCAAGATTTGACCGGAAGTCAACCGTGACGTCTACCCCTTCCACAGGCGTCGAAAGGGGGTAGATCCAAGGGCTTTTCTACTTGGTTGTGTTAGAGTGGGCCATGTGAATATAATGAACCCAATTTGGGCACATTTTATCACATGATTCCATTCATTGAACCCGAAATGGGAGTTTCCACATAGAAGAGACATAACCTTCGAGTGAGATAAGTGTGGTGTGTGAAGCCGGTCACACCTCGGAGTGTCAAGTTGGCTCTTAAAGCCTCCCACCACACTATCATGGATATCATATGACACCACCTAGGTTTTGGTGTGGTTCTATCACCCCGGGGTCCCCGCTTCAGGCGAAACCCCCCAGATTTGACTGGAAGTCAACCGTGTCGTCTACCCCTTCCACGGGCGTCGAAAGGGGGTAGATCCAAGGGCTTTTCTACTTAGTTGTGTTAGAGTGGGCCATGTGAATATAATTAACCCAATTTGGGCACATTTTATCACATGATTCCATTCGTTGAACCCGAAATGGGAGTTTCCACATAGAACAGACATAACCTTCAAGTGGGATAAGTGTGGTGTGTGAAGCCGGTCACACCTCGGAGTGTCAAGTTGGATCTTAAAGCCTCCCACCACACTCTCATGGATATCATATGACACCACCTAGGTTTTGGTGTGGTTCTATCACCCCGGGGTCCCCGCTTCGGCCGAAACCCCCCAGATTTGACCGGTAGTCAACCGTGTCGTCTAGCCCTTCCACGGGCGTCGAAAGGGGGTAGATCCAAGGGCTTTTCTACTTGGTTGTTTTATTTTAGGCCATGTGAATATAAAGAACCCAATTTGGGCACATGTTATCACACGATTCCATCCGTTGAACCCGAAATGGGACACTAGTGGAAAAGAGACCTTTAATACCGGTCCATGAGGGGCATTAGTACCGGTTTCGCAACCGGTACTGCACAATCGGGACTAATGCCCCCCTAGCATTAGTACCGGTTTCGTATAGACCGGTACTAAAGGTCTCCACATGGGGCGCGGGGCATCGATTCGTGTGGAAAACCTTTAGTACCGGTCGGTGTTACCGACCGGTACTAAAGGTTTCCAAATATTTTTAATTTGTTTTTTTAAAAAATCTGATTTTTTTTTGGAATTTCGAAATTTCTCACTTTGTCACACACTTAACTACCCACTAACACACACTTAATGTCAAGTCAAACTATTTTATCTAGTCAAACTTCCCATTCGGTCACCCATCTTCAAACTGCTCCAACCCCAGCACGCTTAACATTTAGGTTCCATTCAAATTAGATACTAAGAGAGAACTGAGAACTTACTGATATTACTATCTTATCAATCATATTAACCACTCGGTCATGATGTTACAATTTTTCATCGCTTGAATTAAAAAAATTTAGATGAATAAACAACAATGATTATATAATAATAATATTGAAATAAATAATGATAAAATAAATTTTACTTTATTTTTGCCTTTTTCATTTAGTATGGAATAATTCGTATCTTTAAATCCTTATATCGGAATTTAACAAATAAAATGTCTAAATTGATCAAAAAAATTAGAGGAATCTAAATATGACATCCAAATCATCTTTTGCATTACACAAACATCGATAGCCATGGTGACCATTTTTATCGTTTTTACGAAAAAATGAAATAAAATGATAAACACCTAAAAAAAAGATATCCTTTGGTATGGGGTCCTTATATGTGTACTAGTTGCTATGAAAAATGATAAACTTGATTTTTGACGAAATTTCCAAGAAAAAACTTCACAAAAAGGTCTATCATCTATAAACATCTAAAAGTTTCAAGCCAACTGATCAAATTATAGTCATTTCCACTGCATAGTTTGTGATAAAGATCTCATATTTCATAAATGGGTGCATATTGGTATAAAAAACAATCATGCCAAAGGAATTCTTGAAATTATTTTCATAAATATCATTTTCCATTTTTTAAGTGCTAAAAATGACTTTTTTTGTGAACAAAGTACAACAAATATGATGCAAAATGGCACCCATCTAATTTTCACAAATAGTAGTACACATATGATGGATAATCCCCAAGTATAAGGTTTTTCCTTGATTTCTACCTAATTTCGCATAGTTAAATGAGTTTATGTCGATTTTTCGAAAGTAATTCAAATTTGAACTACAACTATTTGATAGTTTGGTCTGAATCTTTTGGAAAAATCATTTTAAGGTACACAACTATTGGTTATATCACAGAAACATTGATAATTCTTGAAAATCTTACCTCTTTCGATGAATAGTCATCGCGACCGTTCTGATCGTTTTTACGAAAAAATGGAATAAAGTGATTAACACCTCAAAAAAGGAAATCCTTTGGCATGGGGTGTGTACTAGTTGCCATGAAAAATGATAATCTTGATCTTTGACAAAATTTGCAAAAAAAGTCTTCACAAAAAGGCCCATCATCTATAAACATTTAGAAGTTTCAACCCAAATGATCATGTTATGGTCATTTCCACGGCATAGTTTGTGATAAAGATATGATATTCCACAAATAGGTGCATATTGGTATAAGAAACAATCATGCCGAAGGGATTCTTGAAATTACTTTCATAAATATCATTTTCCTTTTTTTAAGTGCGAAACATGTCTTTTTTTGTGAACAAAGTACAAAAAATATGATGCAAAATGGCACCCATTTAATTTTCATGGAAACTAGTACACATATGATGGATAATCCCCAAGTATGAGGTTTTTCCTTGATTTCTACCTAATTTCTCCTAGTTAAATGAGTTTATGTCGATTTTTCAAAAGTAATTCAAATTTGAACTACAACTATTTGATAGTTTGGTCTGAATCTTTTGGAAAAATCATTTGAAGGTACACAACTATTGGTTATATCACAGAAACATTGATAATTCTTGAAAATCTTACCTCTTTCGATGAATAGTCATCGTGACCGTTTTGATCGTTTTTACGAAAAAATGCAATAAAGTGATTAACAACTCAAAAAAGGAAATCCTTTGGCATGGGGTCCTTATATGTGTACTAGTTGCCATGAAAAATTATAAACTTGATTTTTGACAAAATTTGCAAAAAAAAGTGTTCACAAAAAGGTCTATCATCTATAAACATTTAGAAGTTTCAAACCAAATGTTCTGGTCATTTCCACGGCATAGTTTGTGATAAAGATATGATATTCCACAAATATGTGCATATTGGTATAAGAAACAAGCATGCCGAAGGGATTCTTGAAATTACTTTCATAAATATCATTTTCCATTTTTTAAGTGCGAAAAATGACTTTTTTTTAACAAAGTACAAAAAATATGATGCAAAATGGCACCCATTTAATTTTCATGAAAACTAGTACACATATGATGGATAATCCCCAAGTATAAGGTTTTTCCTTGATTTCTACGTAATTTCGCCTAGTTAAATGAGTTTATGTCGATTTTTCAAAAGTAATTCAAATTTGAACTACAACTATTTTATAGTTTGGTCTGAATCTTTTGGAAAAATCATTTTAAGGTACACAACTATTGGTTATATCACAGAAAAATTGATAATTCTTGAAAATCTTACCTATTTCGATGAATAGTCATCGCGACCGTTTTGATCGTTTTTACGAAAAAATGAATAAAATGATTAACACCTCAAAAAAGGAAATCATTTGGCATGGGGTCCTTATATGTGTACTAGTTGACATGAAAAATGATAAACTTGATTTTTGACAAAATTTGCAAAAAAAGTCTTCACAAAAAGATCTATCATCTATAAACGATTAGAAGTTTTAACTCAAATGATCAAGTTATGGTCATTTTCACGGCATAGTTTGTAGTAAAGATATGATATTCCACAAATAGGTGCATATTGGTATAAGAAACAATCATGCCTAAGGGATTCTTAAAATTATTTTCATAAATATCATTTTCCATTTTTTAAGTGCGAAAAATGACTTTTTTTATAAACAAAGTACAAAAAATATGATGCAAAATGGCACCCATCTAATTTTCACAAAGAGTAGTACACATTTGATGGACAATCCCAAAAGATTATAAGTGTTCTTGATTTCTACCTAATTTCGCCTATTTAAATGAGTTTATGTCGTTTTTTAAAAACAATTCAAAACATGGAATTTATAGCCGAAACTTTTAGTACCGGTTCGTGTCTAGAACCGGTACTAAAGGTCCACCTTTAGTACCGGCCCGTGTCACGAACCGGTACTAAAGGTTTTGGCTCTGGCCCAGCCTTGCGAAAAACCTTTAGTACCGGTTCGTGTCACGAACCGGTACTAAAGGTTTGTCACGGACCGGTACTAATGCCTACGGCCGAACTAGCCGTTGGGACCGGTACTAATGCCACATTAGTACCGGTCTCCAACCCGACCGAGACTAATGCTCTGGACGAAAAGTCCGTTTTCTACTAGTGGGAGTTTCCACATAGAACAACATAACCTTCGAGGGGGATAAGTGTGGTGTGTGAAGCCGGTCACACCTCGGAGTGTCAAGTTGGCTCTTAAAGCCTCCCACCACACTGTAATGGATATAATATGACACCACCTAGGTTTTGGTGTGGTTCTGTCACCCCGGGGCCCCCGCTTCGGCCGAACCCCCCCCCCCAGATTTGACCGGAAGTCAACCGTGTCGTCTACCCCTTCCACGGGCGTCGAAAGGGGGTAGATCCAAGGACTTTTCTACTTGGTTGTGTTATAGTGGGCCATGTGAATATAATGAACCCAATTTGGGCACATTTTATCACATGATTCCATTCGTTGAACCCGAAATGGGAGTTTCCACATAGAACAGACATAACCTTCAAGTGGGATAAGTGTGGTGTGTGAAGCCGGTCACACCTTGGAGTGTCAAGTTGGCTCTTAAAGCCTCCCACCACACTCTCATGGATATCATATGACACCACCTAGGTTTTGGTGTGGTTCTATCACCCCGGGGTCCCCGCTTCAGGCGAAACCCCCCAGATTTGACCGGAAGTCAACCGTGACGTCTACCCCTTCCACAGGCGTCGAAAGGGGGTAGATCCAAGGGCTTTTCTACTTGGTTGTGTTAGAGTGGGCCATGTGAATATAATGAACCCAATTTGGGCACATTTTATCACATGATTCCATTCATTGAACCCGAAATGGGAGTTTCCACATAGAAGAGACATAACCTTCGAGTGAGATAAGTGTGGTGTGTGAAGCCGGTCACACCTCGGAGAGTCAAGTTGGCTCTTAAAGCCTCCCACCACACTATCATGGATATCATATGACACCACCTAGGTTTTGGTGTGGTTCTATCACCCCGGGGTCCCCGCTTCAGGCGAAACCCCCCGGATTTGACTGGAAGTCAACCGTGTCGTCTACCCCTTCCACGGGCGTCGAAAGGGGGTAGATCCAAGGGCTTTTCTACTTAGTTGTGTTAGAGTGGCTCATGTGAATATAATTAACCCAATTTGGGCACATTTTATCACATGATTCCATTCGTTGAACCCGAAATGGGAGTTTCCACATAGAACAGACATAACCTTCGAGTGGGATAAGTGTGGTGTGTGAAGCCGGTCACACCTCGGAGTGTCAAGTTGGATCTTAAAGCCTCCCACCACACTCTCATGGATATCATATGACACCACCTAGGTTTTGGTGTGGTTCTATCACCCCGGGGTCCCCGCTTCGGCCGAAACCCCCCAGATTTGACCGGTAGTCAACCGTGTCGTCTACCCCTTCCACGGGCGTCGAAAGGGGGTAGATCCAAGGGCTTTTCTACTTGGTTGTTTTATTTTAGGCCATGTGAATATAAAGAACCCAATTTGGGCACATGTTATCACACGATTCCATCCGTTGAACCCGAAATGGGAGTTTCCACATAGAACAACATAACCTTCGAGGGGGATAAGTGTGGTGTGTGAAGCCGGTCACACCTCGGAGTGTCAAGTTGGCTCTTAAAGCCTCCCACCACACTGTAATGGATATCATATGACACCACCTAGGTTTTGGTGTGGTTCTGTCACCCCGGGGCCCCCGCTTCGGCCGACCCCCCCCCCCAGATTTGACCGGAAGTCAACCGTGTCGTCTACCCCTTCCACGGGTGTCGAAAGGGGGTAGATCCAAGGACTTTTCTACTTGGTTGTGTTATAGTGGGCCATGTGAATGTAATGAACCCAATTTTGGCACATTTTATCACATGATTCCATTCGTTGAACCCGAAATGGGAGTTTCCACATAGAACAGACATAACCTTCAAGTGGGATAAGTGTGGTGTGTGAAGCCGGTCACACCTCGGAGTGTCAAGTTGGCTCTTAAAGCCTCCCACCACACTCTCATGGATATCATATGACACCACCTAGGTTTTGGTGTGGTTCTATCATCCCGGGGTCCCCGCTTCAGGCGAAACCCCCCAGATTTGACCGGAAGTCAACCGTGACGTCTACCCCTTCCACAGGCGTCGAAAGGGGGTAGATCCAAGGGCTTTTCTACTTGGTTGTGTTAGAGTGGGCCATGTGAATATAATGAACCCAATTTGGGCACATTTTATCACATGATTCCATTCATTGAACCCGAAATGGGAGTTTCCACATAGAAGAGACATAACCTTCGAGTGAGATACGTGTGGTGTGTGAAGCCGGTCACACCTCAGAGTGTCAAGTTGGCTCTTAAAGCCTCCCACCACACTATCATGGATATCATATGACACCACCTAGGTTTTGGTGTGGTTCTATCACCCCGGGGTCCCCGCTTCAGGCGAAACCCCCCAGATTTGACTGGAAGTCAACCGTGTTGTCTACCCCTTCCACGGGCGTCGAAAGGGGGTAGATCCAAGGGCTTTTCTACTTAGTTGTGTTAGAGTGGGCCATGTGAATATAATGAACCCAATTTGGGCACATTTTATCACATGATTCCATCCGTTGAACCCGAAATGGGAGTTCCACATAGAACAGACATAACCTTCGAGGGGGATAAGTGTGGTGTGTGAAGCCGGTCACACCTCGGAGTGTCAAGTTGGATCTTAAAGCCTCCCACCACACTCTCATGGATATCATATGACACCACCTAGGTTTTGGTGTGGTTCTATCACCCCTTGGTCCCCGCTTCAGGCGAAACCCCCCAGATTTGACCGGAAGTCAACCGTGTCGTCTACCCCTTCCACAGGCGTCGAAAGGGGGTAGATCCAAGGGCTTTTCTATTTGGTTGTGTTAGAGTGGGCCATGTGAGCGGAAAAATTTGAATCAAAAATCTGAAAATAAACTTTTTATCTTTTACGCCGAGTGCCCAACTCGGCGAAGACCATCTTCGCTGAGTGTCTGGAGGAAAGATCTCGGCGAAGAAATGGCGCGGAGAGAAATTTCGTTTCCCGCACTAAACTTCGCCGAGTGCTGGAAACCGACACACTCGGCAAAGGGGGCCTTATTCGCGCGGCAAAAAAAAATAGGTTCGCGCGCTTTCTTGGCTGTGCGTAGCACTCGGCGAAGAAAAGTAACATTAACTTTGTTTTTTGCGGTGACATTTTTGCCGTGCTTGACACCCGGCGAAGATAAGTGAAATTTAAATTTTTTTTACAGTGAGATCTTCGCCGTGCGCGACACTCGGCAAAGAAAAGTAACATTTAATATTTTTTCACGGTTAGATCTTTGCCGTGCGAGACACTCGGCGACGAAAAGTGATATTTAATATTTTTTTACCGTGATATCTTTGCGGGGCGTGACACTCGGCGAAGGGAAGCTGCATCACGGCGCCCGTGGGGTCGCACTGTCAGTTACCACGTGGCCGTTCTTTTTGCCGTGATGTTAGCTTCGTCGAGTGTCTTATTTGGTCGTCGCCGAGAAAAGCTTCTTCGCCGAGCGCTGGGATCGTGTTATCTCGGCAAAGAGCATGTTTGCCGAGTGGTCGTATCTTCGCCGAGTGTTTTTGTTCCTGCGTCAGCGTAGGTCTCTTCGCCGAGCTGTCCCCGTGATTTTGCACTCGGCGAAGACGAAACCACTCGGCGGAGACTCATTTTCCCGTAGTGACAGGCGAATAATCCCTCCCTAACTTTACGTTGTTAGGTAGGTGTGATGGCCGGTTTATTTTAATATGCTTCGGTGGAGCCATTTAGGCGCAAGTGGGACCCGAACCCGGAGTGTCCAGGAGCGCACTCGCAGGCTGTGCCACTGAGTTAGTACTCAACTCTCTGGCTCTCTCTGTCTTCTCTCTAATCCTTGGTTAATTCATTTCATCGGTTTGATCACACGTGTTTCTGTTGGTCTTTCTTAGACCATGTTTGGCTTATTAGACACACGAACACATACATGAAAGTATCGTGATTACATTTCCCAGTGGTAAAGGAAAAAAATATTTCAATTTAGATTTTTTGGGTTCAAGGTATTTTCTGATGCGGTGAATAACCTAAGGGAAAACGGTGACACATCATATGCGAATCTCAATGATGGAAAAAACCGGCAAAGTTCTTGCTTTTTTATTTGTTAAACACATTACAATGTAGCCGCTCATATACACACGCATACGCTCATCCCTATAAACGTATGCACGCACACCCTACCTATAAGCTCATTCAAGAGACCGAGTCGGCGAATCAGGTCTTGAGATTGACGAAGTCACCACAGACGCCTCGCTGTACACGGGAACGTGGCCTCCCACTAAACAATATTCCACTTGAACGAGAACCACCAGCGTCAAATTTAAGATTTAAACTTTGGTGGGCTGAAGGTACCACCACCCTTCTAACCATCTTGCCACAGGAAAGTTCTCTGACAAAGTTCTTGCTAAATGGGGCAATTGAGATGAAAAATTATTAAATGGGATAATTGGTGTAAAAATTTGTCAAACTAAGGGGTAAAAATTGCAATTTACTCTTCGAATTTAGAACACATCGTCTAGACAAAAGTTTAAGTGGTTGTAAATTTGCAATTGATCTAACAAGATAATTGATCCAGCAAGAATATCTCCGTGGAATAATACAATCGTATTTGTTAAAATACGACCAACCAATCGAGGCCTTACGCAGAACGATTTCTTTTCAAATTCGAGGTAAATTTAAGCGTGTGTTGTAAGCCCGGTCAATCCCGGTTTCTACCGGTTTGAGCGGGTTCCTCAAACCGCATCATCACTTGCAGTTTAAAACAGGTTGGTGCGGTTTACACCGTTAGGCTACGAAGAGATTCCACGGTTCGGTGCGGTTTGGTTAATGGTGTTAAACGGTGTGGCACCGCATCGTGCTCTTCTTCTTCCAGTCGTGCGCTTCCTCCTGCCGGACTGCCGGAGTACCGCCACGGCGCTCTCCTTCTCTGACTCTTACTACCGCTGGGGCATGAGCACGAACCTGCGCGCCCCAACCGCCATGAGCAGTGTTAGACAACATCGCTCAAGATTGACTCGGACAAGGATTTTGTGTTGCGTAAAAAGCCTGCAGCTTTTCTGTTGTGTTCTGTTATTTATAACTAAAGATTAACAAACGATCCTATAAACTAGCGCATGACTGAGTACACGATTGTGCCATCCCACGACCACCCAGATCATAGCTAAGACTACGGTGCATGTCTACAGTCGTGCCATCCCACGACGCATACACAAGCTACTCAGTCATCCCTCGAACAAACTCGGAGATGACCGTTATTTCATGCAAAGTCTAAAACTCTGAAACTGTCCGACAGTGGACACTAAACCTGAAACTAAAACTAGCTATTCGTCAGACTTAAGTGGCAACAAAACTCCCCCTAAGTCTGACTTCCTTCTCCTACCTCCATGACGCCGAGCTTCAGTCTCATCTCCATGAACTTGACTCTTCCCAGCGACTTGGTCAGAATATCGGCGAGCTGGTTGCCGGTGCTAACGTGCTTGACATCCACCTTGCCTTCTTCAATGCATTCACGAATGAAGTGAAACCGTGTGTCAATATGCTTGCTCTGCTCATAATGCACTGGATTCTTGCTCAGCTCAATCGCAGATGTGTTGTCCACGTGCAGTACCACCGTCAAAGGTGGTTTTCGTGTCAGCTCTCCGAGGAGCCGACTGAGCCAGACGCCCTGGCACGCCGCCGTCGCCGCTGAAATGTACTCCGCCTCGCAAGACGATAGCGCGACGACCTTCTGCTTCTGAGATGTCCATGTGATGATGCTTGAGTCGAGGAAAAACGCAATTCCCGTGGTGCTCTTGCGATCATCAACATCTCCTACGAGATCGTTGTCGCAAAACCCTGACAGAACAGGTTCAGTCGACGATCCCCTCCTGTAGCAGCAACCATGCCCTGCTGTGCCGCTGATGTACCGGAGTATCTGCCTCACAGCGGCCCAATGTGACGCAGTAGGAGCCTCCATGTACCTACTGACCATCCCAACGGCATGCGTGATATCAGGTCTGGTATTGCACAAGTACCTCAGACTTCCCACGAGACTCCGATAGCGAGTTGAGTCCTTCACATCCCCAACTCCTGCCTTGGTCAGCTTCAGACGATTTTCCATTGGCGTGTGACAGCCCTTACTGAAAGGGATCGCATGCAGAAAACAAAATTTTTCGTAACAACGATAACCTAAATACAGCCAGAATCTATACTATGCAGATATAGTAATACGCAGGGGGGTCTTTCGCACATACCTCTTGGAGACCGAAAGCGGGGATTACGCTCCCGCACAAGCGTTGACGATGAAGCCGACGAAGACTTCGATGCCGTGTAGAGGAAGCAGACCTCTAGCACCACAGATGTGGCGCCTCGCAGGGAATCGCACACGTACGGTGAAGCCGACGCCTCCGGGCTCCGATCCAGGGACGAAGCAGCGGAAGACTGGAACCGGAAGACCAGCAGCACGGCGGTGTGCGTATGGTGGAGAAACTACCCGAGGCGCAACTCCAAACTTGGGAATCACGGGATCCTCGGAGAGAGAGAGAGAATATTGTGTGTTTTCAAAGGCCAGGGGTACCCCTCTATATATAGGAGCAAGGGGGCTGCCCAACTTGCCAGGCTGGGGGTGTGGGACTAATCCCACATCCCCAGCCGGCCATGGATGGTGCGTCGGCCCCTAGTGGCCCCCATGTGGCCCACTAGGGCCGGCCGAACCAACCTAGCCCAAGGGAGGGACTCCCTCCCCCCCCTTCATGGGCCCTTTTGCCCCAAAGGGCCCATTTAGGGATTTTTGCCTTTAAAAATTCAGAAAAATTAAAATAAAATATATTTAACTATTAATTACACTAATTAATATTAAATACATATTACATAATTTGTTCTGGCTTCGAAAACTATTTCGTCGCTGCCCGATCTCCATCGGAACTTTCTCGGGACGTTCCCGGTCTCTCTTTTCCTATTTTTCTCATCCGGTAAAATGTCAACTCCCCTTAAGTGTGTTACCCTAGCGGTTCGATTATCTAACTAGACATGACTGAGACTCCTCTTCGATCAATGACTAATTCGTGGACCGAGGATACCCAGAATTAATCCCTGGAAGATAACGAATGCTTTACCGATCGAACCTAGACGTCCAAGTCTTAAACCTTTTGCCATGCAATACTTAGCGTGTACGAGGCTCGTTCATAAGTATCTCCATACCTAGCTTGATCTCGTTACCGACTGCTAACTTCTACTCGTCCGTGATCATATGTCCCGGTGACCTGGTCACACGCTTGCAAGCTCTTTTGACATAATCTCACCGAGTGGGCCCTAGAGTATCTATCCTGCTATGAGACTGGCAAATCCCGCTCTTGATCCCCCATCTCAACATACTCCTTTCCAACACCCAAAAGTATCACCGTTATTGTCACACTAGATAAGACATGACGTTTGGTGCAATCAAAGTGTCTTCTAGGAATAGCAATAAGAGTAGATCTCACGGTCGAAGGCGTAATGACTACGTCCTACAAATATTGGGTATGTCCATCACATCGTTCTCACAACGACATGACCTCATTCTCAAATAGACGCCATGTCACATGATCGGGAAATCTCGATCATCGATTGCACAATGAGCCAGCCAAATAGAGGCTGCTGGGGACCTGGTTGTTTTAGGTATCACACGTGTATTAATGTTTCCGCTTAATACAGTTATAGCATGACACAAAAACGTATTATGAACAAATGAGATATGACAAATAAAACTCTTTATTAATTGCCTCTAGGGCATATCTCCAACAGTCTCCCACTTGCACTAGAGTACAACTTAATCTAGTTTACAACTTGGTAAAAGCCGGACACTCATAGCATCTCGGTGTTTCACGTGCTTGTCTAGCAGGAGAGGTTTAGTCAACGGGTCTGCCACATTCAGATCCGTATGTATCTTGCAAATCTTCACTTCACCTCCTTGTACGTACTGACGTATCACATGGAAGCGTCGGAGTATATGCTTGGCAGCTGAGTGAGACCTTGGTTCCTTCGCGTTAGCAATAGCACCCGTATTGTCGCAGTAGAGGGTCACGGGGTCTTGCGCGCTGGGGAACACTCCAAACTCGACGACGAACTTCCTTAGCCACACAGCTTCATTCGCAGCTTCACAAGCAGCAATGTACTCCGACTCCATTGTAGATTGTGCCACGATGGGCTGCTTTCCGCTTCTCCAGCAAACATCGCCTCCATTAACCTTGAAAACATATCTTGTTTGTGACTTAGAGTCATCTGGGTCTGAGCAGAAACTTGCATCAACGTAACCCGTTACGCCAAGTTCTTCCTCACAGCCCCCATATACAAGAAACATTTCCTTCGTATGCTTGAGATTCTTGAGAATGTTTTTAACAGCTACCCAATGTTCCTTTCTAGGATTACTTTGGAATCGGCTCGTCAAACTGAGAGTCAACGCTACATCGGGTCGAGTACTTAGCATGGCATACATGATCGATCCTATGGTTGAAGCATAAGGATGTTTAGTCATTGCGACTCTATCATGTTCCGTTACAGGACACTGTGCCTTGCTCAATACCTTATTCTTGACAACCGGCGTAAAACCCTTCTTCGCCGTATCCATATTGAAACGCTTCAATATCTTGTCAATATAAGTACTCTGACTTAATGCTAATAGGCGCCTTGATCTATCACGATAGATTTTAATGCCTAAGACATATGCAGCTTCTCCTAAGTCCTTCATTGAAAATTTACTGTTTAAATATTCTTTAATGCTATTCAGCATTTCCACATTATCTCCCATCAGCAGTATATCATCGACATATAGTGCTAGGAACTCAACTGAGCTCCCACTGATTTTGTTGTAAATGCAGGTCTCTTCTTTGTTCTGGACAAATCCAAAACCTTTGATCACCTCATCAAAGCGAGGATTCCAGCTCCGAGATGCTTGCTTCAGTCCATAAATGGAACGCTGAAGCTTGCATACTTTGCCAGCATTTCCTAGATCGACAAAACCTTCAGGTTGTACCATGTACAACTCTTCCTCAATGTTGCCATTTAGTAATGTTGTTTTGACATCCATTTGCCATATCTCATAGTCATAATATGCGGCAAGTGCTAGCAAAATCCGAATAGACTTTAGCATCTCGCTACCGGTGAAAACGTTTCATCGTAGTCAATTCCATGAACTTGTCGGAAACCCTTTGCGACAAGCCGAGCTTTGTAGATGGTTACATTACCATCGGCATCAGTCTTGTTCTTAAAGATCCATTTATTCTCGACAACCTTACGCTCTTCGGGAATCTCTACCAAAGTCCACACTTTGTTATCATACATGGATCCTATTTCGTATTTCATGGCTTCAAGCCATTTCTCGGACTCAGTACTAGCCATAGCCTCTTTGTAGTTCGTAGGTTCGTCTTGTTCAATTAACATGACGGTGCAAACCAGGTTGCCATACCATTCAGGAGAGACCCGAGATCTCCCCGACCTACGAGGTAGAATAGTATCCTCGACATCTTCTGCCACTCCATCTGTGGAGTACGGTTCCAGAACAGTTTCCGTTGCGCCACTTGATACGTCTCCAACGTATCTATAATTTCTGCTGTTCCATGCTCATATTATACCATTTGCTACATGTTTTGTATACACTTCATATCACTTTTATGCATTTTCTGGGACTAACCTATTAACAAGATGCCACAGTGCCAGTTCCCTGTTTTCTGCTGTTTTTGGTTTCAGAAAAGTACTTCTGGAAATATTCTCGGAATTGGACGAAACAAAAGGCAAAGTCCCTATTTTTCCAACATGACCACGGAGTCCGAAGGGGAGACGAAGAAGGGCCACGAGGCGCCCAAACCATAGGGCGGCGCGGCCCACATGCCTACCGCGCCGCCACGTGGTTTGGGGCCCACAGGGCTCCACCGACATCCGCAGCGCCGCCGCCATCGACGACAAGTTTTGGGGGACAGAATCTCTGTTCCGGCACGCTGGGACGGGGAATTGCCCCCGGAGTCATCTCCATCGATTCCACCGCCATCTTCATCCCTGCTGCTGACTCCCATGATGAGGAGGGAGTAGTTCTCCCCCGAGGCTGAGGGCTCTACCGGTAGCTATGTGGTTTATCTCTCTCTCCCATGATGTGATCTTTTATGTGATCATGAGCTTTGTAATCTAGTTGAATATGTGATGGTACTCTTTATCTATTATGCACTCTAGAGGTTACTTTAATATGAACTCCGGAGTTATTCACGGTTGTAACGGTGACAGTGTGTGCACCGTGTGTGATTCCTTTATGACGTTGTGGTGTTAGTTTACTCTGACTTTGGGGTGTGCTTTTGTAGCCCTACACAATGAATGGTGTTTGTTATCCAACAAGAGAGTGTTTAAGAGTAGCTTTTACTTATTCAGTTATGAGATCATTGTTGAGAGTGTCCACTAGTAAAAGTATGATCCCTAGGCCTTGTTTCTAAGCATTGAAACACCGTTTACATCAAGTACTGCTACATGTTTGCTTGCTGCCATTTTTATTCCAGATTGCAATTACTACTTGTAATCATCTATATCACTTGTATTTCACTATCTCTTCGCCGAACTAGTGCACCTATACATCTGACAAGTGTATTGGGTGTGTTGGGGACACAAGAGACTTCTTGTATCTTAATTGCAGGGTTGCTTGAGAGGGATATCTTTGACCTCTACCTCCCTGAGTTCGATAAACCTTGGGTGATTCACTTAAGGGAAACTTGCTGCTGTACTACAAACCTCTGCTCTTGGAGGCCCAACACTGTCTACAAGAATAGAAGCGTGCGTAGACATCACCACTCTGTATTTCGAGTTCGGGATCAACGATCTCGTCGAGGTCTATTTTCCTCCCACTTACTCCTTTGGCGAGAAACTCTTTCTCCAGAGAGGTACCGTTCCTCGCGACAAACGTTTTGCCCTCGGCTTGGTTGTAGAAGGTGTATCCTATGGTTTCCCGCGGATACCCTACAAAGACGACTTTCTCCGATTTCGGTTCGAGTTTGTCGGGCTGTAGTTTCTTAACGTACGCCTCACAACCCCAAACCTTCAGGAACGACAGCTTAGGCTTCTGGCCATGCCAGACCTCATACGGTGTCGTTGCTACGGATTTGGACGGAGTCCTATTTAAAATGAATGCGGCTGTTTCTAACGTGTACCCCCAAAAAGACACGGGTAAGTCGGTAAGAGACATCATAGATCGGACGCTATCCAGTAGAGTACGATTACGCCGCTCAAACATACCGTTGCGTTGCGGTGTTCCAGCAGGCGTAAGCTGCGGCACGATGCCACGAGCTCTCAGATGTGTGCCAAACTCAAAACTCAAATATTCGCCACCACGATCGGATCGGAGGTGCTTGATTTTCTTGTTGAGTTGATTTTCAACTTCACTTTGGAATTCTTTGAACTTTTCAAACGTTTCAGACTTGTGTTTCATCAAATAGATATACCCGTATATACTCAAGTCATCGGTGAAGGTGACAAAATAACGATATCCATTACGTATCGACACGCTCATTGGTCCACACACATCTGTATGTATGATTTCCAATAGGTCCGACGCCCGTTCCATGAAACCATTAAACGGTGTCCTTGTCATTTTGCCCATAAGGCATGGTTCGCAAGTATCGAGGGATCCAAAATCCAACGAGTCCAAAAGTCCATCGGCATGGAGTTTCTTCATGCGCTTTATACCAATATGACCAAGACGGCAATGCCATATATACATGGCGGTATCGCTACTAAGTTTAATCCTCTTGGCATCTATGCTATGAATGTGAGTACTACGATCGAGATTCAACAAGAATAAACTATTACTCTCGGGAGCGTTAACATAAAATATATCATTCATAGAAATAGCACAACCATTTGATACTGATTTGAACGAATATCCGTCTTGCAACAAGCAAGACCTACTGATAATGTTTACACTCAAAGACGGTACAAAATAACATTTATTGAGGACCAAAACTAATCCCGACGGTAGATGTAGAGGGAGTGTGCCGACAGCCACCACGTCAACTCTTGATCCGTTGCCGACGCGCATCGTCACCTCGTCCTTTCCCAGGCGCCGCTTATTCCGCAACTCCTCCTGAGAGTTACATATATGAGCAACAGAGCCGGTATCAAATACCCAGATGTTGCTACGGGCGCAGGTTAAGTACACATCAATAACATGTATATCAAATATACCTTTCTCTTTTCCGAAAATCTTGTCGGCCTTCTTATCCTCCAGATACTTGGGGCAGTTGCGCTTCGAGTGACCATCCCCCTTGCAGTAGTAGCATTCCACGCCAGGTTTGGGGCCAGATTTGTTAGTCTTAGGCTTGGCAACATGCTTGCCATCCTTCTTGGACTTCCAGTTCTTCCTGCCCCTGCCGCCAGATCTTTTGAAATCGACGGTCTTGTTGATCATCAACAGCGTGTGCTCCTTCTTGATTTCCACCTCAGCAGTCTTGAGCATCATGAACACCTCACCAGAGACTTAGCCATGCCCTGCATGTTGTAGTTCATGACGAAACCTTTATAGCTAGGGGGCAACGATTGCAGTACCCTATCAATTGCCAGCTCATCAGGAATCTTGCATTCCAGAGCGTTCAGGCGTTGAACGTAGCCAGACATTTTGGCCACGTGCTCGCTCACACTGCTGTGCTCTTCCATCTTGGCTGAGAAAAAGAGCTCTGATGCTCCATATCTCTCAACCTTAGCCTGCGGCGCAAAGACAACCTTGAGATCAGTAATTATCTCAAAGGCACTCATCCTCTCAAAGCGCTTCTGCAGGTCAGATTCCATGACATAGAGCATGCCACTCTAGACAAAAGAGGAATCATCCGACTTGGTTTGGAAGACCTTCTTCTCCTCGTCGGAGGCGTCAATAGCCGGGGGGGGGGGGGGGGGTCACCCAGGGGACCTTCAAGGACATAGGTCACCCTGTGGGGAGAGAGGAGGATCCTCAGGTTGCGGAACCAGGCCATGAAGTTTGACCCATTGGTTTTCAGCTTCTCTTTCTCAAGGAACAGGCCTAGGTTAGAAGTGGGGCGAGACATCTACAATGGAATTTGCAAAACATAAGACTTTGTTCATAATAATTTGAGTTCAAGTATTTTTCGAAAATAACTATAGAACTCCCACTCAAACGGATATTCCTCTCACCGTTAGAGTGAATACACGACCCCAATCCATTATGCAACCCCTCATCAACAGAGCCGGCAACACAACTTCAAAGGTAGACATCGAAATGTCAATCACAACAACTCTGTGACTCATGCTCGACCTTTAGGTCGCCTTGCTCCGAGGCCATGTCTGTACATGCTAGGCTCACCAAAATAACCTTCAACGTAAATGCTTGTGCAACGTGGCTTACACCCACTGTGTGCGAACGACGAGATGTCTGACACCCGATCAACACGGCCTACCTCATAACGTAGAACTTTCTTGGTGGTGCAGGTTGAAGGGAGAACACAATTGGTATTTTGGAAGGATCATCTTATATAACTACCACCGTGTAACTAATATATATACTATATATATACACACAATATAAGATGCACTCAAAACATCAAATGTAATGCGACGTGATATGGCCCCTTGCGCCGATGGTCTCCTTCGCGCCAACAGTTTATAAACAATTTAATAACCTACCTTGACCATATCACATAGCCCCTGTAAAATAAAGTTAGACGCTTCTACTTTATCTTTTGCATATTTTACGTGGCTTGGGGCTTATCGTAAATAGAACCGCTTCATACCTACGAACCTATGACCACAACAATGATCCAATAATTGCATATTTATGTATCCCTTTCGGGCCCTCCATAGAAAATGCAAAGCCAACTAAAGAGAGAGAGACAGACACCCGCCAGCCACATATACGGAACGAGCCGTATGTCAGTAGTGGAACCAGCCTCGCGTAAGCGTACGCGTAAGGTCGGTCCGGGCCGCTTCATCAACTCAATGCTGCCGACAATGCAAGTGCACGCGAGTGGTTAGCAAATAATAAGAACGGTGCCCCCGTGCAAAACACGGGTTCAGCTAGCGCACAACTATATCTACGCATAGATCGGCTCTGATACCACTGAAAGGGATCGCATGCAGAAAACAAAAAATTTCCTAACAACGATAACCTAAATACAACCAGAATCTATACTATGCAAATATAGTAATACGCAGGGGGGTCTTTCGCACATACCTCTTGGAGACCGAAAGCGGGGATTACGCTCCCGCACAAGCGTTGACGATGAAGCCGACGAAGACTTCGATGCCGTGTAGAGGAAGCAGACCTCTAGCACCACAGATGTGGCGCCTCGCAGGGAATCACACACGTACGGTGAAGCCGACGACTCCGGGCTCCGATCCAGGGACGAAGCAGCGGAAGACTGGGACCGGAAGACCAGCATCACGACGGTGTGCGTATGGTGGAGAAACTACCCGAGGCGCAACTCCAAACTTGGGAATCACGGGATCCTCGGAGAGAGAGAGAATATTGTGTGTTTTCAAAGGCCAGGGGTACCCCTCTATATATAGGAGCAAGGGGGCTGCCCAACTTGCCAAGCTGGGGGTGTGGGACTAATCCCACAGCCCCAGCCGGCCATGGATGGTGCGCCGGCCCCTAGTGGGCCTCATGTGGCCCACTAGGGCCGGCCGAACCAACCTAGCCCAAGGGAGGGACTCCCTCCCCCCCTTCATGGGCCCTTTTGCCCCAAAGGGCCCATTTAGGGATTTTTGCCTTTAAAAATTCAGAAAAAATTAAAATAAAATATATTTAACTATTAATTACACTAATTAATATTAAATACATATTACATAATTTGTTCTGGCTCCGAAAACTATTTCGTCGCTGCCCGATCTCCATCGGAACTTTCCCGGGACGTTCCCGGTCTCTCTTTTCCTATTTTTCTCATCCGGTAAAATGTCGACTCCCCTTAAGTGTGTTACCCTAGCGGTTCGATTATCCAACCAGACATGACCGAGACTTATCTTCGATCAATGACTAATTCGTGGACCGAGGATACCCAGAATTAATCCCTGGAAGATAACGAATGCTTTACCAATCGAACCTAGACGCCCAAGTCTTAAACCTTTTGCCATGAGATACTTAGCGTGTCCGAGACTCGTTCATAAGTATCTCCATACCTAGACTGATATCGTTACTGACACTGCTAACTTCTACTCGTCCGTGATCATATGTCCCGGTGACCTGGTCACACGCTTGCAAGCTATTTTGACATAATCTCACCGAGTGGGCCCTAGAGTATCTATCCTGCTGGCAAATCCCGCTCTTGATCCCCCGTCTCAACATACTCCTTTCCAACACCCAAAAGTATCACCATCATTGTCACACTAGATAAGACATGACGTTTGGTGCAATCAAAGTGTCTTCTAGGAATAGCAATAAGAGTAGATCTCACGGACGAAGGCGTAATGACTACGTCCTACAAATATTGGGTATGTCCATCACATCGTTCTCACAACGACATGACCTCATTGTCAAATAGACGCCATGTCACATGATCGGGAAACCTCGATCATCGATTGCACAATGAGCCAGCCAAATAGAGGCTGCTGGGGACCTGGTTGTTTTAGGTATCACACGTGTATTAATGTTTCCGCTTAATACAGTTATAGCATGACACAAAAACGTATTATGAACAAATGAGATATGACAAATAAAACTCTTTATTAATTGCCTCTAGGGCATATCTCCAACACTTACGGCCTTCCATGTCTGCAACTTCCAAGATCTTGCTTACGTACGCGCTTTGGCACAGCGTGATCATGCCAGCCTCCTGTTTGACCTCGATCCCGAGATAATAGCTCAGAAGGCCGAGGTCGCTCATGTCTAAGAGGTTGTGCATCTGCTTCTTGAACGCGGCAATGTCGTCGGTGTCGGTGCCAGTGATGATCAGGTCATCAACGTAGACGCCGACGATCAGCGTCTCTTGCCGTTGTTGCGCCTGTACACCGTGTGCTCGAGTGGACTCCGTTCAAACCCGAGCGACACCAGCGACACGTCCAGCTTCGCGTTCCAAGCCCTCGGGGCCTGCTTGAGTCCGTACAACGCCTTGCGCAGACGGAGCACGCCTTGCTCGTTGCCGGAGTTGACGAAGCCGGGTGGTTGGTGCACATAAACCTCCTCCGTGAGGTCGCCGTTTAGAAATTCCGAATTGACGTCCATATGATGCACCTGCCACCCACAGTGCGCCGTGATCTCCAGCAGCAGCCGCACCGTCTCCATGCGTGCCACCGGCGCAAACACTTCGTCGAAGTCCACGCCTTGCCGTTGCGCGTAGCCTTTTGCGACCAAACGAGCCTTGTGCTTGATCACGTTTCCGGATGGGTCTCGTTTCACCTTGAACACCCATTTGAGCCCGATCGCACGGTGTCTGCTCGGAAGGCTTGCGAATCCCAAATGCCGTTGATCTGAATTGCAGCCAGCTCGATGTCCATGGCTTTCTTCCAGCATCTCTCCCCCAGCGCCTCCTCTACACTTTCAGGTTCCTCAGCTGCGACCATGCATGCATCTTCATCGTGCCCCTCCCCATCTGCTTTCATGACGTAGTCATTGTACACGGGGTTTGGCTTGATGGTGTCGTTCCTGGCGCGTGTGACCATATGGTGTGGAGGAGTCGAAGGTGGCGTGGCAGGAGATGCGCTCCCGCCGGCTTGCTCGTTGTTTGCAGAGCTAGGTGAGAACTCGAACATTGGCGTGGCCGGCGCGGCACTAGGCGTGGCCGCGCGTGTCGTGGATGCTGGCGCTGGTGTCGTTGCAGTTGTCCGTGCTGCTGCAGTGTCCGAGCTTTCTCCCCCCACTGCTGCAGCAGGGGTCACGGCGATGTCGTGCGTGTACATCTCGACGATGAACGGTGTGTCGTCCGCCGTCACTCACGTCTTCTCCCAGTCCCATCTTGCAGTTTCGTCGAAGATGACGTCGCGTGTGACGTGCATGCGATTCTTGGCTGGGTCGTAGACGCGATATGCATCCGAGCCCGGCTCGTATCCGAACAGCACCATTGGAGTGCTGCGATCGTCGAGCTTGGCAGGGTTCGGCTTCGTCACCTTCACATGTGCTACACAACTGAAAACGCGCAGATAACTCACATTTGGCTTATAACCATGCCATACCTCGAAGGGGTCATCCCGTCGATGCTCTTTGTGGGTGATCTGTTCAGGAGATAGACGGCAGTGGTTACTGCCTCTCCCCAGAACCGCGATGGGACCCCTTTTGCTTTCATCAAGGTTCTCGCCGTCGAGACGATCGTCCGGTTCCTCCGCTCCACCACTCCGTTCTGCTGCGGCTAGTAAGCCGCAGTCAGTTGACGCCTGATCCCCTCCTCGGCGCAGTACGCGGTGAACGTGGCCACCGTGAATTCACCGCCGCGATCGGTGCGCAGCAGCCGGAGCTTGCGCCTCGTCTCCAGTTCTACTCCAGCGCGAAAGTTCACGATCGCCATCGCTGCTTGGTCTTTCGTGGTGAGCAGTGTCAGCCACATGTAGCGGCTGTTCTCGTCGACGAGGAGCAGAAAATAGCGTTTCCCGGCTGGCGTCATCGGTGAGACTGGACCACAGAGATCGCCGTGGACCAGGTCTAGAAGTCCTTCTGCTCTTCGCTTGGCCTGTTGTGGGAACGACGTGCGCCTCTGCTTACCCGCGAGGCATGCATCACACAGCTGTTCGACCTGATCGATCGGCGGGAGCACTCGAACCATGTCGTGGCGCGCGAGCTTTCTCAAGGCGTCGAAGTTCAGATGCCTATATCTTGCGTGCCACCTCCATGCGTCGTCGTCGTGGTGTGCCGCAAGACACACCCGAGTGACGATCGTCAGCTGAATGACGTATAGCCGATTGCGCGCCCTTTGCACCTTGGAGAGTAGGCGTCCGCGCTGATCGTGCAGCTTCAGATACCTGTCGCGGATGAGAACTTGGCATCCATATTCATCCATTTGACCGAGGCTGAGGATGTTGCTTCGAAGATGTGGGATGTAGTACACCTCCGTGAGCGCGCGGTGTTCTCTGTTACCGCATGCGAACAGGATGGTGCCCCTTCCCTTGATTTCCACCACAGACCCATCTCTAAACTTTACCGTGTCGTAGTACGCGGTGTCGAGTTCGGCGAATGAAGTCCGGCGCCCGGTCATGTGGTTGCTCGCGCCGGTGTCTAGGAACCAGGTGTTGTCGCCGTGGTCCGTTCCAGCGAGGTACACGTGATCCTCGACAAGATCGACACGCTCCCCCATGTCGGTTGGTGCCGACCGTGGCGCGTCCGTGCGCGTCGTGTGCAGTTCCTCCTGCACCACTGTCACCATCAGCAGTGATGGGGCAGTGTCGGTGCTGACAGAACACATCTGTGTCAGAAGAAGTGTCGGGACTGTCGTCGTCTACGCGCGCCAGATGAGCCTCAGCGGCCAGATGTGCCTGCTGCTGCTCTTGCTGCCCCTTGCGCTTGCGATGCGGCTCCGGACAGTTCCTGGATATGTGCCCTGCATATTTGTTGCAGTTATACCACTTAATCTTGGACATGTCCCTTTCCCCGCCACCGTCACGGCGATCGTCGCCATTGTTCTTCGGCTTGGCGTAGTTCTTGCCCTTTCCTCCGTTCGAGCTTGAACCTTGCCCTTGTTCCTTCTTCTTTCCTCGTGCCAGCCACTCCGACTCCGTGAGTAGCAGCTGGCTGCCCAAGCTGTCCCCGCCCCCAATGGAGCATCACTCAGTCGAGGAGCGGAGACGACCGATCAACCCTTCCACCGACATTCCGTCCAGGTCGAGGGGAGTTTCGATCGCACAGGCTATCTGCGAGTACTTACTAGGAACTTCACCTAAGAATTTTTGAACGATCTTTACCTCTTCTACAGTATCGCCTAGCGACCGCAGATTGTTGGCGAGGTTCGTAATTCTCATGCTGAAAGCGTCGAGCGTCTCGCCGTCCTTGAACGCGATGACCTCGAATTCCTTGCGGAGGCGTTGTGCCATGGCCTCTCGTGCGCGGCTCACCCCCATCCTCATCAGCTTGATCGCCTCCCACGCCTGCGCCGCGGTGTCCTAAACGGCAAGCACCGGCACCATCTCGGGCGGGACCGCCCGCAGCAGCGCCGAGAGCGCCGCCATGTCATCGCGATCCCCGCACACGCTGTGCCGGATACGGCCTCCCAGAGACCCTGTGCGCGCAGGTTGATGCGCATAACCAACGCCCACTCGATGTAGTTCGTGGACGTCAGCGTCGGGTAGGTGATGTTCGTGCCGAAGTTGGTGCGCTCCTGTACCACCCGCTCGTGCACGACGACTTCGTTGCCGCCGCGACGCACAACGCTCCGTCCGCGGCTCCGATTCCGTGCGCGTGGTGGCGACTGTGCTCCCCTTGCCTCTTCTCCAGCACTTGCTGTAGCCGCAGCTGTTGCCGCACCAGCTCCTCCTCCTCCTCCCGCCGTGGCAGGCGGCGGCGTTCGTCCATCGTCGTTGGACATCGCCGGATCGTAGAGGGCTCTGATACCACTTGTTAGACAATATCGCTCAAGATTGACTTGGACAAGGATTTTGTGCTGCGTAAAAAGCCTGCAGCTTTTCTGTTGCGTTCTGTTATTTATAACTGAAGTTTAACAAACGATCCTATAAACTAGCGCATGAATGAGTACACACAATCGTGCCATCCCACGACCACCCAGATCATAGCTAAGACTACGGTGCATGCCTACAGTCGTGCCATCCCACGATGCATACACAAGATACTCAGTCATCCCTCGAACAAACTCAGAGATGACCCTTATTTCATGCAAAATCTGAAACTCTGAAACTGTCCGACATTGTGGAGACTAAACCTGAAACTGAAACTAGCTATTCGTCAGACTTAAGTGGCAACAAGCAGCAGCACGGAGGGCAAATCTGAGCTTCAGATGGATGAGGAATAACCGACAACGACGCTGTTGGGGGGATCATAACCCGGTAGGCTCACCGACCTAGAAGACAAGCCGGCCTGGCAGGAGATTTGGGCCGGATCAAGCGTAGAAGATATGGGCCGGGTTCCACGTAAGCCGGTGCGCAACGTGTAACTTGGCGTACAAGGAAGGGTCCAGAAGACTGGAGTCCGGGTGCAAGACGAAGTCCTCACAAGGAAGGTGAAGACCTAGACGGGTTAGTAAAGAGTCCGAGTATTGTTAGAACTCGGTATGCCGGTTTGTACCTCCAGAGAGACCCGCCACCTATATAAGGGCTCTCCTGGTTCCTAGAGGGCAGGATCCAACCAGAGCGAGACACCAGAGACACCCATTGTAATATCGAGACCCGGTCTTTAGTCGCCGAGTTATCGAGACCCTGATAATAGCAAAGCAAGGCAGGAAGTAGGTCTTTACCTCAAGACGAGGGGCCGAACCTGGGTAAACTCGTGTTTCCCCGCGTCATGCTAAACCAACTCCCGATGTCAGAAGCCGCCTGGCCCCGTAACTCAAGTTTCCACCCGGAAACATCTGCCGTGACAATCCCACGACAGTTGGCGCCCACCGTGGGGCCCGCGGCCAAGAGCATCATCATTATCGGAGAAGCGTGGCGAGGTATGGAAAACCTAGCTATCGGTCAGATCCATATGCTCCCAGGAGGGGAGCGGATTGTGGACGACTTTGGTTGGAAAGAGGAGGCGGATCAATTGGATACTGGGTCCATGATCAAGTTTGGTCAGATCGATGTCTTCGTCGGCGTAATCCGGACCACCGGAGCCGGCTTAGATCAGTATGAGCCGGAATACGAGTCAGGATCCGAGTCAACCACAATGATCCAGACCGATGGAGAAGAGTCCGTGGGGTCACCAGAGGTCGAGTTTGTATCGGAAGAGGAGGAAGCAGAGATTCAAGATCTGCAAAATTCAGCCGCCTTATCATCAGACATCGACACGGATACCGAGTCAATATTACCATTGTTTGAAGATCGCTGGGGATACATGACAAGAGAGGAAGATCACGAGGAGCCTGCGGGACCCATACGCCACATGGCAGTACACGTGGTAACCACAGCTCCACCCGCCGATGGGGCGGTGGCCTCCGTGAGTAACGAGACAAGCGCGGAACTGACAGCCAGGCAGAATAGAGAAGCATGGGATCGTGACCAGTTGGGGATGCCGTCGTCAGCCTACCCGCCGGCAAATCCAAACACAGGACCAGTCTTACCTACCTTCAATACTGGGAACCCGGCCGCACCGGTTTCAGGTCCGGGTTTCACCAATCCAATAGCAGCAAATAGCACGATTCCGCCACCAAACGCCCAGAATCAGAGCCCGGTTCACAATACGCGTGACTCGGCGAACGCCGGGATAGTAGCAGATCCGGCGGCACATCAAGGGGAGACGATAGACCCGACAACAGCAATGAGAAGAGAGTTGGAAGAATTGAGGCAGGCTATGGCCCGAACAAACAGAGAGCGCGCAGCGGAAATCCAGCGGGCGGCAGACAAAGAGCGCCTTTTCATACGGCAAGAACAATGGATAACAGACGAAAGAAACACCCTTCAGAGAAGAAGAAACGAGATGACGGCACTGCAAAACAGGAGACACGGAAGCCGGCTTCACCTGGCAACCGGAGCAAACGCAATAGTACCTCAAGTCCTCGAATACCAGACGCCCTCACCAAACAACGGACCAGTGATAGCCAGTCCAGGAGCAAGAGCCGGGACACAGCAACCCGGCCTACAAGGAGCTCAAGCCGGGGGAAACGCAGGAAACCCGGCGGAGTTAGCCGGCGCAGTGGTCACGGAACAACTACCGCCACCACCACCCAGGTTCGATACTCCTCCGGGTCATTATAATAACCCAGTCGATAATGTCTTTGCAGCGGCACACACGCTAGAGCAGATCCCGTTTGATAATTCACCAGCGGGCGTTGAGGCCCGGAGAGCAGTTGCACTATTGCGCACAGCAGTGGCACAGCAGAACAACAACCCCCCTGGGTCGCAAGCTTTCAATTCAGCACCTCAAAGAAGCCGAACAAGAAGCCGGCAACAAGAACCGGCAATATCAGTTCATGCCCGGCTGGGTCCGGTTAATCAGCAGGCAGTACAGCAGCAACATAGGCCGGCCGCACCGGCGATGTCAGCGGCACAGTCAATAGTAAACAGCTCCAGGCAAAGGCGTTTAGCTGCGGCGGCAGCACTTCCAGAAGCCGGAGCAGAGATTATAATCCCCCAATGACCCGCCGCATCCTCGCCTGCGCCGGGTCAAGGAGAGGGCTCAGCATCAAACCTCACAGGACCAAAGTGTTTATCAGACGCCATCAGATCTGAACCATTCCCAGAAAAATTCAAAGAGCCAAGCAAGATTTCAAACTACGAGCCAAATATGAACCCAGAAACATGGCTGAGCAGCTACAGCATGGCTATGGACATCAAGAACGCCACGCCTAACCTGTGCGCCCGGTACATGTATCTCATGATGGCGGAAGGAGCGCCCAAGATATGGTTAGATCGGCTACCACCTAAAAGCATCAACTCATGGGACGAGCTGAAGGCAGCTTTCGTCAAAAACTTCGTGGGGACGTGCAAGAAACAGTATACAGAGGCAGATCTGGATCGCTGTGTTATGAGGAAGACCGAGAACGCGAAACAATGGATGTCCCGGGTAACGGAAATCCTACATTCATCTATCAACATTGAGCCACACACGGCGATAGTGTACATGGAGAAGAATTGCGACTACGACTCCTTGACTCAGAAGCTCGGCCGGATGAAGGAAGACCCGGCCTGTCAGACCATCACACTTGGCGAAATTGATAATGCCGCCAACAAGTATGCAGCTACGGATAAAAGGCCGGGTGAAACAGAAGAACAACAAAGAAACAACAAAGTCACAAATCGCAATCCGAGCCAGAATCAGAACAACGGAAGGCAGAACAACGGAAACCAGAACAGCAACAATAAGCGCCCATACGAAGGAGGAAACTCCGAGTTCGTAGGCACGACCTACGCATCAGGGCCAAGACCCGGCGGGAATTTCAGAGGAGGCCCATCCAGGGGACCAAACATCAGCGAGATATACAATATGGCATGCCCCCGTCACACCAAGAACGGGAGGCCGGCTAATCATTCCCTAGCCAATTGCGCGGATATGAGAGCTTGGATGAGACACGAGCAAGCCATGGAGAGGAACAACAGAAGTCAAGGGAACTTTGGAAACTACGGGAACAACGGAAACAACGGAAACCAAGGCAACTACAACAATCACAATGGTCCAGGACCGGGTCCCGGGCCAAGCAGCCAGCCAAATAACAATGCCGGGTCAGGGCAAAGTCAGAATCAGGGAGGATCCGGGTATCAGCAAAACCCGAAGGAACTCCGCAGTCAGGGACAATATCACGTACACACGACCAACACATCCCGACGAGAGAAGAAATTACAGGCGCGAGCTGTCAATGCAGTGGCTTCAGCAATTCCAAGGTTCTTAAAGTGGTCCGAGCAAACAATCACATGGAGCAGAGAGGATCACCCGCCGAGCATAGAACACCCGGGTCTCCTAGCACTCGTGGTGGCACCCCAGGTAGACGGGTTCTCACTGAACAAAGTCCTCATGGATGGCGGAAGCAGTATCAACATACTTTACCTAGACACGTTCAACCGGATGGGGTTATCCAAGTCTCGTCTCCAGCCAACCTCGACAATTTTTCATGGCATAGTCCCTGGGAAATCAGCGCATCCCATTGGGCAAATTACCTTGGAAGTAGCTTTCGAAGTGAGCAAAGAGCAGTTCAGATCAGAGTTCATAAAGTTTGAGGTGGTGGATCTACAAAGTCCGTACCACGCCCTGTTTGGAAGGCCGGCTTACGCCAAGTTCATGGCAAGGCCATGCTACATCTATTTGCAGTTGAAGATGCCGGGTCCCAAAGGAGTGATCACGGTCCATGGGAACAGAGACATAGCCATAGAATGTGATGACGGCGATGCAATCTTAGTAGACCAGGCCTGCGCGGCAGAAGAGCTCAGGAACTACAAATCGCAAGTAGACCCGGCTGATAAGCGTGTGCTGGATAAGCCGGCTCACGAGGAAGAGAAGAAAAAATTCAAATCTGCCCAAGACACAAAGATGATTGATTTTGTTGAAGGAGATTCCTCCAAGCAGTTCTCAATAGGGGCTCACATGGACCAACAATAGGAAAGCGCGCTCGTCAAGTTCATCCGTGAGCATCGGGACATCTTTGCATGGTCCCCCTCGGACATGCCGGGTGTACCAATTGAACTTGCCGAGCATAGCTTACATGTCGATCCAAAAGCGAAACCAGTAAAGCAGGGTCTGCGAAGATTCAACGATGAGAGGAAGAAGATCATAGGAGAAGAGATAGCCCGGCTTTTGGCAGCCGGCTTTATCATGGAAGTCTATCACCCCAAGTGGCTAGCTAACCCGGTTCTGGTATTGAAAAAGAACGGAGAGTGGCGGATGTGCGTAGACTACACCAGTTTGAACAAGGTTTGTCCCAAAGACCCCTTTGCATTACCTCGGATAGACCAGATAATCGACGCCACAGCAGGTAGCGAGTTACCATGCTTCTTGGACGCATATTCCGGGTATCACCAGATCAAGCTCAATGTGGAGGACCAGGAGAAGACCTCCTTCATTACACCCTTCGGGGCGTTCTGCTACAAAACTATGTCATTTGGTCTCAAGAATGCAGGAGCCACTTACCAAAGATGCATCCAGAATTGTTTTCAGAATCAAATTGGTCGCAATGTTCACGCCTATGTCGATGATGTCGTGATCAAGTCACAGAAAGCCGGGTCATTGCTGGATGACCTAAAAGAGACCTTCACCAATCTACGCAAGTATCAGATGAAGCTCAACCCAACAAAGTGCGTGTTCGGAGTGCCAGCAGGCAAGCTACTGGGTTTCATTGTGTTAGAGAGAGGAATAGAAGCAAACCCGGACAAGATCAAAGCAATCATGAATCTTAAGAAGCCAGAGTGCGTGAACGACGTCCAAAAGCTAACAGGCTGCGTTACAGCCCTAAGCCGGTTCATTGCAAGGATGGGAGAAAAAGCACTACCACTTTACAAGTTATTGAAGAAATCAGATAAATTCGTCTGGGGGCCAGAGGCCGATGATGCGTTCGAAGATCTGAAGAAGACATTGTCCTCAGCACCAGTCCTCGCAGCTCCCACAAGCAAAGAACCTATGTTACTCTACGTCTCAGCCAACTCACGAGCCGTCAACGCCGTAGTTGTCGTTGAGCGGAAAGAGGAAGGAAAGGAATATCCAATCCAAAGGCCGGTCTATTATGTGAGCGAGGCACTAACCGAGTCAAAGCAAAGGTACCCACAGTGACAGAAGCTAGTCTTCGGAGTCTTCATGGCAAGCCGGAAAATGCCTCACTATTTTCAAGAACACCCCATAACAGTCGTCAGTGCAGCACCGCTAGCAGAGATTATCAGGAATAGAGAAGCAACAGGACGGGTGGCAAAGTGGGCCATCGAGTTGGGACCCTACCACATCAACTACGAGCCAAGAACAGCTATCAAGTCACAAGCCTTAGCAGATTTCGTCAATGACTGGACAGAGTTTAACCCGTTACCTCCAGCCCCGGGTGTCAAACATTGGGTTATGCACTTCGATGGGTCAAAGATGTTTGAGGGATCAGGAGCCGGCGTCGTTTTAACTTCGCCAAGAGGAGACAAGATGAGCTACGTCTTACAAATCCACTTTGACGATTGCACCAATAACATCGCAGAGTATGAAGCCCTGTTGCACGGCCTGAGAGTTGCCAAAGAGATGAACGTCAAGAGGATCATGTGTTACGGAGACTCTGACCTTGTAGCTCAACAAGTGTCAGGGACGTGGGACAGAAAAGACGCCAAGATGGCTGCTTACAGAAGAGAGGTGGACAAAGTTGCGGGACACTTCACAGGATATCAGGTAGAGCACATTGACAGAAGAAAGAATGAGGCGGCTGATACCCTATCCAGACTTGGCTCTAGGAGAGAGCCGGTACCGCCAAATGTATTTCTGGCCGAGTTGCACCACCCATCAGTCAAGCTCCCAACAGAAGAAGATCTAGCTAACCCGGATGAGCCGGATTCGCAATTAGTAGCTGCTCTACACCAAACCCCATCTTGGACAGAGCCGTACTTAGCATATTTGTTACGAGAAGAGCTACCAGCAGATGAAGTGTCAGCTAGGCAAATTGTGCGAAGAGCCAAGGGATACAGCATTATCAACGGCGAGTTATACAAAAGAAGCACAGCCGGAATTTTTCTACGTTGCGTCTCACCAGAAGAAGGCCGGAAAATCCTTCAGGAGATCCACTCAGGGGATTGTGGACATCATGCATCCACTAGATCAATGGTTGCCAAGGCATACAGACATGGATTTCTCTGGTTAACTGCTTTAGCTGATGCTGAAAACATAGCCCGCGTTTGTGACGGGTGTCAGAGATACGCCAGACAGATCCACGTGCCGGCTCAGGACTTGAAGACCATACCTATCACATGGCCCTTTGCAGTCTGGGGCATGGATATGGTGGGACCTTTCCAGACATCACCAGCAAAAAAGACCCACCTATTGGTAGCAGTGGACAAATTCACGAAGTGGGTCGAAGTCATGCCAGTCAACAGTTGTTCCGCAGCAACAGCGGTCAAATTCTTGAAGAGGATCATATATCGATTTGGATACCCACACAGCATAATCACAGATAATGGTACAAACTTTTCACTTGGAGAGATGCAAGTCTACTGCCGAGAGAATGGGATCCGGCTAGACCTCGCTTCAGTATCACATCCCCAATCAAACGGCCAGGTAGAGAGAACAAATCAGGAGTTACTAAGAGGCATAAAACCAAGGCTCCGGGTTCCACTGGAAAGAGCAGCCGGATGTTGGGAAGAGGAGTTACCATCGGTGGTATGGAGCATAAATACAACACCAAACAGGTCCACAGAGTTTACTCCTTTTTTCATGGTCTACGGGGCAGAAGCCGTGCTACCCAGCGATATCCTTCACGATTCACCTAGAGTTGCAAACTATGTGGAGATAGAGAACGAGCAAGCTCGTCAGAATTCAGTGGACATGTTGGAAGAGGCAAGGGAGCTAGCATTGGAGAGGTCAGCAGTATACCAGCAAGATCTAAGGCGATACCACAGTCGCCGGGTCAAATCAAGAAACTTCCAGGAAGGAGACTTGGTGCTACGTTTGGTTCAGAACAAAACCGGCTTTCACAAATTAACTCCCCCATGGGAGGGAACCTTCGTGATAAGCCGGAACCTACACAATGGGTCTTATTATCTGGTGGACAGCAAAGAGCAAGCAACAACTACAGGGCCTAACACGGATCATACAAGACATCCTTTGACAGAAAACGACAGACCATGGAACATAGCAGAGCTAAGACCATACTACACGTAGGTTTTGTGAGCCCCCGTATGAGCCGGGCTCCACCTTTGTATATGTCTTAGTTGTCACACATAGGTTTTGTGAGCCCCCATATGAGTCGGGCTCCACCTATCTTTTGTATCTTTTAGTTTGAAAGCAGCAGGTTTCAGACGCGCTCTTTTCCTTACCAGGGTACCTAAGGGGACTGGAAGGTTTTTAATGAGGCGGCTTGCTAGCTATGTATATATTATATGATCAATGAAATGAGGAAGGCACCTCTTAAAGAAAAAGAGTAATGTTTTATGATTCCTCATTTTACAGATGATCTGGGGTCTTGGGGGCTTACTAACTAAGAAAGTTGTAAGTTGAAAACTCAAGACCCGGCAAAGACGCCACAATTTTACTTGGTTATCTTGCCTGCAAACTGATGCTGTTTCTCATTAGTGACAAAGAGGCTGAAACCCGGCATTCAATCTAGCTATGATGCCCCTTGGGGGACTTAGCAGACCCTGTTTGATCCAAGAACTTTCATGCACGAGATATCACGAGAAAGCCGGTTTCGCAGAAAGCTAAAGAAACCAAAAGGGCAAGAGACGCCAAAAGAATTATTACACAGACTGAAAAGGCAATTTCATACATCAAAAAGCGCACAAAGGCGCATTGCAGAGCCAGACTTAAAAATATTGCCTACACAGGCGGGTTACAAGACAAAATATTAAGTTCTCAGAGACAAGTCACTTCAAATAAGTTACAACCGGGTTAAACTGCCGGGCCAGATTCAGTAGGAACAGCAGGAGTTTTCGGAGCAGTTGATGATGACTCGGCGTGAGCCGAACTTTTCTTCTTCTTCTTGGGGACTCCTTCAGCCTCCTCCCAACAGATAGCGAATACACTGGGAAACCCAGTATCTTCGACAATTGGACGAGCACGAGACGGCATAGCGGGAGTTCCGGATGAAGGAGCTTCAGTCTCTGGTTCAACAGGAAGAGGAGCGTGGTAGCTTGGGTCCAAACTGGTGGCAGCCGGTTCCTTCGGGTATAGCTTCTTGTCTTCAGCACTATAACCCGGCTGGAACGAGCTCAGACTCAAGGTGTCCGTCAGTAGAGTTGCGTGATGGCGAGTCATCTTATCAACAGCAGATACATCTTCCCGGGTGAAGGGAGTTCCATCAGCTTTCTGAGAAGGCCAACCACGAGTAAAAGACAAAGTGTCCATGACTGGGTAGTAAGCCTTGGCCAAAGCCAAGACTTTCATGGTGGCTCTTCTGGCGGCTGATCTTCTCCACATATCAAATTGAGCCGGCAACACAGTCAGTGCCTGCAGAAACTTGCTCTGGGTGGTTGGAGGCTTCTCCCACCCGTGACAAGCCATCATGGCTTTGCCGGCTCCATAGTATAACTGCTGGGCCAAAGTATAAGTAGACTTCAGTTGCATGGCTGGCTCCAGTTGACATATAGGATTCCAAGATCCTAAATTAGAATAGAATAAAGATCAGTCAGTGCAAAGCTTACTCAGACAAGAAGAAAGATCAGTCGGACATGAACGTACCAAATAAGGACGTCACAATTCTTGATATCAGGGAGGTTAACTCGTTAAGCTTATCATCGGAGGCCTTTAAGTCGGCCTGCAACTTCTCCCGCTCGTCAGACCAGATAGCCTCATGCTCTTCAATTTCTTTTTGAAGCCGGGAGTTGTCATCCCCCGACTAAGCAAGCTTCTTCTCCTGAAGTTCAATACGCCGGTTAAGCACGTCTCGCTTACCGGCTTCAGCCTCAAGTTCGCCCTTCATAAATTCAAGGGCATGATCATGCTGGCTGGACTGATCCTGCAAGGCAAAAAATTAAGAGCAAATAGATTTTGTCAGTATCTCAAATTGTAAAGTCCCAGGTTATCACAGAAAACCCGACACTTGGGGACTACTCAATTTGAGAGTAGCTTATCAGTAAGACCCGGGGAACTGCGAGCAATTACTCCGACTCTTGGGGACTAGACATTGATGACAAAAAACTCAAAGTAAATAGATCCCCGGAGAACAGCGAAGCAAGTACTCCGGCTCTTGGGGACTAGATGTTTGAAAAAGAATAAGTCGAAGGAAAAAGAAGACCCGGAGTGCAGCAAGCTGACAATCCGACTCCTGGGGACTACTTGTCGAAGAAAAATGTCAAAAAGAAAGTAAAAGTACTGAGTGACCGTAGACTGCTAACTCGGAACTTGGAGACTGGGAGATAGTATATTACCTGGAACTTCTCGCGAAGCTCGCCAATGACAAGGTCCTCAGCCTGGCGGTGCTCCCCAATTCGCCTTTGAAACTCTCCGAAGAGAGCGTTAAAATCCAAGTCCTTATAGGACTGGAAGCTGGAAGCAGGAGCTTTGCCATGGGCGGCTTTAGCCGGCGCGTCCCGCGGTGGTGTCTTCTTCGCCATACGGGACCCGGCGGGAGGATCACCCTGGTGAGAGCCGGTGATTTCAACATCTGAAGAAGGAGAGCCGGGAGGAGAAGCCGGCTTGCTCATCTGATCGCCTTGGCTCTTGATTGGCTCGGAGCCCAAGGGGGTGATATCTTCAACAACACGAGCTCTGGAGAGAACAAGTCATGTTAAGAATAAACAAGAATGTTGAAGAAGTCAAGAAAGAGAGCAAACAGATGGAGAGGACGAACTTACCCCTCGTTGACCTGGAGGTCCGCGAAAAGCCCGTCGCTGGAGTCCGAAGAATCTGAGAGAGATTGGGACTTAGCCTTGCGAGCAGTCCCGGCTAAAGGATAGAGAACTGAAGGGCGCCTTTGCGGAGACTTAACCCGGCGAGGAGTCGGGTTATTGGGAATACCTTCAATGAGAGGCTCGTCAGAGTCGGAAGATCTAAGCCGGCGACGTTGGCGGCGGATGTCAGCTTGTTCCTAAAACAAGTATTTCAGAGGGAAAGCAATGGAATAAGCCGGGTCAAAAGATGTTACCTTGGCAGCATCCGAGCGAAGTTTTCTTTTCCCCACGGAGGCAGCCGGGGAGGAGGGAGCAGCAGGGATAGCTGGCAAAACGCAGAGACCGAGTTAATGAAATAACATCAGTGAAAACATCAATGGAATGTGACAAGCTAAGCTTACTTTCTTCTTCAACGCCGGCTTCAGTACCGGCGTCTTCTGCTTCAATGTCGGGGAGTTCGTCCTCCGAGTCATCATCCGGGTCAGGAGAAGAAGGGAGTGAAGCGGACCACCAGGGGTCCTCCGCCTGAAAATACGAAGTACTTAGACAAGCACGGTGAAATAAAAAAGCAAAGGAGATGAGAAAAGAGTATGTGAAAATACCGGCTTCGCGGGGTTCATGGAAGAAAAGGGAAGAAGACCATCTGTGGCCAAGTTAGCCGGAGATTCGTTGACAATCTTCCGGATGGCCTTCACCAGAACAACATCAGTGTGTTGCTTATCGTTGAAGCGCAGCGGGTCAGTCAATGACCCGGTATACTGGCACATTAGGCCGGGGCGCACGGCGAGTGGCAGGATATGCCAGCTCATCCAGCACTTCACCAGATCAGTGCCCGTCAGGCCGTGGGCAAGAAGAGCGCATACCTTGCCGACTAAGGGCTCAATGTCGTGCCGGATTTCGGGAGGAGCGAAAGAATTCATGTTATCGTTGATCGTGAGTCGATCAACACGCAAACCCGGCAGGGGCGGCTCACCAGCAGGAGTGGCGGCTTTGCAATAAAACCAGGTCTTCTGCCAGTCCTTGGGATGGGAAAGGAGAACGACGCTGGGGAAGATGATGTTTCGGCGGCGTTGGATAGTTACGCCGCCACAGACGACTAAAGGACCGTCGCTGTTTTCGCATTGGGGTTTGCAATAGAAGAACTCAAGAAACAAAGGAAGATTGGGTTCTATGCAAAGATAGGCTTCACACAGAACGACGAAATGAGAGATGTTGAGGATGGAGTTGGGGGAAAGATCTTGTGGACGGATTTGGAAATAGTCTAAAACAGTACGAAAGAAGAGATAACCCGGGGGACGGAATCCCCGGGTGATGTGGTCAGCAAAGACGATTACCTCACCCGGCCCTGGCTGGGGCGAGGTTTCATCTTCGTCCGGCACACGCCAGGACACTTCTGACTTGTCCGGGAGATAGCCCATTTCGACGTAGTCCTCGAGCCGGCTTTCGCGGATGTTGGATTTGCTCCAGTTGCAGGCAATCTTCCTTTTGGCTCGCTCGGCAATGGCCGTTCCCGATGAGCCGACCATGGACTTTGGTTTCTTCTTTGGAGCGCGCATGGCTGCCGCCTTATGACCCATGCAAGAGATTGAAAGCCGGTGACTGCAAACAAATAGAAGGCCGAGTTAACACAAGAAGCTAAAAACAGCAAACAATGAGAGACATGAAGTGTGCGAGATCTAGAAATTGAGAGGAAAAGGGAATATGAGAAGAGAAAGGGGCACCGAGCGACTTGATTGAAGAAATATGGGAGATGCAAAGAGAATCGAGGAGAAGAGGAAAAAAGACAGAGGAATTTACGGAGGCAAACAAAGAAGTGCAAAGGAAGGACTCACATCACAGATCTAAGGAGCATTGGGAAATAAGAATAAAAGATAGAAAGGCAAGAACATGAAGAACGCGAAGAACACTAAGGAGATTTGTTCGAAAACAGGAGGGGAAAGATAGATCCAATGCATAGATGAAAATGAGATTGGAAGCTTACCGGAGGAGGCGCGAGATTGAGGAGGATCTTGCGCGGCGGTGAAGAAACGTGAATCACCTCGCACGGAAGAACTTGAGCTCGAGCTTCGCGGGGAAGATGAACCGCACGGGCACCGGCTCGGGCGGAGAAGAAGAGGCAAAGAGCTCGAGGAGGAAGGAGAAGAGGGAACGCGCGGGAGAAGTGAATCTCACCTTCACTGCGGGGTCCTATTTATAGTGCTTGGGCTTTGACCTAGGGGTAAAAATGGCAGGGTAAAAAGATAATCATTATCTCGGGGGACAAGATTCAGTCTGCGGAAGATATTCCTGACAAGATCTTTTGTTCCCCCGAGGTGGTTATTGTCTCCTCGATTCTAGCAAAGGGATAAACATTAAATATGCCGTTGACTCGGAAGATTGACCGTCAGCCAAAGAAGTGAAGCGCGGGAAAGAAAGAGTCAAAGACAGTGGAAACGAAAGTCGGCAAGTGATGGCCGGGTTCTGAACGGGCCACCATCAAGAGCCGGCCAAACTGATGCCCGCGAGCCTGCTTGCTTGAGAAGTTGTTTATTGTTTCAGATAACCCGGACAAAGTGATTGATGTCTTCCCCGTGTGTTCAAGAAGTACGAAGGTGAAGCAAGTCAAACCCGATGTCCAAGTTATCCTGGGGGCTACTGTTGGGGGGATCATAACCCGGTAGGCTCACCGACCTAGAAGACAAGCCGGCCTGGCAGGAGATTTGGGCCGGATCAAGCGTAGAAGATATGGGCCGGGTTCCACATAAGCCGGTGCGCAACGTGTAACTTGGCGTACAAGGAAGGGTCCAGAAGACTGGAGTCCGGGTGCAAGACGAAGTCCTCACAAGGAAGGTGAAGACCTAGACGGGTTAGTAAAGAGTCCGAGTATTGTTAGAACTCGGTATGCCGGTTTGTACCTCCAGAGAGACCCGCCACCTATATAAGGGGGTCTCCTGGTTCCTAGAGGGCAGGATCCAACCAGAGCGAGACACCAGAGACACCCATTGTAATATCGAGACCCGGTCTTTAGTCGCCGAGTTATCGAGACCCTGATAATAGCAAAGCAAGGCAGGAAGTAGGTCTTTACCTCAAGACGAGGGGCCGAACCTGGGTAAACTCGTGTTTCCCCGCGTCATGCTAAACCAACTCCCGATGTCAGAAGCCGCCTGGCCCCGTAACTCAAGTTTCCACCCGGAAACATCTGCCGTGACAATCCCACGACAGACGCCATCACGAACACGGACAGAACGGTGCCCAACAGAGCTGATGGCCGCCATCCAGGGCATGGACAACGGCTTGCACGACCGACCTGTACATCACGGGTCGCCGATGAGTTGCGCTGAAGGATTAGATGGAGTTGCCGAAGCTGTAGCCGCCGCGTCCGAACGTGTCCGAGGCTTGTCGAGAGGATGTGGAGCGCGGCCGGGCACGACAGCCTCGTCTCGTCCGGGACGTCGCCGGCGGGGGAGGAGAGCATGGCGACGAGGAACGGGAGGAGCTCGGCGGAGGAGAGTGGACATGGAGGCAGCGGCGGTCCCCGTCACCATCGTCTTGAATGCGTCCATGTCGCACAGTCGCGCGCAGTAAGGCCGCCATGGCGACATACTTGATGCCGAGGCCGCGTGCCAGTCGGCCGTGGATGGAAAGAGGCGCGCCGCGACCATGTTGCCGGCCAGGAAGTGCTCCTTCGTGGCCGACAGGCGTGCTCCCCAGACTCGCCGAGAGAGGAGAGAGCGGGGCGTTGACCTCAGATTGGGGTCGACGGGACAGCGGGGACAGCAGCGTCCCTGATGGAGCTCGCGAACATCGGCCGGCCCTGCTTCGACGCGCATGCAGAGGGCGAGCGGGGACGCCGTGCACGACCACGCGGCCGCCACAGGAGGCCATGACGGTGACCTGCAGGAGCTCGCGCGGCGAGACGACGAGTTGACTGATGGGGAAACTGACGGTGTCGTGGTTTAGCTGGTTCCACACCGCTAGAGACCAGCAGAGAATTATCCAACACGGTTTCGATCTGTAAAAAGTTTCAAACCGGCCTAAACCATAATGACGGTGCGGGCTCACGGTTTACACGGTTTCGAACCAAATTATGCCCAGGCTTATGTACATGGTGGAGTTGCTCCAAGCGATCGATCGACACAGGAAGCCTAACCCTAACTGCTCCCCAGTTCCCCATCGTACGCGGCGGCGGCGATATGGCAGCGGCGCTTCGGAACGTGGCAGCGAGGCTCGGCGGCCGCGCCGCACTCCAAGCGGCCAACGTCCCCGCACTACCGGAAAATTCAGATATGCCGTGTAGTCGATTCTTTGCCGTGCGCCATAAAATTGCGGAACACGGCACAGAACCATTTGCCGTGAGGAACCAAACATGGCACACGACAAATAAGCAGATCACGACACATACCATACAGGGCACACGGCAAATGTATATACACGAAAAAATAACGATAAAACACTCGGCAAAGATTTCGTGCTCGGCAAAGATTTCGTGCTCGGCAAAGATAATTTTGCCGTGCGCCATTACGCTCTAGCACGGCAAAACAGTGGCACCCGCGACGACCGGATTCATCAACTTTCCCGCGCTAACCATTAAATCACGGGAAATGTCTTTGCCGTGCGTGGACATAAAAAATCACGGCAAAGAATCGCAAAATTTTGGCGGCCCATTTCCCGCGCTCAAAATAATTTGGCGGGAATAGGTATGCCGTGTAGAGAGCTTGCGCACACGGCATATTACTTCTTTGCCGTGTGCCTTCAAGTCCGGTGCACGACATATTACTTCTTTGCCGTGTGCCATGTTTTCTTGAGCACGGCAAAGCATTTCTCTCTTATTTTATTTGCTTTGTTGATTTTCTTTGTAAAGATTCTAGTACATTCATCTACTTCACTTAATTATGTACTCTCAATAATATATATATATAAACCCTCCGGTGGGAGCCACATGTGTCGGAACCCTAGATAAGTGGACTGAACGTGCCAGGCGTCGTCTACCCCTTCCCGAGGCGTTGAAAAGGGGTTGCTCAGTAGGCTTTCCGGAGGTGATTATGTTAGTTTAAATCATATGAAAATCTCAACCCAACTTTGGTCACATTTTAAGGGAGGATTCCATGTCGTGTACAAGTATGAAGTTGGAATTTTGGTTTACGGCGAAACCCTGCTCCCGTTGGGAAAAAGTCAAGTCTGGCGATCTACCCCTTTGACCGACACCGAGAGGGGGTAGACGCCTGAACTTTGTTACTTGATTGTGTTAGATTGGTACATAGGACCATGTGGAACCAACATTTCATGTGTTTAGTCGCAAGATTCCATGCCCGACACCCGAAACGGGAGTTTTCACCTCTAAGTGCAATAACTTACCACGGAGTAAGAGGGGTCGGTGAAGCGGGTCGCACCTCGGAGTTGTATCTTGGTTCCACAACCTACCAACACAATATTATACATATGTTAGAGTTCTATGCAAGTTTTGGTGGGGTTCCGACGCTTCGGACCCCCTCTACGGTGATACATAGCTCCCGCAGGAAAAAAGTCCAACCTGTCAATCTACCCCTTTGATCGGTGTCGAGAGGGGGTAGACGCATGAATTTTTTTCTTGGTTGTGTTAGTTTGTTACATAGGACCATTAGGAACCAACATCTCATGTGTTTAGCTGCATGATTCCATGCCCGACACCCGAAACGAGAATTCTCACCTGTAAGTGTAAGAACTTACTACGGAGTTAGAGGGGTCGATGAAGCGGGGTCGCACCTCGGAGCCGTATCTTGGTTCGCACAACCTACCAACACATTTCTATACATATATTAGGAGTCCATGCAAGTTTTGGTGGGGTTCTGACGGTCCGTACCCCCTCTACGTCAAAACCGTGCATGTGTTGAAAAAAGTCAAGTCTGGCGATCTACCCCTTTGACCAACGCCGAGAGGGGGTAGACGCATGAACTTTCTTGATTGGTTGTGTTTTCTTGGTACATAGCACCATGGGGAACCAACATTTCATGTGTTCGATCGCATGATTTCATTCCCGACACCCGAAACAGGAGTTTCCACCTCTAAGTGCAGAAACTTACTACGCAGTAAGAGGGGTCGGTGAAGCGGGTCGCACCTCGGAGACGTATATTGATTCCCACAACCTACCAACACACCGGTATACATATATTAGGGGTCCATGCAAGTTTTTGTGGGGTTCGGACGGTCTGAACCGCCTCTACGTCGAAACACTACATCTGGTGGAAAAAGTCAAGTCTGGCGATCTACCCCTTTGACCGACACCGAGAAGGGGTAGACGCCTGAACTTTGGTACTTTGTTGTGTTAGCTTGGTACATATGACCATGGGGAACCAACATTTTATGTGTTACGTCAAATGATACATGCCCGGTACCCGAAATGGGAGTTTCCACCTCTAAGTGCAGGAACTTACTACGCAGTAAGAGGGGTCGGTGAAGCGGGTCGCACCTTGAAGCCGTATCTTGATTCCGACAACCTACCAACACAATATTATACATATATTAGGGGACCATGGAAGTTTTGGTGGGGTTCCGACGGTCCGTACCCCCTCTACGTCGAAACCCTACATGTGCTGGAAAAAAGTCAAGTCTGGCGATCTACCCCTTTGACCGACGTCGAGAGGGGGTAGACGCCTGAACTTTGTTACTTTATTGTGTTAGATTGGTACATAGGACCATGTGGAACCAACATTTCATGTGTTTAGTCGCAAGATTCCATGCCCGACACCCGAAACGGGAGTTTTCACCTCTAAGTGCAATAACTTACTACGGAGTAAGAGGGGTCGGTGAAGCGGGTCACACCTCGGAGTTGTATCTTGGTTCCCACAACCTACCAACACACTATTATACATATGTTAGAGTTCTATGCAAGTTTTGGCGGGGTTCCGACGCTCCGGACCCCCTCTACGGTGATACATATATAGCTCCCACAGGAAAAAAGTCCAACCTGTCAATCTACCTGTTTGATCGGTGTCGAGAGGGGGTAGACGCATGAATTTTTTTTCTTGGTTGTGTTAGTTTGTTACATAGGACCATGAGTAACCAACATCTCATGTGTTCAGCTTTGTGACCGGCCAAATCTGGATATGAAGCCTCCTGGAGTCAACGGCAGTAGGTGGTATAAGCCAAAGGCTCGGTTCTGCCCTACAAGAGCGGAAAGAAGGGAAATATTACAGTGGCTCGTGGACTGTTTGTACTTCCCTGATGGGTATACAGCTAACTGGACGAGGTGTGTGAACCTGGAAACGCAGCGAGTAGGAGGGTTGAAGAGTCATGACTACCACGTGTGGATTGAGCGCATAATGCCGGTGATGATTCGAGGCTATGTCGATGAGGAGACTTGGCGAGTACTGTCAGATTTGAGCTATTTCTTCAGAATGATTTGTGCAAGGGAGTTAGATCGTGAAGTGGTTGAGAAGCTGCATGAACAGGCACCCGAGTTACTTTGCAAACTAGAGATGATACTTCCGCCAGGGTTTTTTAATCCGATGCAACATATGATCTTACATCTCGCGGAAGAGGCTTTACTGGGGGGGCCTGTGTCGACCCGTTGGCAGTTTGGGCCTGAGAGAAAAATGAAGGTACTACGTGAAAATTGCGGAAATAAATGCAAGATCGAGGCATCCATGGCCGAGGCATGCCTTAACGAGGAGGTGTCACACTTCACGACAAAGTATTATGATGCCAACATTCCCACAAAGCACAATCCAGTCGTTCGCTACAATGTAGCCAACTCTCAAGATGTACCCAAGCTTAGCATCTTCACCGGGCTCGGTGGCAAAGCAAGTGGCACAAAAAAGTTCATCATGAAAAAGCTTGAGCGGGATATGATCACCTCGTATATCTTGATAAGTCTGGATGAAGTGAAGCCGTAGATTGAGTAAGTCTTTCATCATTTAGTATTTCTGAAACATTCACTCATATATTCGTGGCTAACTCCTCTTCCTCATTGGCGTAGACGATTCACTCGTGAAAACTGGAAGCTGAGAAGGGAACCTACCCCGAAAGAGTCCAAAGTTCTTTTTGACAACGGTGGTGGTTTTGCCAAGGGTGGTGGTTTCATTAGTTGGTTCGCGGGTTTGGTATTGTTCTATCTAGTCTTCTAGTACCATGGACATTCATCGATCATTGCTCGTTCTAAACATCTTGTGCCAAATTTGTAGGCAAAAAAGGACAAAGAGATGAGGTCAGAGCTTAGAAACATTGCACATGGCTTTAGCCATTCCGTCAACTCATTCAATGCTTATGACGTGAATGGATATCGCTTCCATACCCATGAATACACAACAAAGTGGGCCAACCGGAAGACAATAAAGAGCGGGGTGTTATGTGAAGGCTCAGATAAACTCCATTACTATGGAAGAGTTGAGGCGATATACGAGTTGAACTTTGGTTTTGGTAAAGGGCTAAATCCCGTTGTATTCAAATGCCATTGGTTCGACCCGCATCGGGTGAGACGGGATCCTAGAATTGGATTGGTCGAAGTTGAACGAAGCTCCAAGTATTCGGGAGACGACGTCTACATTTTGGCTACCCAGGCCTTCCAAGTATTCTATCTTCCGTACCCGTGCAAGAAAACAGCAAAAGCACATCAAAAGCGTCTACAAGGGTGGGATGTTGTGATGACGGTACCGCCGCACAATAGGCCGCCTTTGCCTAACAGTGAAGATTACCGCCGCCTAGACCCCTCATCATCTGACGGCGAGTTCTATCAGGATGGAGGACTCCCTGGGATATTCACTGTGAACTTGTCGACCGATAATGACATGGAATACAACGAAGAAGAGGAAGATGCGGGAATGGAGGACACCGCGCATGATGTAGTCGAGGAGGTTCATAACCAAGCCGATGTGACTTTGCTAGAGCGGTTCCACGCAGGATTTGACGTCGATGAGCCACAGGGACCACCTACAGGTTCCATGGATGGTTGGTGGTGTGGCGACCCTAACAGTGATGACGATGAGCCACAAGGACCACCTATAGGTTCCAATGAGGACACAGGCTACTGATTGCGATAAGGACACATGTATTATTGATTATCAGTCTAGCTTATATGTAATAGGTCAATGCTACTATATGTAATAGTTATTGTAGGTTTAGCTTATTTTGTGAGAACTCATTGTGGCTACTCCATGTATTTTGTTTTATTCTAATTATTGCTTCATCTAATTGTATTCATTTTACTTTACTCATTATTGCTTCATCTTGTCGTGGTATCGGCATAATTGATAGGAGACGGGGGGCCTCTAGCCTACGTATGGATTGTGGGGAAGAAGGTTGGTGTCGTCGAGGACGGGATTGAACACGGCGAGTTTACCCAGCTTCGGATCCCACAGCGGTGGCGAGATCCTACGTGCTGCTATAATTCACTATGAGGCAATAGCCGTGAACAGGTTACAATGTGTATGAAGCGTATTGAAGCGTGCCTCAACTTGGTTGAGCTTGGCCCTAAAGGCCTCCCGGTGGCCGGCTTATATAGACGGCCAGACCCCGGGTTACAAGGTAAGTACTTGGCCGACAAGTAATCAGAGTCCTAGACCTAGCCGGCTTAGTTGCCGCCTTCCGTCTTGGGCTTGGTGGCTTGATGGGCTTCGGCCTTCCGCCTTCCTTGGACCGTCCGCCTACTTCCTTGTACGTCAGCTATCTGGGCCGCCCGGCAGGCTTCAGCCTTACCACCCTTGGGCCACCCTGGACTAGCCGGATTGATCCATGTTGGTGATACCCCTAGTTGATATATCCCCAACATTAGCCCCCAGAAAGGTTGAAGTTCTCCAGGCGCCGGCTTCTTCTTGATTCTTCATTTGCCAATGTTGGCGGCTGCAGGACTTGAACCATTCTGAAAATCATGCGTGTCTTGATATTGACACGCGGCCGCCTTTATCCAACATGGGAAAAGACGGCTACTTCGCAATTTCACCGAGCATTCTTCTTGACGGATTCCACTTAGCCGGCTCATGACAGTTTGAAAACGGCCTAGGCGGGAATCTCGCCATGATTACAAATCACGGGAAAAGAGGAGGCGTGGAGATCGTGCGATCATGCGCCGCAGCGGATGCTGGACACGTGTCCGACTAAAAACGCCGTTAGCACAGGGAGCAACGCCTGGACCTATAAATAGGGAACCGAACGGTTCATTTTTGCACCCCTGCCTTTGCTCTCCTCGGCCTCCCGCTCTTTCACCTTCCCGCTTCTTGCTCGAGCGAACTCCGGCGAGCGTTCTCCTCCGGCGACCTTCGCACGCGGCGATGTCCACCGGCCAAGACATCCCTTCCACGGCGTCCAGCGGTCCGGCGACCGAAACCGTACCCGCGGCAGCGATGGGCGGCGCGACCTCACGCCCTGCGGCGGCGGCGACGGGCAATGTCGCCACCGTCGCTTCTCGGACTCCAACCGCGCGCGCGCCGACGGCGGTCTCCTCGGCTCCTCCATCTTCCACCGCGGCGACGGCGGCGAGAGGCGCTCCCGTCGACGAGGAAGAGGAAGCGGCCGACCTCGGGTCTCGCTACTGGCTCCCCTCCATAGTCGATGAAGATGCCCTCCAAGACCTGGAGGCCGTCGGCTATCTCCCCACTCGGGAAGACTGCCAATGGAGATCCGCCTTTGGAGACGTCATCCCGGCTCCGAAAGCCGGGGAACGGGTAATCCTCACCTCCCATCTAGTTAGGGGAATGGCGCTGCCGCCTTCCGCCTTCTTTAGCGAGGTCTTAGATCACTATGGGCTCCAGCCCCACAACATAGCGCCCAATAGCATTTTAGTCTTAGCCGGCTTCACAGCTCTGTTCGAGGGCTACCTAGGTATTAGGCCTAGTTTAGACTTCTTCAGATACTGTTTTCGTTGCCGGCGTCAGACCGTGCCGGACGGCGGGCTGGCAACCTGCGGCAGTGTTACTTTTAACTGCCGCCAGGGCCGCCAATGGTATCCTAAGATACCATACCTCGAGTCCGTCAAGGGCTGGACGTCCACCTTCTTCTACTGCCAAGACATGGCAGCGCCGGGGCGCCAATTTGGCATCCCGGAATTTGTCAACGCGCCGCCTATGCCAAGGCCACGCTGGGACGAGGCGGTGCCCAAGCTGACGGAGGAACTCCGCCTTTTCCAAAGGCGGATTGAATTCCTCACCTGGACGATGGCTTCCCCTCTGCTGGACGGGGTCGACACCGTCATCTGCTGGCTCGGCCGGCAGATTCTCCCCCTGCGGTACAGCCCGCACAAAATGTGTCAGTATTCGCCTACTGCCACGGCCTCTCTCCGCGTAAGCGAAGAGAGGTTGCCGGTTGCCGACCTGGCGTTCCGGCTCCGCAGCCTCGTCAAGGCGGGGCTGGTGAAGGCGGTGGAGGGCGTGCCCATGCACACCCACGACAACCCTCCCATCGAGGTAGATATCTTGCTCCTTGCCCCTTCTTGACAGCTTCGCCGGCTAATCTTGAGTTCCATTAATACTTGTCTTCTTTTCCAGCTCTCCGACTTGGGGGAGGATGACCTGGCTCCCGACTTCTACGAGTCGGAAGCCGGGAAGACCAAGAAGCGCAAGGCATCCGGCGCCGCTTCCTCTACGGCGATCGCCGAGAGGAAGAAACGGATCGCAACGGCTACCGAGCCGGTTCTCGTCAACCTTGACGAGAACGCGGGGATTAACATCCCCCGAAGGTACTCAATTCTGCCTTCAACGACGAGCTTCTTTAATACTGGCACCCAATTGACTGTGCTTGCTGTTTATTGACAGGGAAAGGGTCGCAACTTCCCGGTTGCCAACCAGGCTCTTTTCCAAGGGTAAGCGGCCTCAAGGCAGCTCGCCTGCTACCGTGCCGCCAACTCCCCAGCCCCGGGCCGGCAGCTTAATGGGCGACGCTCGTCGCCAGCCCCCGGCTCCGGCTTTTGGCGCGCCGCCAAGGACCTCCTCCGCTGACCGCGTACCCAAGACTCCCCTCCTTTTGGCTGAGGCTGCGGCCGATGAAGCCGCTCAATCGTGCGCCGCCAAGGGGGAGTTGCTGGAGGCAGCTGCCAGCGGGTCCCAGAGGGCAGCCCCGACTACAGGAGGCGGCAACGTTAGGGACCCTTGGTCCACTTTCACGAAGGTCAAGGAGTCAGCCTTGGCTTTTGCCGACTTCACCTCCCAAGCCTTCGCCGACTTGGAGGGCGACCTGTCTGTAAGTTTTTATAACTCCGGCATATACATAGTCTTTCCCCCGAGCACTTAGATGGCAGGCCAAAAAAAATTTGACTGCCGGCTTAGTGGTTATTTGACAATATGTTTTATGCCTTTTGCTTTTTCCTGCAGGGCCTTGTGTCCGCCAACGTTGAGCTTGTCTCCTCCCGATTCGAGATAAACCAGCGGTGCCGCGACCTGAAGAAGGATTGCGAGGCCAAGGACCTGCGGATTGCCGAGTTGGAGGCGGCCCGCCAAAAAGATGAAGGTAGAGTTGATCTTTTTTGCCTTCAGCTATCTTTTCAACTTGTGTTGCCGTCAATCATTTAGTTAGCGAATCCATATTTGTAGAACTGCTAGACCATGCCCAGGATATACTGAAGGCGTCCATTGATATGCAAGCTCTTATGAATGAAGCTTCCGATTTGGCAGCCGCCAACTTGGCGATGAAGGAGGATCACAAGAAGGAGATGGAGGCCCAGCAGCTAAAGTTTGCGCAGGAATCTAGCCAGCTCACTGGTGAGCTGGAAAGCCTGCGCCAGAGTTTAGCGGAGGCGGAGAAGACGGCTGCCGAGGAAATCTCCAAGCAGACTTCTCGCGCCCAAACTGCTGAGGACGCGTTGGCGGCTCATATGGTTGAGCTGTCCGCTTTCCATAACTCGGTCCTTGGTAATTTCTTACTCCTTACTTTGATTTTGCCATTTTGCTTAGCCTGAGCCAAACTGATGGTTTTATTTTTGATACAGTTCCCGCCGGTTTGGGCGACGACAAGGTTGTCAGCCCCCGCCTGGATCGCCTTGCGCGTCTATGCGAGCTGATCACCGAGACTTTGGCGGCGTCCAAGCGGTTTGCCGCCAAGTTCTTCATCTCCTCCGGCAGCCAGGAACCGACCGAATTCAGCGACGTGCCCAATATGTTGGAGCAGGCTACCAAGCTACACCAGAGCTCGCTGAAGTCGGCGGCGCGGGGTGGTGCCAAGACTGCGCTTGGATTATTCATGGCGCACTACCCCGAGGCGGAGATAGAAGCCGTCACCGAAGGCATGCCGTCTACATATGAAGACGGCAGCGAGGTCGAGCCGGCCGCTGTTTTGGACAGTGTTGCCGGCTACGCCACGCGTGTTGCTGACATGGTGGATACTTCAATCTTCTACCGGCGCCATCCTGTGCCTGCCGCAGGGGAAGCTGGAGCTGCCGGCACGGCCGAGGCGGAGGGGGGTAACAGTTCTGGGGCTGAAGTTGTCAGCCCCCAAGCCTGATGTAGACGCTCCCCCGAGCCATAGTTTCCTTGCCTTCTTCTGACATGATTTGCCAGCCCCTGAAACAATGCAACTTTAACTTGTAATATTTGTATATACTTTTGTTGTTGCTCTGCTAGGCGGAAACTAATTGACAAGTTTTATTTTGCCTTATTTATATGGCCCGCCTTAATTTTACCCTGACCTATATGTTTGACTTTTTGTATGTTGACGAACCTCAGCCGGAAACTTTAGCTGAAACAACCAGGGCTAAGCCATGCGTTTAGGATCAGAGACCAAAGCCAACATGTTGGTGTCAAAGACATACTACTAGGCGAACCACATATAAGTAATCAGAGATAAAGGAATTAGGCGGCGCAAAAAGTTTATTTTTGCTTTAGGTTGGCTCGAAAGCTGCAAGTATCTACCAGTTTGAACCTTTGCACGGAGCTAGAAAAATAGGTAACTTAGATACATAGGGGAAATATGATTGCAAGAAAAGACAAAAGATGGCATGCTTCTCAACACAGATGAGGAACCATAGACTTTTATTTCATAATCATATATAACTTATTACAATTATAATTTGCTAAGTGTAGAAAGGACGTAGCTGCTCAATATTCCAAGGCCGTCTTGTTTGTTCGAACGGATCGTCAATGCCTCTTTTGCGCTTGGTTCCCCTTTTTCCTGCCGCCTTCTTGCGCCTCTTCTTTTCGTCTTCGTCGCGGATGTCGGCCAGGTAGTAGGAACCATTGAGCAGCGCCTTTGTGACTATAAACGGTCCTTCCCATGGCGGGGATAACTTGTGCAAGCCTTTTCTGTCTTGAATTAGGCGGAGAACCAGGTCACCTGTTCTGAAGCTTCGCTTCCGCACTCTCCGGCTATGATAGCGGCGAAGTTGTTGCTGGTACAAGGCGGAGCGATGTAGAGCGACGTCTCTTTCTTCATCTAGCAGGTCTAGGCTATCCTGTCTTGCACCTTCTACGTCTTGCTCGATGTAGGCTTGAACTCTTGGGGAATCGTATTTCATGTCGGTAGGTAGCACCGCCTCAGCGCCATATACCAAGAAGAAAGGAGTGTAGCCGGTAGACCTGTTTGGCGTTGTGCGCAAACTCCATAGTACCGACTGCAACTCATCTGCCCAAGCGCCGGCTGCCCTGTGTAATGGAGCTTCGAGACGAGGCATAAGTCCTGATAAGACTAGGCCGTTTGTACGCTCTACTTGTCCATTGGATTGAGGGTGTGACACGAATGCCAAATCAAGCCGGATACCCAGATCACTGCAGTATTCCTCTATGTCGCCTTGAGATAGGTTGCTGCCATTATCAGTGATAATGCTGTGTGGAACTCCAAACCGAGAGATGATTCCCCAGAGGAAATTGGTGGCTGTTCGTGCGTCAAGTTTGCTGATCGGCTTAGCCTCGACCCATTTGGTGAACTTGTCGACAGCGACCAATAGGTGGGTATACCCACCACGCGCCTTCTTGAAGGGGCCCACCATGTCTAAGCCCCAGACCGCGAACGGCCAGGTGATTGGAATTGTCCTTAGTTCTTGCGCCGGTAAGTGAGGTTGACGAGCGTACAACTGGCAGCCTTTGCATGTTTTTACGATGTTCTCGGCGTCTTCTTTGGCGGTAAGCCAGTAGAAACCTTGGCGGAAAGCTTTGGATACAATGGACCTGGCGGAAGCATGATGCCCACAGGTGCCAATATGTATGTCTTTCAGAATTTCCCGGCCTTCTTCTGGTTGTATGCACCGCTGATAGATGCCGCACGTGCTTCGCTTATATAGCTCGCCTTTTATTATCGTGAATGCCTTGGCTCGCCTTATGATCTGCCTTTTTAGCACCTCATCGTCCTCCGGCAACTTTCTGTCGATTAGAAAATCGAGATATGGGACAGTCCAATCCGGCTGTGTCAAGTAGACAGCGAGACTTGCCGCTTCTACCGGCTCTTCTGCATCGGGGTCCATCAAATCGGCGCCTTTAATGGATGGCTTGTGCAAGTGTTCCAGGAAAATATCTTTTGGTACCTCTTTGCGTTCTGACCCTAGTCTTGCAAGTGTGTCTGCCGCCTCGTTCTCAGCTCTTGGAACATGCCGGACATCGTAGCCCGCGAAGTTTTTTGCGAATTCGTCGACTTTGGCTCTGTATGCCGCCATTGTTGCGCTTTTCGCATCCCATGTTCCGCTTACTTGCTGCGCGACCAAATCTGAGTCGCCATAACAGAGGATTCTTTTGACGCCTAGGTCGTTTGCCACGTGCAACCCATGAAGCAAAGCTTCGTACTCGGCAACGTTGTTGGTTGCTGTGAAGTGGATTTGCAATACGTAGCTAAGCTTGTCACCTTTAGGCGTGCGTAGAACGACTCCAGCCCCCGAGCCTTTGAGCATCTTTGATCCGTCGAAGTGCATGACCCAATATTCTGATTCGGGGAGTGTCGTTTCCTCCATGACTTCTGTCCAGTCGGCGACAAAATCTGCAAGCGCTTGAGACTTAATGGCGGTCCGTGGTTTATAGACTATATCAAAGGCGGCAAGTTCGATGCCCCATTTGGCGACTCGACCTGTTGCCTCTGCATTGTTGATTATGTCTCCCAACGGTGCCTTGCTGACTACTGTCACTGTGTGCTCCTGGAAATAATGTCTAAGCTTTCTGGCGGCGAAGAATACACCATAAGCCAGCTTTTGGTAATGCGGATACCTCTGCTTGGAGGCGGAGAATACTTCACTGATGAAATAGACCGGTCGTTGCTCACACGTCGCGGCTTCGTTCTCCTTTCTTTCCACAGCCAAGACAACGCTGACAACAGCTCCTGTTGCCGCGATGTATAGCAGCATTGTTTCCTGTGATCGAGGTGCTGCCAATATCGGAGCGGATATGAGGGCCTCCTTAAGTTGTTGTAAGGCGGCATCTGCCTCTGCTGTCCACTCAAAGTTGTCGAATTTCCTCAATAGCCGGTAGAGAGGCATTGCCTTTTCCCCTAGGCGGCTTATGAAACGACTGACGGCCGCTGCCGATCCGGCTAGGCGTTGCACGTCCTTCAGACAAGTAGGTCTGGATATGTTTTGGATGGCCTTGATCTTCTCCGGATTAACCTCGATCCCTCGTTCTGAGACGATAAACCCGAGCAGTTTGCCGGCTGGAACGCCGAAAACACACTTGGCGGGATTGAGTTTCATCTGGTACCTCCGGAGATTCTGAAAAGTTTCTTCCAAATCCTCTAGGAGATCTGCCTTCTTTTTTGACATCACCGCGATGTCGTCTACGTAGACGTGAACATTGCGGCCGATCTGTTCGTGCAGGCAATTCTGCATACAGCGCTGGTATGTTGCCCCTGCGTTCTTCAGGCCAAAAGGCATCGTGATGTAGCAGAAAGTCCCGTATGGAGTGGTGAAAGATGTTTTCAGCTGATCCGACTCTCTCATCTTGATTTGATGGTATCCTGAGTAAGCGTCCAAGAAACAAAGCAGCTCGGAGCCTGCTGTGGAGTCTACGACTTGGTCAATTCTAGGCAGCGCAAAGCGATCCTTTGGGCAGCACTTGTTAACACCGGTATAGTCAATACACATCCTCAGCTCTTTATTCTTCTTTGGAACAAGTACAGGATTTGCCACCCAATCAGTGTGTACAACTTCTTTTATGAAATTGGCGGCCTTCAGCCTATTTATCTCCTTTCCTATAGCCTTGCGTCTCTCATCTCCAAAGCGTCTTGTTGCTTGCTTCACCGGCTTGGATCCTTTTATGACGTTGAGTGAGTGCTCGGCAAGTTCCCTCGGTACACCAGGCATGTCGGAAGGCGACCATGCAAAGATGTCACGATTCTCACGGAGGAACTCGACGAGCGCGCCTTCCTATTTGCTGTCAAGGTTGGAGCCGATGACGACTTGCTTAGACTTGTCGCCTGGGATGAGGTCCGCCTTTTTGGTGTCTTCTGAAGCTTCAAAGGTCTTCTTGACATCGAGCTTTGGCTTGGGCATGGAGTTGTCTGAATCCGCCCCAAGCAGTGCGAGTTCTTCCTTGTGGATGACGGCTTCTGCGAAGGCGGCCATGCCACGCTCACACTCCTTGGCTTTCTTGAGGTTGCCGGAAATCGTGATGGTTCCGTTTTCCCCCGGCATTTTGAGCTTGCTGTATATGTAGCACGGCCTTGCCATAAATTTGGCGAAAGCCGGTCGTCCGAAGATTGCATGATAGGCGCTTTTGAAGGGGACAACTTCGAACCGGAGGAACTTTGAGCGGTAGTTCTCTTTTGGTCCGAAAGTTACCTTCAGCCTTATGCTCCCCATTGACTTTGCTTGCCTGCCGGGTACTATGCCGTGAAAAGTGAGGTTGCTGTGGTCCAGCTGATCCTCTGACAGGTTCATGCGGCTTAGTGTGTCGTAGTACAGGATGTTGAGGCTGCTGCCGCCATCCATGAGTACCTTTGTGAGTCTGAAGTTGTCGACAATGGGATCGACGACGAGGGCGTACTTGCCTGGGTGAGGAACATGATCAGGGTGGTCGGACCGGTCCCAGGTGATCGTTGCTTCCGACCAGTTCAAATACTGAGGGACGTCCGGCATTGTCGCGTTGAGTTCGCGCATTTCCGCCTTATCCGCCTTAGCCGAAGGTGTGCCGACAAAGCATACAAGAGATTCTTTGACCTTCGGATATGGTTTCTTTTTCTTGGCGGCCGCGTCATCCTCGCTTGAGACAGACATGTCGTCGTCATCCTCATCCTCCTTGTTGTCTTTCCTGTCGTTCTTCTTTGACTTCTTTGACTTCCAGCCGACTGTGGGGTCCTTTTTGAAGTCGTCCATGAAACGACATTCGCCAAGCATATGGTTGACCTTGCCGAGTGAGGCGTGGATAGGGCACGGCAAAAGTTTTGCCTGCTCATAAGTGATTCGCGCCGCCTTAGGCCCTGAGCCGGCGTCGCGACCATCTTTCTTATTCTTCCACTTCTTTTTGCCGGCATTCCCTTGGAAAGCGACAGCTACCTCGTTTGAAGGTCCGGCTGTGTCATCCGCCGCCTGCTTGCGCTTGTTGTTCCGTTTTGGTATGATGTTGACGTCTGGATCATCGTCCCGGGCGTCGTCATCCGCCGCCGCGTATTGGGCGGCTAGGTTGAGCATCTCACCAAGGTCCGTGATTTGATCGCGGACGAGCCGATGACGGAGCAAGGACTTCTTCTGCAGGCCCGTGTAGAAGGCGTGGATAGCCTGTGCGTCCGAAACACCATGACAGTTGGCCTTTTCGGATATCCAACGGCTGACAAAGTCTGTCATGGTTTCGTCCGGCTTTTGGATACAGCGTTGCAAATCCGTGTAGGTATTTGGACGCTTGTATGTTCCTTGGAAGTGCTGGGAGAAAACCTTTTCCATGTCGTACCAGCTGTGGATAGACTTTTCAGGAAGGTTGTCGATCCAAGCCCTTGCCGTGCCTTCCAACATGAGAGGTAGGTAACGGACGGCAATAAAGCTGCTCCCACCGGCAATTTCTATGGCCATGGCATAGACGGCTAGCCATGAATCCGGCTTAACGAGGCCGTTGTACCTAGAACAATTTTTTGACACTGATGTCATGTCCTTAGGGAACGGCTCTCTGCGGATGGCGTCGCCGAAGCATTTTGGTCCAGAATATAGCGGCTCCTTTCCTCTTGCTATGTCTTGTAGGCGGTGTCGTGCGTCTTTTGGATCGAGCTGCCGTGCGCCTCTGTTTGCGTCAGGCTCGTCCTGCGCTGCCCGGCTTATGCTGCGCCTGGGCCCTTCTGCCTCCCCCTTCCTTTTGCTGCCGGTGCTACGCTGCGGAGACCGGCTTCGACCTCTCCTGGGAGGGTCGTTACCGACATCTTTCCTGGGCGGCAGTTTATTGTTGAGATTTGGGTCCCGTCCTTGAATTCCCGTCCTTGAATTCTCGTCCTTGAATTCTCGTCCCGCCTTGGTTTTGGCGGTGGCGTCTTCTTTGGAGGTGGCGTTGCCTTCCTTTTGTCGCCATGGCTACTGGAGCCAGACGGGCCTTCGGGGTCGTCGCCAGGTGCAGCTTTGCACTTTCCTGACTTAGACTCTAGGTCTCCCCCGCGAGCATCCGCCATGTGGCCGTAGGAATCAGCGCGAGCCTGTTGTTCTAGGGCCTTGCTCACGAAGTGTCTTGCATTGACCAGCTTTTCCTCCGCCGTGTAAGTATTGTCGTCCAGGGTATCTAGCGCGGCAGCCGCGTTGAGGACAGGGGTGCAGAAAACAACATCTCCCCTTCTGTCTACGCGCTGTGGTGCCGTACGCCAGTCGAACCCGAGATCTTGAGCCGCTGACGTTGCGCGCGCTGGCGGCTCCTTGCCACGGCGGTTTTTTGATGACCTTTTTTCCTCAAAGAGTTGCCGGCTTGTTTTGGCCGACATCTTCTCCTGTTCTTTCTCGATCTTCTTCGCAAGGCTCTCAACGTGCTCCTCTCTTTTTCGCAGGAAGTCAGAGTGCTTAAGCATGTTAATCCTAAGCTCTTCCACTTCGTCGAGTGGGGTGTCTTTATTCACCGGAGTATTCATGATCTCGTCTACTTCTTTGATGACGGAGAGCAAATCCGTGGGTTTGCTGCTGCCGCCTTTCTCGAGGCCAGTTTTCTTCTTTGCGCGCACCTTGTCGGAACTTTCAATGAGTTGTCCGGCAGTGGTGTCGCCGGCGTCTTCCACCGGCTTGTTTTGCGTTTCCGAAGCAACTGGGGTTGTCTCGTGACCGACGACAACCATCATAGCCAGCTTGTCAGGCATGTCAGTATCCGCTGTGCCCTCTGAAGGAGCCGGATTACCACTGGAAAAGCGGGTTTTGATCTTCTCTTCGAAGAGACTAGCATCATCATCAGAGTCAGAGTCTACGTTGACTTGAACGGTAGATCTGGATCCGGCATCTGACACCGCATCCTCCTGGAGAGCAGGGAGGATTGACTCAGGATCGTTGTTTTCCGGCTGGGAGTCTGATCCCAGTCCGACAACTCCGACGAAGTGGAAATCAGATTCGGCCGACTCCTGGGAGAAGGCGGATTCAGATCCATCTTGTCGGTCGACTGCTTGGTCGAAGGGTTGGTGGGTGGGGTTGTAGAAACGCGGTAGGCCGTACGCCTCTGGCGTATACCCGATGAAGACGTCGATCCCTCCGATCGGCACGATTGCGCATCCGATGAGGTAGTCGTCCGCCGGGAGCCAGGACTCATCCGAGTTGACGTAGCTGTGGCCGCCATACCTTGTGACGCGACCGACGGCGATCTGCTTGCCCACGCCGCCAAGTGTTCCCGCCTGGAACGTGACGCCAGGAACCTTATGCCCCACGGTGGGCGCCAACTGTCGTGGTATCGGCATAATTGATAGGAGACGGGGGGCCTCTAGCCTACGTATGGATTGTGGGGAAGAAGGTTGGTGTCGTCGAGGACGGGATTGAACACGGCGAGTTTACCCAGCTTCGGATCCCACAGCGGTGGCGAGATCCTACGTGCTGCTATAATTCACTATGAGGCAATAGCCGTGAACAGGTTACAATGTGTATGAAGCGTATTGAAGCGTGCCTCAACTTGGTTGAGCTTGGCCCTAAAGGCCTCCCGGTGGCCGGCTTATATAGACGGCCAGACCCCGGGTTACAAGGTAAGTACTTGGCCGGCAAGTAATCAGAGTCCTAGACCTAGCCGGCTTAGTTGCCGCCTTCCGTCTTGGGCTTGGTGGCTTGATGGGCTTCGGCCTTCCGCCTTCCTTGGACCGTCCGCCTACTTCCTTGTACGTCAGCTATCTGGGCCGCCCGGCAGGCTTCAGCCTTACCACCCTTGGGCCACCCTGGACTAGCCGGATTGATCCATGTTGGTGATACCCCTAGTTGATATATCCCCAACACATCTAATTGTATCTATTTACCTTATACTGATGAAACCCATTTTTTTGTCAATGTAGGAAACATGCCGGGGGGGCAACCAAAATGAAGAAGGCCATCGCAAAAAAGGTGGGCAGCGTGAAGAAGATCCTGGTGGGATCGTGTTCGGCACCTCCACGGCCACCTTCACCTCCACCCTCACCCTCACCCTCACCTCCACGTGCGAGGAGTGCACGGCGTGGGAGTACGAGGAGAGTGCGGACTCCTAGTCCTCCCCCGGCCGAGGAGGACGAGGAGTCTGACTCGGAGGACATGGATTACGAGGAGGAGCCGAGGCCGGCATCTGTGGACGAGTCGATGGATTCTGAGTCCGAGGTGGAGAGCGAGGAGGAGGAGGGTGAGGAGGAGGAGGGCGAGGAGGTTGATATCCCTGAGGGTGGGTTTGAGCTTGACCCTGACCTGCAGTGGGAGCCGCCGGAGGAGGAGTGGGTTGAGACTAACCCGCTTATCCCTCCGCCACAGATCAAGCATGTGTATCAGCGGGGTGCCGCGAAACTCCCCGATGATCGTGATTACGTCGGGCGTCGCCATCTTCTCGTGCCCAATGGAGAAAAGTACTTATTATAGTTTTTGTTTAATTTTAGCTTATCATTGTGTTTTAACTCACTAACCATACTAATTTTATTTTTTTCATTATGCAGGTGGTTTGAGTATGTCCCTCCTTTTGTGAGCGGGCAGCGTACCTATGCGAGCATCCTTGGATGTCTTGTCAAGGAGTTCTTCCCTGGGATAGTCACCCTCCCAGATCGTACCGAGAGTGTAGCTTGGACTTTCAAGCAATACAGCTACAAGGCGGATCCTAAAGGCAAGTACATCAACATGGCGCATAAGACCATCAATTATTTCTGGGTAAGTTTGTTTAACTTCTCATCATTCTATAGATCCGAGAACTACTTCTATCTTACCTATGTGCATGCTTATAGAAGTACTTCTCCCACCGACCGGAGGACGAGGAAGAGTGCACGGATATCTGATGGCGCGTAGTTGACGAGGGAGTGTGATGCGGTGTTGCTTCTTTCTTCCCCGGCTACAGCGCCAGAAAACAGTCTTGCCGCGCGCGCTCAGGCTTCGGGCGCGTAGTTGGCAACCCCAAGAGGAAGGTATGATGAGTGCAGCGGCAAGTTTTCCCTCAGTATGAAACCAAGGTTTATCGAACCAGTAGGAGATTAAGAGTTGCTTGAAGGTGTTGGTGAAGGAGTGTAGTGCGGCGCAACACCAGGGATTCCTGTATGCCAACGTGGAATCTGCACAACACAACCAAAATACTTTGTCCCAACTTAACAGTGAGGTTGTCAATCTCACCGGCTTGCTGAAAACAAAGGATTAAACGTATCGTATGGAAAATGATGTTTGCTTGCATAAAACAGTAGAGAACAATGATTGCAGTAGATTGTATTTCAGATGTAAAAGAATGGACCGGGGTCCACAGTTCACTAGTGGTGTCTCTCCAATAAGATAACTAACATGTTGGGTAAACAAATTACAGCTGGGCAATTGACAATTGATAAGTGCATATAACATGCATGTATGAGCTATGGTGTCTACTATGAGATTCATTTGGGCATTACGTCAAAGTACATAGACCGCTATCCAGCATGCATCTATGCCTAAATAGTCCACCTTCAGGTTAACATCCGTACCCCTTCCAGTATTAAGTGGCAAGCAACAGACAATTGCATTAAGTAATGTGCATAATGTAAACAATACATTTATCCTTGAACAAAGCATTGTTGTTTTACCCCTAGTGGCAACAACACATCTACAACCTTAGAACTTTCTGTCACTGTCCCAGATTAAATAGAGGTTGAACCCAACTATCTAGCATCAATACTCCCTCTTGGAGTCACAAGTATTCACTTGGCCAAGGCTTCAAAAAGTAACGGAGAGCATGCAAGATCACAAATGACATAGACATGATATTATAATATTCAGCTCAACATAGTATCAATATAGTCGGATCCCAGCAAACACAACAAGTAGCATTACAATAAGATGATCTTGATCATGATAGGCAGCTCACAATATCTCAACATGATGGCACAAGAGGAGAAGACAACCATCTAGCTACTGCTATGGACCCATAGTCCAAGGATGAACTACTCACACATCACTCCAGAGGCGGGCATGGCGATGTAGAGGCCTCCGGTGATGATCCCCCTCTCCGGCAGGGTGCCGGGAAGAGCTTCTGAACCCCCCGAGTTAGGGTTCGCGATGACGGCGGCTGCGGATGTGTTCTGGAGGAATGGCTCGGTGTTCTAGGGTTTTCATGTCGGGGGGTATAAATAGGCGAAAGGGCGATGTCGGTGGAGCCCCGAGGGCTCCAAACCATGTGGCGGCGCGGCAGGCTTGTGGGCCGCGCCGCCCTATGGTTTGGGCTCCCTGTGGCCCTTCTTCGTCTCCCCTTCGGACTCCGTGATGATGCTGGAAAAATAGGGACTTTGCCTTTTGTTTCGTCCAATTCCGAGATTATTTCTAGAAGTACTTTTCTGGAACAACAGAAATTATAGATACGTTTGAGACGTATCAAGCATCCCCAAGCTTAGTTCTACTCGTCCTCGAGTAGGTAAAACGATAACAACAAATAATTTCTGAGGAGACATGCTTTCACACAATCTTGATCATAATATTGCTAGGCTCATGTCATGAATGAAGTGACTCAAAACAATGGTCTATAGTTTGCTAACAAATAGATAAAGAGTAAACAATGAATCATATAAGCAAAAACTTTTCATGAATAGTACTTTCAAGACAAGCATCAAAAAGTTTTGCATAAGAGGTAACTCATGAAGCAATAAATTCAAAGTAAAAGGCATTGAAGCAATACAAAGGATGATTAAGTTTCAGCAATTGCTTTCAACTTGTAACATGTATATCTCATGGATAGTTGTCAACATAAAGCAATATAACAAGTGCAATAAGTAAATATGTAAGAATCAATGCACACAAAGTTGACACAAGTGTTTGCTTCTAAGATAGAAAGGAGTAGGTAAACTGACTCAACATAAAGTAAAAGAAAGGCCCTTCGCAGAGGGAAGCAGGGATTAAATCATGTGCTAGAGCTTTTTAAGTTTTTAAAAGCATATAGAGAGCATAAAGTAAGCATTTTGAGAGATGTTTGTTGTTGTCAACGAATGGTAGTGGGTTCTCTATCCCCCTTGTCAACCAGACTTTCAAGAGCGGCTCCCATGAAGGACGTTATCTCTACCAGCAAGGTAGATCATCCCTCTTCTCTTTTGTTTACACATGTATTTTAGTTTCATTATGGATGACACTCCTCCCAACCTTTTTTCTTTCACAAGCCATGTCTAACCGAATCCTCGGGTGCCTTCCAACTTTCACATACCATGGAGGAGTGTCTATTTGCAAAATTAAGTTGCTTACTGATAAATCAGGGCAAAACATGTGAAGAGAATTATTAATGAAAGTTGTAATTAATTGGGACTGGGCACCCCATTTGCCAGCTCTTTTTGCAAATTATTGGATAAGCGGATGTATATGCCACTAATCCATTGGTGAAAGTCTGTCAGAAGTAAATGACAAGATTGAAAGATAAAACACCACATACTTCCTCATGAGCTATAAAACATTGACATAAATAAGGAGTAATAAAGTTTTGAATAGTTTAAAGGTACCACATGAAGTATTTACTTGGAATGGCAGGAAATACCACATAGTAGGTAGGTATGGTGGACACAAATGGCATGGGTTTTGGCTCAAGGTTTGGATGCACGAGAAGCATTCCCTCTCAGTACAGAGTTTAGGCTAGCAAGGTTGTTTGAAGCAAACACAAGTATAAACCGGTACAGCAAGACTTAAATAAAAACATATGGCAAGTATTATAAAACTCCACATCATCTTCCTTATTGCTCAAACATTTTACCAGAAAATATCTAGACTTTAGAGAAAACAAATATGCAACCCAAATCTCAACAAGCTCTACGGTAGTTCTCCACTACTAGGCTTAAAATACATGATGCAAGAGGTTAAACATGATCTACTTGAGAGCTCAAAACAATTGTTAATTGTCAAAACAAAACAAGACAGTGATCTACAAGAATGCATATGTCTTTCCAATACCATCTACACATGTAGCATTTTCTCTTTTTCCAAACAAAACATCAATCAATCTATTTAAACATAAAACTCTCCAAATGATAATATAATGCAGCAAGAGAGCATTTGAAACAAGTGCTAACAACTCGAAGAGATGCATGAAAAACAGGAGCTAAAAGCACTGCAGTAGCTAGTTAAGAATACTCAACAAATATAAGTGAAGAACATGAGTATTCACATGAAAAAGCGGAGCGTGTCTCTCTCCCACACAAGGATTGCTAAGATCCAAATTTATTCAAACAAAAAAAAAACAAAAAAAAAAGCACACAGACGCTCCAAGTAAAGTGCATAAGATGTGACGGAATTAAAATATAGTTTCACTAGAGATGACCTGATAAGTTGTTGATGAAGAAGGGGATGCCTTGGGCATCCCCAAGCTTAGACGCTTGAGTCTCTCTGAATATAGTTGGGATGAACCACGGGGGCATCCCCAAGCTTAGGCTTTTCACTCTTCTTGATCACATAATATCACCCTTCTCGCTTGATCCTTGAAAACTTCCTTCACACCAAATCTCAAGACAGTTCTTATTAGAGGGTTAGTGCATAATTAAAAATTCTCATATTCTGTAATGATACAATCAATCCCAAAGCTTCTGGACATTAGCTACAGCCACTGATGCTTTGTGGAGCAAAGTAATCCACACAAACATAGTAAAAGAGCAAATGCAAAACAAAAGGCAGAATCTGTCAAAAACAGAACAGTCTGGAAAGATGAATTTTTTCAGGGCACTTAACTTGCTCAGATGGATCTGGCCCAGAACAATGAAAGTTGCGTACATATCTCAGGAATATTTAGAATCTGGCCCAGAATTTTTAGAATTTTCTGGAGAGAGAAGAGCTAAAAATCTGTCTCTGCGCAGAAATCAAAATTTTGCCTCAACTTTCAATGTAGAACTTTACTTGGCACAACATTGCGATAAAATAAAGATACAAAGGAGTTGCTACAGAGGTAACAAACACCTTGACTCAAAGAAAACAAAAATAACAGCAAATAAAAAAAAACAATGGGTTGTCTCCCATAAGCGCTTTTCTTTAACGCCTTTCAGCTAGGCGCAGAAAGTGAAAATCAAGTGTTGTCAAGAGAAGAAGCATTAACATGATTACCAAGGGCTTTACGCCTACCTTTATTACTCTTTGGTTTAGGGAATACATGACCGCATCCGGGTGTGGTGGTGAAATTAAGAGTGCCTTTCCCCACATCTATGGCTGCTCCCAAGAGCTTCAGCAGGGATCTTCCAAGTGTGATTTGTCCTGTCCCTACACATTCAATAACGAGATAATCAGTGGATACTATTCTTCCAAGAAAAGTTGTAAACACACCTTCAGCTATCCCCTCAGGAAATATAACAGAGTTATCAGTAAGAGTTATTCCTTCTCCCCCTTCAGCAAGTCTCCAAAGATTCAAGGTTTCATAAATGCTTTTAGGCATAAGGCAAAACTCAGACATAATATCACAACGAGCATAAAAGGTTTCACCACAAATAGCTACTTTTACCGTAGGGACCCACATTGAAGGTTAAAAATTTGTTGGAACATAGTCAAAATATTCCCGAATTTGATTATAGCCGTCCTTCAAACAAGATATATGTGTCTCAAGAGTCTTTAATCTAGCATGGATGCTCAGAAGGGCTGAATCAAATTTATTAGTTGAGCTAGAAGTTGCAATCAATTTTTTTATGGCATTAAAAGCTTGATCCCCATCACAGTGAAGGAAATCTCCTCCCACAATAGCATCTAAAGCATATCTGTAACAAAGGGTGAGACCGAAGTAGAAACTAGTAAGAAGCAAACTTAGAGTCATTTTAGGTTCAGTATTACCAAAAGCCTCATTAATTCTAGACCAAGTTTCTTTAAAACTCTCCTCACTCCCTTGTTTAAAAGTGAAGACCAATTGCTCATGTGACGTAGTAACAGGCATGGAACAAGACATGATGATAAACAAACCGAAATAACAAAATAAAAACAAGTAACTAATTTTTTTGTGTTTTTGATAAAGAGAGCAAACAAGACTATATAAAACTAAACTAAGCAAGACAAATAACAAAGTAAACTGATTGGGTGTGAGAGACTCCCCTTGCAGCAATACTCAATCTCCCCGGCAACGGCGCCAGAAAATAGTCTTGATGGCGCGTAGTTGACGAGGGAGTGTGATGCGGTGTTGCTTCTTTCTTCCCCGGCTACAGCGCCAGAAAACAGTCTTGCCGCGTGCGATCAGGCTTCGGGCGCGTAGTTGGCAACCCCAAGAGGAAGGTATGATGAGTGCAGCGGCAAGTTTTCCCTCAGTATGAAACCAAGGTTTATCGAACCAGTAGGAGATTAAGAGTTGCTTGAAGGTGTTGGTGAAGGAGTGTAGTGCGGCACAATGATACGTCCAAAACGTATCTACTTTCCCGAACACTTTTGCTATTGTTTTACCTGTAACTTGTATGTTTTGGATACAACTAACGCGGACTAACGCTGTTTTCAGCAGAATTACCCTGGTGTCTCGTTTTTGTGCAGAAAAGTCAACTTTATGGAAAAACACCAGAAAAGGTCGCAAAGCTATTATTTTGCCAGAAGATCCACGGAGCCAGAAGGGGAGAAGCAGCTGGGCCACGAGGGGCCCAGACCACATGGCGGCGCGGGCCAGAAGCCACCCGCGCCAGCACATGGTTTGGCCGCCTCGGACTCCAACTCGAGCCCCCCTTTCGCCTACTTAACCCCCTCTGACCTAAAACGCGAGGGGGTCGTCCACTTTTCCCAGAAACACCACCGTACGCCGCCACCATCGCGAGACCTCTCTCGGGGACCAGAAACTCCGTTCTGGCACTCCGCCGGGACGGGGAATTGGAGGGGATCATCGCCACCATCATCACCGACGCTTCTCCATCGACCATCCATGTTTCCCCCATCCATGTGTGAGTAGTTCCCTGCTGTAGGCTGAGGGGGATGGTAGGGATTGGATGAGATTGTTCATGTAATAAGTTATCAGATTGTTAGGGCATGGTGCCTAGTGTCTGTTGTTAGTACTTCTTGATATTGTTGCAACTTGCTATGGGTAATGCTTGTCACTAGGTCCCGAGTGCCATGATTTCAGATCTGAACATGTTATTGTTTCATAATGATATGCACTGTTTATTGATCATATCTTGCAAGTTGTATACACATATTGTTGTCCGGAACCCGCGGTCCCAAGGTGACAATAATTGGGATAGCCGAGGGGAATGGCTGCGATGTGAGGATCACATGTGTTCACGGCGTGTTAATGCTTTGCTCCGGTACTCTATTAAAAGGAGTACCTTAATTACCAGTAGTTTCCCTTGAGGCCCGGCTGCCACCGGCTGGTAGGACAAAAGATGTTGTACAAGTTTCTCATTGCGAGCACGTATGACTATATACGGAACACATGCCTATGGTTATTTTGTACTAGGACACTTTATCATTATTATATGCAATGCACATGTCTAGACTATTATATGAACTATCTTATCCATGCAGCGCCCGTACATCCATCCCTATGCCTACAGTGTTTTAATCCTATTGTTTACTGCAATCACTACTGCTGTCACTATTTCACTGCTGCTGTTATCTCACCGCTACTGCTGCTATAAAACTGTTGCTACTGATAATCTGTGTCGAGCAAGACTATTCACAGGTGCAGCTGAACTGACAACTCCGCTGTTAAGGCTCGCAAGTATTCTTTGGCTCCCCTTGTGTCGAATCAATCAACAACAACAACAAAGCCTTTTTTCCCAAACAAGTTGGGGTAGGCTAGAGTTGAAACCCATAAGATCTCGAAACCAGGTCATGGTTCTGGCACATGGATAGCTAACTTCCACGCAGCCCTATCCATGGCTAGTTCTTTGGTGATATTCCAATCCTTCAGATCTCTCTTAACAGACTCCTCCCATGTCAAGTTTGGCCTACCACGACCCCTCTTAACATTCTCATCCCGTTTTATCCGTCCAGTATGCAATGGCGCCTCCGGAGGTCTACGTTCTATATGACCAAACCATCTTAGACGGTGTTGGACAACCTTCTCTTCAATCGGTGCTACCCCAACTCTCTCACGTATATCATCATTCCTAACCCGGTCCTTTCTTGTGTGGCCACATATCCATCTCAACATGCGCATCTCCGCTACACCTAACTGTTGGATATGTCGTCTCTTGGTCGGCCAACATTCTGCGCCATACAACATCGCAGGTCGAATCGCCGTCCTATAGAACTTGCCTTTTAGCTTTTGTGGCACTCTCCTATCACAGAGGACGCCAGAAGCTTGGCGCCACTTCATCCAACCAGCTTTGATTCGATGACTCACATCTTCATCGATGTCACCATCCTTCTGGAGTATAGACCCCAAATATCGGAAGGTGTCTTTCTCAGGTACCACCTGTCCATCAAGCCTAACCTCTTCCTCCTCGTGCCTAGTGGTACTGAAACTGCATCTCATGTACTCAGTTTTGGTTCTACTAAGCCTAAAACCTTTCGATTCTAGAGTCCGTCTCCATAGGTCTAATTTTCTATTAACCCCCGCCCGACTATCATCAATTAGCACCACATCATCCGCAAAGAGCATACACCATGGGATATCTCCTTGTATATCCCCTGTGACCTCATCCATCACCAAAGTAAAGAGATAAGGGCTCAAAGCTGACCCCTGGTGCAGTCCTATTTTAATTGGAAAGTCATCGGTGTCGCCATCACTTGTTCGAACACTTGTCACAACATTATCATACATATCCTTAATGAGGGTAATGTACTTTGTTGGGACTTTGTGTTTCTCTAAGGACCACCACATGACATTCCGTGGTATCTTATCATACGCCTTCTCCAAGTCAATGAACACCATATGAAGATCCTTCTTCTTCTCCCTGTATCTCTCCATAAGTTGTCGTACCAAGAAGATGGCTTCCATGGTAGACCTCCCAGGCATGAAACCAAATTGATTTTTGGTCACGCTTGTCAATCTTCTTAAACGGTGCTCGATGACTCTCTCCCATAGCTTCATTGTATGGCTCATCAACTTGATCCCACGGTAATTAGTGCAACTTTGAACATCCCCCTTGTTCTTGAAGATTGGCACTAATGTACTCCGCCTCCATTCTTCGGGCATCTTGTTTGTCCGAAAAATGAGGTTGAAAAGTTTAGTTAGCCATACTATCGCTATGTCTCCAAGGCCTCTCCACACCTCGATGGGGATACCATCAGGGCCCATTGCCTTGCCTCCTTTCATCCTCTTCAAAGCCTCCCTAACCTCAGCCTCCTGGATACGCCGCACAAAGCGTCGGTTGGTATCATCGGAGGAATCGTCTAGCTCCATGGTAGAGCTCTCATTCTCTCCATTGAACAGGTCGTCGAAGTACTCCCGCCATCTACGCTTGATCTCTTCGTCCTTCACGAGGAGTTGATCTGCTCCGTCCTTTATGCATTTGACTTGGTTGACGTCTCTCGTCTTCCTTTCTCTCGTCTTCGCCATCTTATAGATGTCCCTTTCGCCTTCTTTCGTGTTTAGCCGCTTGTAGAGGTCCTCATACGCCCGACCCCTTGCCTCGCTCACCGCTCGCTTTGCGGCCTTCTTTGCCCCCTTGTATAACTCCATGTTGGTTGCGCTCCTGTCCAGGTATAGACGTTTGAAACAGTCTTTCTTCTCCTTAATAGCCTTCTGCACCTCAGCGTTCCACCACCAGGTATCCTTAGCATCCCTTCTACTTCCCCTGGTCACCCCAAACTCCTCTGAAGCAATCTTCTGAATGCAAGCCGCCATCCTCATCCACATACTGTTTGCATCGCCTCCTTCCTCCCAAGGGCCCTCCTTAGAAACCCTCTCCTTAAAAGTTTGAGCTGCCTCTCCCTTTAACTTCCACCAATTTGTTCTAGCAACTTTTGGGCGCTTATCCCGCTGGGCACGAATCCGAAAACGGAAGTCAGCCACCACCAACTTATGTTGATGGACAACACTCTCTCCAGGTATCGCCTTACAATCAAGGCAAGCACGTCTATCTTCTCTTCGAGAGAGGACAAAATCAATCTGGCTAGAGTGTTGGCCACTACTGAAAGTCACTAGGTGGGATTCTCTCTTTCTGAAGAGGGTGTTAGCTACGACCATGTCGTAGGCTAGGGCGAAGCTTAAGACATCCTCCCCTTCTTGGTTCCTGATGCCATAGCCAAAGCCCCCATGCACCCCTTCAAAACCTGTGTTAGATGTACCCACGTGGCCATTGAGGTCTCCTCCTATGAAGAGCTTCTCACCAGTAGGTACTCTCCTAACCAAGTCCTCGAGACCTTCCCAGAACTCTCTCTTGGTGCTCTCATTGTGGCCTACTTGCGGGGCATACGCGCTGATAACATTGAGAACCAAGTCCCCAACAACCAGCCTGACTAGGATAATCCGGTCCCCTTGCCTCTTGACGTCCACTACTCCATCCTTGAGGTTCTTGTTGACCAAGATGCCTACCCCATTTTTGTTTGAAGTTGTCCCTGTGTACCATAGCTTAAAGCCGGTATCCTCCACCTCCTTCGCCTTCTGTCCCTTCCATTTGGTCTCTTGGACGCATAGGACATCAACACGCCTCCTTATCGCTGTATCAACTAACTCCCGTAACTTGCCCGTCAAGGACCCAACGTTCCAGCTACCTAAGCGGATCCTCCTAGGCTCGGCTAACTTCCTTACCCTCCGCACTCGTCGAGTCAAATGCGAAGACCCTTGCTCATTTTTCACTACACCCGGGCGTTGATGCAGCGCGCCACTAAGGATGCGACGACCCGATCCTTGCTCACTTATCACCGTATCCAGATCAAGATACGGCGCGCCACCAAGGGGGTGGCGGCCCGGCCCTTGCCCATTTGACACCACACCCGGGTTCCGATATGGCGCGTCGCTAAGAGGGTTACGCCCCAACGAGGTTCTTTTGGGTTTCATCTCCATAAGAGTGGCTGGGTTTTTTCCGTTGGCTTGCCAAGCCTATCACAACCATCCTCCTTTATCCGGGCTTGGGACCGGCTATGTTGAGACAACATAGGCGGAGTTCCTTGTGTCGAATCAATAAATTGGGTTTTACTTCCCTCGAAGACTGTTGCGATCCCCTATACTTGTGGGTCATCAAGACTATTTTCTGGCGCCGTTGCCGGGGAGCATAGCTCTACTTGGGAGTTCACTTGTGATATATATTGCTCGCTGAAATTTATTCATCATGGGTAAAGCTCGTGATGAAAAGGTCCGTGTATTGCCATCCACTACAAGAAAAGGTACAACTCTTAGTACCTCTGCTGCTCTTGATTCACCATCTGTGATGAGTCAACTTGTGACACCACCATAGTCTTCACGTGTTGGTACTTCTGCTGAATCTGAAATTACCTCTGATAATATTGATGATGCTTCTACTGTGATTGATGAGAATATTTCATTAGGTTCTATTTTAGATGCTGCCATTGCTAGGTCTAAACAACTTGAAAATGCTGAAACACCTAATGAAAGCCCTATTACTCCTGTCTATTCACCTGAGTTAAATGATTATGCTTGTGATGATCCTGATGAAGCTTATGTGGAACTTAATGATGACTTTATTGATAAATGCAATGCTACTACTGGTGCAAGCAATATTAAAAATCTCCTTGAACAACATGCTGTTAAATATAAGATGTCACCTGATCCTAAGTTTGCCACTTCTCCTATAGACATTAAAGATAAGGATTTTGATTTTTCTCTTGATTTATCTTATATATCTATTGCTGAGAAAACTCCTTTTTGTGGCACTGAAAAAGAAAGTGCTGTAGAGCATATGAATGAGCTCTCTACTATGAGTGGCTTGTTTTCTGATGATATTAAGAAGCGCACCTATTTTGTCACTAAAATTTTTCCTTTCTCATTGAAAGATGATGCTAAAGCTTGGTATAATAACTTGTCTCCTGGTTCTATTACTAGTCCTACTGGTTTGCTTGATGTTTTCTTTCAGAAATATTTTCCTGCTAGTGCTCAACATGCTGCTTTGCAGAATATTTATACCTTTGACCAGGAAGATGAAGAGAAACTTCCAGAGGCATGGACAAGGTTTTGCTCTCTTATCAGAGCAAGGCCTGGACATGATTTGGAAAAGAATGATTTCCTTGATATATTTTACAGTGGACTAACTATTGAATCTAGAGCATATCTGGATAGTTTGGCTAGTTGTGTTTTCAGGAAAAGAACTCCTGAAGAAGCTGAAGAATTATTGGCTAAAATCAGCCAGAATTATGATGATTGGACTCTACCTGCGCCAACCCCCATACCTACACCTACACCATCAAGGAAGAGGGGAGGTATGATTGAATTGAATGATGAAACAATGAGGGAAGCCAAGAAGACTCTCATTGAGAAGGGTATTAAATCTGAAGATGTGAAGAACCTTCCACCTATTGAAGATTTGTGTAAGCCAATTCCTCATCCATCCATAATTGAGGTACACTCTCTCCACAGGTTCGATGAAGGGGATATTCCTTACTCTAAACCACCTGATCAATGCTTAGACGAATTTGATAATTATGTTATTAAGCAAGATAATTTTAATATGAGAGTAGAGAATCATTTGCATGAAAATTCTCAATCTATTAGTAAGTTGCATGATATTGTGGAAAGAACTTCCAATGATGTTAAGATGCTTATTAAACATTTCCATATGGTTCAAACTCAAATTAATCAACTCACTAAAGTGCAACAAGACATGTTAGCTGAGACTTCTAAAGAAAAATTAAAACCTGTCTATGTTAGCACTAGAAGTGGAGCTCATACTCAGGATCCTTTATATCCTGAGGGACATCCTAAAAGAATTGAACAAGATTCTGAACTAGCTGAAAATCCAGTTTCTCCTTCTAAGAAAAAGAAGAAGAAGAAACATAAAAATGTTGTAGAATCCTCTGAAATTGTTAATGATCCTAATAGTATATCTATCTCTGATGCTGAAACTGAAAGTGGTAATGAACTTGATAATGATAAGGATAATAATGATACTCTTGATAAAGAAGTTAGTGAAAAGGAACCTGAAAAGCATACTAAAAACACGAAGTACACTAAGGAAGACTTCATTGCTAAAAAGCATGGTAATGAAAGGGAACCTTGGGTTCAAAAGCAAATGCCTTTTCTAACTAGGAAACTAAAATCAAAGGAAGAAGAACATTATAATAAATTTTGTGATTGGATGAAACCATTGTTTTTGCAAATTCCTTTGACTGATGCTATTAAATTGCCTCCTTACTCAAAGTATATGAAAGATATTGTTTCTAACAAGAGGAAAATTCCTAATGAGGAAATTTCCACTATGCTTGCTAATTATTCTTTCAATGGCAAGGTTCCTAAGAAGCTGGGAGATCCAGGTATACCAACCATTCCTTGTTCCATCAAGAATAATTATGTTAAAACTGCTTTATGTGATTTGGGAGCAGGAGTTAGTGTTATGCCCTTTTCTCTTTATAAGAGACTTTATCTTGATAAATTGATACCTACTGACATATCTTTGCAAATGGCTGATAAATCTACTGCTGTTCCTGTTGGCATTTGTGAGGATGTTCCTGTTCAAGTGGCTAACAATTGTTTAATTTTGACTGATTTTGTTGTTCTTGAAATGCCTGAAGATGATAATATGTCTATTATTCTTGGAAGACCTTTTCTAAATACTGCAGGGGCTGTTATTGATTGCAACAAAGGAAAAGTAACTTTCAATATTAATGATAAAGAGCATACTGTTTATTTCCCAAAGAAAGTTGACAAGATTTATGGAGTTAACACCATCTCCAATTTTAAAACCATCAAATTTGGGAGTATTGATTGCCCTATATATGATCATCAAGAAGGATATCAGAATATTATGATTGGATCCATTTTAATACAATACAAGGTAACATGAGTGTTTCATGATGTTTAAATCATTTGTGTTATGTAAATTTATTTGGTGCCAAGACTTGATCAACCTTGTTATCAAATATCTTTGCATACATAAAAGTGCTAAACAACATCTCTTTCTTCAACTTTGTTTTACCTCCTGTAGTGATAATTATGTTGCAAAAGTTTAGTTGTTTTGAATTTTAAAAATAATTTTTCTGAGCCAGTGTTATTAATTTAAATACCCAGATTTCGTGCAAATTAAAAGTTTTCGAAAATCTGTAAAAATTATACCAAAGTTAATATTTTTCAAAATGCATCGTGGGAGTGCCTGGCACTGACCAAGGGGACCCACCATGTGGTCAAACCACATGGTGGCGCGGTTGGCCCCTTGGCCGCACCAGCATGTGGTGTGGAGCCCACCTGGCTCCACAACACTTCTCCCACTTACCACTCACTTCCCCTGCATCACACAACACGATTTTCTCTCCCAAGCCCGAGTTCTTGCTGTTCTTCCTCGTGATTTCGATCTCCTTGCTCAGCCCATCTCAGCTGCTGAGATTTGGGGCATTTGATCTCCGGTATGTGACTCCTCCGTGTATCCAAATAGAATTTTGTTTAGTGAAGTATATCTTGAGTATTTTGCTGCTGTAGGTGACTTGTTAAGTGAGTATGCATGCTTGTTCTATGTTGATATAATTAGTTTTGATGCATGTTTAGTCCTCTAGTAAGTTCATATAGTAGTTTCCCTCATTTGTATGCTTCAAAAATCAATTTTTATGATATATGTCAAAAATTTCAGAAAAGGAAAATGCAAAACTACAACTTTGGAGAGGTGTTTGAGAGTGATTCTCAAAGGGTAAGAAGGTCCTCAAGGGCTGCCACTCAAGTTAGGCGCTCCTATGATGAAGATGTTATTGCACCAAACATTGGAGATGGAGGGGATGATCAAATTCCAAATGCATCATCCTTTCCATGCATTGAGTTTCTAACAAGTGCAGGGTTGCTTGATGATTTCTTATTTCTTGTCCAGAAAGTTGGTTTGACCACTTATATGCAGGATGAGGGTGTCCAACACTATTGGCTCACCAAAACTTTTGTCGAGAGTTTTAAATTCACAAACTCATTTTACGGACCTGTGGTTAAATTCAAGATTTATGATAGGGCTGTTACCATGAGTTTGAATGACTTTTGTGCTGCCATAGATATTGCTCCTATAGGTACAGCAAGGAAGATTGAAGGGAACGCCCGCGGCTTGGTGGAACTTTATCGAGCAGTTACCAATGATGACAGCCGCGACGCTCATCGCGGCAAGATAAGGAATATCCAATACCCTGCTATTAAGTATTTTGTTTTCTACCTTGCTACTAGCATTCTTGGTAGGGAGAACACTAGCAACATTTCTAGTTACCATCTTGCTTTTCTTGCTGCTGCACTTAATGATAGCACTACATATCACCTTGGTGCTCTTATTGCTCGTCGTTTATCCGCTAAGGGACCCATCTATGGTGGGATTGTTGCAAAGCGTGTTGCTGCTAGTTTGGGTATTTTTGCAACACCTACTGATAATGTGCTAGCCCCTGTTAGACTTGATCTTGCGACTATGATACACCATCAGTTTGCTACACCTGGTTCTCGCATAGGGAACATTGTTTATAAAGTGTTTTATACTAACGGGGAGCCAACTGAAGTCCCTTTGCCCCAGGCCGATTTGTTTCCTATTCACAGGAGACCGTGGTCATACTCCAGGGAGGCATTGGAGGAGCAGCTACAGCTGCGTGGTTTTTACCAGCAGCATCATGCGGAGGAAGAGGCACCTGGTGATCACTACACCGTCACTTATCCTGGCGCATCGTCAGGCTCGTACCAGGGTGACCACCCTCCTTCATTCTATGACAGTGGCACATCATGAGCACCATGGGATTATTAGCCTCCACTTAGGCCAAAAGCCTAAGCTTGGGGGGAGGTATATCGACAGCCCACTCATTTACATATCATATCTTGTCGATACTTTGTATATCCATGTTTCGTTTTAGTTTTCTTTCTTTTCTCTCATTTGTTTATGTTTTGTTTGCTTTCCACAAAACCAAAAACATCAAAAAGATTTTTGTTATTTCTCTTCCTGGTTTGTTTTAGTATCTAGTATTAATATGCTTAGTATTTATTTCAGTTCAATATTCAAAAACACAAAAATATTTTGCTTTGTTGTGCGCTGTTTCGCGAAAGGACAGATTGCTGCTGTCCACCGTTTAATTCATAACTATTCACAGAAAATTCGGAATGACCTGAAATTTTGTGTGCATGTTCCTCAGATGTGTACGCAACTTTCATTAGTTTTGAGTTTTCTGATTTGGGCATGTTAAGGTCCACGAAAAAATCCATCTTTGCTGGCTGTTCTGTTTTTAGTTCCTAAACTCGAAAACCCAAAAATATTTGTTGTTTCTTTTTGGTTTTGTATAGTGTTTTCAGAGTTGGACAGCAACCCGTGACTCCATGGATCTTGGTTTTCATTCTTATCATTCAAAGCAACACAAGTGAGAAAGAAATAAGGACGATCTTCGACAACTCGAGTTGGGTGAGAGGCTGGTATGGACTCTATTTGTTTTCATTTTTGTACATATACTCATCCATGTGAGCATGCTTAGTCGGTTCATGTGAGGTATATGTCATTTAGTGGATGCTTAGTAGTTCTTGCTCTCTCATGACTGTTTTCAATTCATTAAAAGTGGTAGCATGTTATGTTGATGTTTGCATGCATTGTTTTATCCGTAAGAGGGTATGACATAGTGGTATCCTCCTCTGAACAATTTATTCGAATTGACTTGGCACATGCTTACGCATGCATATGACTGAAAAACAAAAGTCAAAGCCTCGATGAGTTATTTTACCTCAGAGTTCTAGTATCGCTTTTATACCGCAGTTAATGTCATTCTGTCGCAAGCATGATTATGACGGTTATTGCTCTCTTGTTTGTCGCTTCCCAGTCTATTGCTAGCCTCCACTTGTACTGAGCAGGAATGCTGCTCGTGCTTCCAAAACCCTGAAAACCAAGTTATTCCAAAGTGTCCACCATAAATACCTATGCATGGCAATTTCAAACCATTCAAGTAAATTTTCATGTGCTACCTTTAAAACCTTCAAAAATACTTCTCAATTTGTGTCAATGTTTTATAGCTCATGAGGAAGTATGTGGTGTTTTATCTTTCAACCTTGTCGTTTACATCTGACAGACTTTCACCAATGGACTAGTGGCATATACATCCGCTTATCCAATAACTTGCAAAAAGAGCTGGCAAATGGGGTGCCCAGTCCCAATTAATTACAACCTTCATCAATAATTCTCTTCACATGTTTTGCTCTGATTTATCAGTAAGCAACTTAATTTTGCAAATAGACACTCCTCCATGGTATGTGAAAGTTGGAAGGCACCCGAGAATTCGGTTAGCCATGCCTTGTGAAAGCAAAAGGTTGGGAGGAGTGTCATCCATAATGAAACTAAAATACATGTGTAAACAAAAGAGAAGAGGGATGATCTACCTTGCTGGTAGAGATAACGTCCTTCATGGGAGCCGCTCTTGAAAGTCTGGTTGACAAGGGGGTTAGAGAACCCACTACCATTCGTTGATAACAACAAAAACACCTCTCAAAACAATTTTGCTTCTGTGTTAAAAATAATAAAAAGCTCTAGCACATGTTAATCACTGCTTCCCTCTGCGAAGGGTCAATCTTTTACTTTATTGTTGAGTCACCATCCTTTCTTTGAGCACTTTCTTGAGAGCATAGTTGTCATTCTTAGTGAAATGTGCTTGTCCCGGAAGGTAGTTATCTGTGATATCACTTTGATGCTTTTATCTTTGACATCTTTGATTCTAGTCTTCCCATGAATTTAAGAGGTGCCTGGGCATTTATGTTTTGCTGTACAAAATCAGGCAAGCGAGATACCATCTTGTCATATCCTATTATGAGTATTACGATCTTGTGAATTGTTATGTCTCATGTTTTATTGCTATCAGTATGTTGGTATCTTTTCATAGTTTACATGCCTATTAGGTGACATTGTTTGCATTTGCATCATTTTGCATTACTTAAGCATCTGTTCATATAGTGAGAATATATGCATCATATGGAGCAAATGTGTTCGTGAAAGTCTTTTTATCGCACTCAGTTGTTAACTGAATTGCTTGAGGACAAGCAATAAGCTAAGCTTGGGGGGAGTTGATACGTCCAAAACGTATCTACTTTCCCGAACACTTTTGCTATTGTTTTACCTGTAACTTGTATGTTTTGGATACAACTAACGCGGACTAACGCTGTTTTCAGCAGAATTACCCTGGTGTCTCGTTTTTGTGCAGAAAAGTCAACTTTATGGAAAAACACCAGAAAAGGTCGCAAAGCTATTATTTTGCCAGAAGATCCACGGAGCCAGAAGGGGAGAAGCAGCTGGGCCACGAGGGGCCCAGACCACATGGCGGCGCGGGCCAGAAGCCACCCGCGCCAGCACATGGTTTGGCCGCCTCGGACTCCAACTCGAGCCCCCCTTTCGCCTACTTAACCCCCTCTGACCTAAAACGCGAGGGGGTCGTCCACTTTTCCCAGAAACACCACCGTACGCCGCCGCCATCGTGAGACCTCTCTCGGGGACCAGAAACTCCGTTCTGGCACTCCGCCGGGACGGGGAATTGGAGGGGATCATCGCCACCATCATCACCGACGCTTCTCCTGAAGGAGATATGCCCTAGAGGCAAATAAATAAGTAGTATTTATTGCATTATCTCATAAGTTTATAATAGGTTTTTGTATTATGCTATAACTGTATTAATCGGAATTATTAATACACGTGTGATACATAAACAACCAGAGTCCCTAGTGAGCCTCTATATGAACTAGTCCATTGGGCAACAGTTGATCGAGATTCCCGATCAAGGACAATGACGTCGGTTGACAATGGGGTCATCTTATTAGCAGAATAAGGTGATGGACATACGCAAAGTATTGCAACAAGATCGTATTACGATGTTTGTCATTTACAATAGATAAGTAATATGATAGCTTATTCCTTAGACCGTGAGACCGTACTTATTGCTACTTCGTAGGGGTACTTTGAGAGCATCAAACGTTGTGTCTTATATAGCATGACAATAACGGTGTCCATCTTGGGTATCCCGAAAGAGTATGTTGAGACGTAAGGATCAAGAGCGGGATTTGTTCATTCTTGTAATGGAAAGATACTCTGGGCCCACTCGGTGAGATTACATCTATATAGCTGCGCAGCTTATGACTAGGTCATGGAGATGTAATATCACAGACGAGTTAATAACCTATGTCGGTAACGAGATGCAACAGGACATTGGATGTCTACGATCACATCTCGGACAAGGTAGTATCGCAGAGACAAAGGGAATGAATATCATGTTTACGGTTCAACGACGATATTCGTAGAATGCACAGGGACCGTCATATGCATCCAGGTATCCCTGGCGGTCATTGGTGAGCGGAGTGTCTCGACCATGTCTGGAGTGTTCTCGAACCGTAGCGTAACAAACTTAAGGTCTTAACGACACCTGGAGAAGGTTCTGGAATAATATAGGATTTTATTGGAGAGAGAGAAATGATCCGGAAAGAGTTCCGGTGGTCCGGAAGGAGTTCCGGGAAGGTCTGGAATGGTTCCAGGAATGTCCGAAAGATGTTCGGGTGGTCCGGAAAATGTTTCGGAGTCACGGGAGATTAAATTATATATAAATATATTAATTATGAATTAATAGTATTTTATATTAATTTAATTATTAAATAATAAAAGGAAAAAGGGGGCAGCCCACCTACATGGGCCCTAAGAGGGCCCAAGAGGGAGCCGCACCAACCAAGGAGGAAGGGGGGCTTGGGCCCCTAGTCCAACTCGGACTAGGAGGGGCCGGCCGAACCCCCTCCCCCCTCTCCTTTGTTTAGTCCCACATGGGGGAGCTAGGGAGTTTGCACACCCCCTCCCCCCTTTATATAGCAAGGCATATTAATTGGATTAATTACACAGAAAATACAATTAATATTGTAGCAGGCCGGCTGAGCTGCTTCTCCGCCCGTTTTGCCTCCTCTCTCCACCAAAGCTATACCGCCGGGCGCCGTTGCCCTGCGGGATTCCAGAAAAGTTCTACCCCTGCGATTTCAGCTGGATCTGAATGACCGGGGGTTGTTGTTAAGCTCCGTATGTTTGCGAGTGCTCGGAGGCGCCACATTTGAGGAGCCTGGGCGACGTCGTCTCGCCCACCCAGCAGCCCTGTCGCTGCCCTGCCGCCGGCGCCACCCCCCCAGTCGCCGGCGCCACGCCATCTTCCGCCCGACGCCCGTCGACGCAGGTCTTCGTCGACACCCCGGCGTCATCGTCTACATCATCGCGGCAAGTTCTCCGCGACCTCGAGGTCGGCTACGTACGACTTCATCATCAACGCTTGTGCGGGAGCGTAATCCCCGCTATCGGTCTACATGGAGGTAATGTAACCCGTTCCGCCACCGTTATCACATGTACTAGATAGATAGATCCTGGCTAGTTAGGGTGTTCACACGCTAGAAAAATTATTGTTTTCTGCACCGGAACCCCTTCAGTGGTATCAGAGCCGATCTATGCGTAGTACTGCTGGTACGGTTAGAACTCATGTTGAATGAGGACGTCTTTCTTATATTTGCTACCCTCTAGCGTGCACTTGCGATGCCTTCGGTATTGAGTTGATGAAGCGGCCCGGACCGACTTTACGCGTACGCTTACGCGAGACTGGTTCCACTACTGACATACGGCTTGCACCGTATCTGTGGCTGGCGGGTGTCTGTTTCTCTCTCTTTAGTCGGCAAAGCATTTTCAATGGAGGGCCCGAAAGGGATGCTTAAACATGCAATTATACGATCGACGTTGTGGCACAAAGTTCGTAGGTAGGGAAACGGTTCTCTTACGAATAAGCCTATATGCCACGTAAAACTTGCAAAACTGAATAAAGGTAGAGGCGTCTAACTTTGTTTTGCAGAGGCGTTATTTTATGTGACATGGTTACGGTAAGTTTGATATTACTCGTACTGTCGAAGGCAACGGAGGGGCACCGTAGACTCGGAGCCATGCCGGGGCGCCCGGAGCCAGGCACATGGCGCCATGGAGGTCCAGGCGCATCGACCATGTCACATCGCACTTCATTGCATCATTATTGTGTGCTGTTGTGTGTGCATCCTATTGATTGCTTATATGTTAGATATACAACGGTAGCATCATAAATAGGATGATCCCTAACAAATACCAAAAGTGTGTTCTCCCTCGTTGCGCACCACCAAGAAAGTTCTACGTTATGAGGCAGGCCGTGACGATCGGGTGTCAGACATATCGTCGTTCGCATACAGTGGGTGTAAGCCATGTTGCACGCGCAGGGTCTTCGAGGTTTGATTGGCGAGCCTAGCATATGCAGATATGGCCTCGGAACACGGGAAGATCGAAAGATCGAGCATGAGTCACAGAGTTGTTGTGATCGACATTTTATGTCTACCTTTGAAGCTGTGCTACCGGCCGTGACGATCGGGGGTAGTATAGTGGATGGGGGTCGTGTAATCGCTATTATTATTTTAGGGATAATAATTTTAGCGGAGTGTAGTTGATAATATGATTATAAACTAAAACTCACATATATTATAAACTTTACCTTACCTCTTTTGCGATCACATCTGTAGACTACGAAACTATACTTCGATTACTTCCTCAAGAGCCCGGATTCTACCCTAGAAGCCGACGGGTCCAACTTCATCAGCTGGTACATTGGTTTTAGAAACATTCTCAAACACAACAACATCCTGTATGTCCTCGATGAAGCATTAGGAGAAAGACCAGATGATTCTGCTAGCGAGGAGGAGGAAGATGAATTCCGTAGGCGTCGAGACATATTCATAGAAGTGGAGATCACCATGACCGTATGCCTAGCACCTGAGTTGAAAGAGTTGTTTCAACACAAGGAGCCATATGTCATGATTGATGCGATAAAGACGCACTTCAAGGATGAATTGAGGCGTGAGCAATTCAGGCAGCTTAGAGAGTTCCGGACCATTCATATGGAGGAGCACACCTGTCTGAAGACTCATTTGAAGAGATTGTATGACATCTACTTCAAGCTGACAAATGTTTTCGATTACTGGATGGCGGATTCATGTGCCATTCAGACTGTCCTGATATCTCTGCCTCCGAGCTATGAGAAGCATGTACGCGAGTACGTTTTGAAAGCCGACAATATGAACTTCTACAAGTTCGTGTCCGAGTTCAAATCTCTGAAAGTTGATTCCATCGAAGGAGAAATCTTCGATGCTACAGGTATATATTTGATATATACGGAATTGTGAATGAATTCGCCCCTTGATATATGATAAAGTATTTGATACTTGTTCTGTTTGTGAAACAGGCCCTGATTATCACATATATGCGGCGAAGGATGATGTGACCTGGCGCTAAAAATGGTGATCAAGGAAGTTGATGGCTATTGGTGTTCACGTCCTCAAGTTATCATAGTTATCAT